>SJYV01036922.1:63790-97283 GCA_006410875.1 Neotragus pygmaeus | reverse complement strand
GCGCGCTCTGGCCTCCCGGCCCGGGCCCCGGCGCCGCTTACCCGGCTCGCGACGGCCGCCTCCGGCGGGAACGCTAAAGGGGCGGAGGGTGGGGACGCGGGGAGCCTCGCCTCGCCCGCGCTTGCTCTCTTCCGTCCCGAAGTAACGGCCCGGCGAGGAGCTTCGGGATGAACGCGCACAGACGCTCCCGCGCGACCGAGAAACTTAATCGCGCCCGGGCACCGGCGCCCCGAAGCCAGCTTCAGCCTCCGTGGCCCCCTCCCCCTGCGCGCGCCGCACTTGCGCCGACCGGGGCTGCCGCGGAGGCGGCGGCAAGGCTCGGGCCGCCCGGGCTGCGTGACGCCTGCGGCCGGCGGGGCGGCGGGCGCGCCTCGGCCAATCAGGGGGCGCGGCCCAGCCGGCCGGCCCGGGGTTTAAACCAGCTCGGCGGGCGCTCGGCTGGGATGTGGGGAGTGGGCTCCGTGAGGTTGCTGGGGAGAAGCCCCGTTTAATTCCAATGTCAAATTTTTTAAAAAAGAAGCGTTCATTTGGACAAGTCTGCCCCATGCAATATTTGGGATATTCTTCTACACTAAATTTTTATACACTTCACTGGTGGCTCAGACGGTAAAGCATCTGCCTGCAATGCGAGAGACCTGGGTTCAATCCCTAGGTCGGGAAGTTCTCCTGGAGAAAGAAATGGCAACCCACTCCAGTATTCTTTCCTGGAAAATCCCATGGACGGAGGAACCTAGTAGGCTGCAGTCCAGGGGATCGCAAAGAGTTGGACACGACTGAGTAACTTCACTTTCACTTTCTATACACTAAAAAATTGTTTATCTCAAATTCGGATTTAACTGAGCATCCTTGATTTTATTTGCTGAATCTGGCAACCTTTGGGAACTGGTAGGCCGTCTGTGGGGTCACACAGAGTCGGACACGACTGAAGTGACTTAGCAGCAGCAGCAGGCCCTGTTTCTAAATCTGATAACCTCTTTTTCTTTTTTTTTTCTTTTTAATCCCAACGGAAAGGGCCACCCACTCCAGTATTCTTGCTTGGAGAATTCCATGGACTGACTACAGTCCATGGGGTCTCAAAGAGGTGGACACGACTGAGCGACCAACACACACTCTCTCTCTCTCTTCCTCACACTCTGTCACTCGTCTGTCTCTCTCTCTGCTTGTTATGAGAAGCACTTTAATGAGGATGCCTGGGCGCTAATGTCACTTTGTAAAAAAGTAACTTTTAGCGCATCGGTGTCCATTTTTTGACAATAATCGAACACAAAGGAAAAAATGTAAGAAGGCTTCAGAATTACAAGGTGCCAGAAAAAGCATATTTATTTCTATCTTGTGCCGATTAACGTTATCTTTCTGAAATCCTCGATTCATGAGTCCCAGGAATCTTGTCTGGGAAAGAAAATTGCTCCCTTTTCAATACATAAGTGTAACATTAGGGCATACATCAAAGGATACGCAGAAGCCCAATTAAAATGTTTAAAGAATGTATTTAATATCCTGAATTAAAGATCTATTTTTCCTTGGCAGAATTGTAATTTTTGATTTGTCTTTAAAAACTGATTTGTATATATTTCTACAATATTCACCAACTATTTGAGGGGGAATAGGTTATAAAATAGACAAGACTTCAGGGGGAAATTGGTTTGAGTTTTTAAATGGATATTTTCAGAAAGCTACAAAATAAAACATTTGCCTGCAAATGACTAGGAATTGAGTAAAGTGACCTCAATGCCCTGGATGGAGTATCCTCACCCCAAGCACCCTTGTGCTTTTATAAACATTATGAATCCGCCTAGTTTTTCCCACCAGTGAAAGAAAAATACTGACTAGATTTCTTCATAGTATACGGATATGCATTTCCTCTGAGTCTTTTGAAAATAAAAGTTGAGATATAGTAAGTGGAAACTCATCCCAGCTTAAGGTTTCCCCTTGTCTCTTCTGCACACCTCTGCGCTGTGTAACCTTTCAATCAGCACTCTCAGGCTTCGTCATTCTGAAAAAGAGACAGAAGAGGAGGAAGAAAGAGAAGAGAGGGAGAGGGAAGGAGGGAGAAGGGAAGGAAGGAAGGAGAAAGGAAAGGAAAGGATGGAGGGACAAAGGAAAAAAGAAAATAACCTTCCTGAGCAGCTGCTTTTTCATCAGCTACCACACTTTCCCCTTTTCCTTCACAGTTAAGTTTGTTGAAACCAATTAACCGAATCTGGCTCCCTGGTCCATCAGGGCACTAAAGGGACTTTACTAGGGACACAGTGATCTTCCATCCACTAAATCCAATGGATATGTTTCTCACCTCCTATTTCTGTCTTCTCAGGTGCATCCATAACTGTTGCACATTCTCTCCTTGAACTGTTCCCCTCCCCTTGTCTTTCCATGGCAGTCACCTCTTGGTTTTACGCCTTCCTCTTAGGGGCAGATGTGTGAGTCCTGAAGCTCATACAATTTGAGACTCTGCTTTAAGAAAAGAAAAACAAAGATATCCTTCTTGTGAAAATTTTTCAAAACTACGGTACCATGTAAACCTGTTGCTAGGACTTTTCCCAGACAAAAGAAGGACCCAGAATCTTCACTTTAATTAGCTGCAAAGCTGCTCTGCCTCTGTCAGACCACTCTTCAATATTCTTTGCCAACTAATCACTCCTTAATCTTTAAATGGAATTCCTCAAGACTCAATGATAGGCCCTGTTTTCTTTTTAACTCTATCTCTAAGTCAGTTCATTCTCACCTCTAGTTTATTATTTATTGGTTAAAGATTCCTAAACTGTTATCTTCAATCCAGACTTCATCTATCTGAGTGTTTATTTGACTTTCCTGTATATATCTGTCTCAAACCTAGATTACTCAAAATGGAGCCATGATATTTCTGCTCAGGCCATCTTTCACAGTTCAGTATTTCAGTGAATAGCACTGCCATGGACTTTACTCCATGTTTCCCATAATTAGGATAAACCCATTGAGATACAGTCTCATCTATACGCTTGTTCCATAGTATTCATCCCCTACTCTATGATTATACATTTAGTTTATGCATTTAGTTAAATATGCAATCTTTCCGTTCTCTCTTAGACCATAAACTACTTGGGAGAAGTGCCCGCATCACCATTTTATCCTCAGAGCACAGAAAAATATTTCATATCTAATTAGTGTTCAGTTGACATGGGCTAAATACACGAATGTAAAAATGAATGATTTATCTATATAACTTTTGTTTTCTTTTTGTAGAGTCATCTCCAGAAATCCCATTTGGAAAAAATTCTCTTATTGCTTAAAAACTCCAGATGATTCCTCCTCTTTGAAGAGCAAAGCCCTTCCATTTGTCCTTTTCCAAATCTTGTTATTCTCATATGTAAAGAAAGTGCATGGAATACTAGTTTGTAGAAGTACAGGAGGAAAATGATGCCATAACTAGCTACTAAAGGTATTCTGAGAGTCTTGAAAGGCAAAATGGCATTTCAAGTGTACACAAATTTAATATTTTGGTTTGTCGCAAGTCTATGCATGAGACTAAAATAATGGATTGGTTTAAAATACACTGTTGTTCTGGTCTCATTTAGCAAAGCAAATTGTACATGCCCACCTTAAATAATAATACATCAGAGGTCAAAAAAGCATTTTGTTTCCATTGCTTCTTCCATAAAACTATCCAGCACTGGGATGATTCCACTCAGGATCATCTCCTTTCGAAGTAAACCTGTATTATTACTGCTGTTTTCTCTTACACATGTTCTAACCCAGACACAAGCTTTCTGGAAGTAACAAGACAGTGTGGTTTATTTTACTGGTTTAAAAAATGTTTTTTTAATTAAAATAAAATCTTACAGAAAAAGCCCAAGTATAAAGCAGATAAAGTAAGAGCTGCTCTCCTCCGTGAGGTGGGTTTAAACTCACTCCTTGTGTATAGATTAATGATTCTTTCTATTCTTTCTATTTCATGTAAAGCACAGTCTTGGGATCTAATGATGAAGGAATTAGGCACATTGTCTGCATCCCAGTTGTTTTCCCAGGGAAGTTTTCTGCACACTAATTTATTTCTATCAAATCTGAATAATGTTCAGTCCAATTTTGTAAGGGAAAAATTCTGTGGACTCCCAGTATTAGCTAGATTTTTTAAAAATAATTTAACAAGTATTAATACAAATATCAATTAAGTACATAAAACTTGGATATTGGCAAAAGGTCCAATTTGTCTGCTCAAAACCCTTAGTATCTGCCAGAAAAAAATCCTGGAAATTCCATGTACGATCCATCAAGATAGAAAGTTGCCTCCGAGGCAAAAGAGTCTTTGTTCTTTCCTGACAGCGATCCAGTCCTTCCTTCACTTGGTAGATGTTATTACAGGGCCCCCAGGTCAGTATTATGTATGAACCAGATCCTTTTCCCAGGACTAAATGACTTTGGAGGAATTCTAATTGTAGGCCAATGGTTTATTTCCATATCTTAAAACAGCTGTGTCTTTTATTAACTAATATGCTCCATTTAAATGCAAACTAGTTGATGTATTTACATCTCTTCCTGCCTAAGGATTAGCTAATATATAACAAATATTCATTTTTTATTTATTATAGTTTGCAGAGAGGTTTTTATATTCAGTGTTGGCTGGACAACTTTATGATTTTAACTGGCCTCTAGTTGAAGAAGGAAATGGCAACTCACTCTAGTATTCTTGCCTGGAGAATCCCAGGAACAGAGGAGCCTATTGGGCTGCCATCTATGGGGTTGCACAGAGTCAGACACGACTGACGTGATTTAGCAGCAGCAGCAGTTTCTCAACTAAAAAAAAAGAGTTTGGATACTTTTTTTTTTTTCTGTTTGTTCAATGTTAGAAAAAAATAAGCTGTTTTAAACAATCTTTAACTTCTTTTAATAATTGAAAACAGACAAGATTGAAAAAAGAAGAATGTTAGGATAATAAATATATGTCTACAAGAAATCCATTAGGAGGAAAGAATGGCTGAAAGAGAATCCCAGGCATGTGAACAATGTAAAAATTATATCTCTTTTGAGAACATGTAGAGTAATCTGTCTCTCTTCGTATAACAAACTGTTTATAGAAGAATAGAGGCACTGCAGACTCTGTGCGTGACTGGGTCTTATCAGAGGAAAAAAGAAAGGGCATTGGGAGGTCATGACCATCTGACCTTGACTCTATTTACTCATGGACCCACAGAATTATGGTGCAGTGAGGAAAAGCTAGGAGAAAGCTTTAGGATGAGCTTGTTTTTGGGGTGGAACACATCCAAATAATCTGACATGAGTTTATACCAGCTAGAATGACATTTGGAATCTCTCTCCTGTAAAGTATTTCTTCAGCTTCATGTATACTATTAGAGTATAAATCAGTTGTCCAAAAAAAAAGTCAAATAAATAAGCAATAACCATAATGAGAACTTGCTTAAGTCATATCATAATTTTTAGGTAATACACCTCCTTTGTGATGACAGAAAGAATAGAGAAAAGAAATTGTGTTTTTGAGAGTGCCACTGGGTAACTAGATCACACTTTACCTGAAGTCCATGCCCTCTTTTCTATTTTCATTTACATGAGACAAAAAATATCCTTTAGTTCTTAAACTAGTGTGAATTGTGTCTTCTGTTATTGGCAACTAAAAGCTTTCAAACTGATGAAACATACATATCAAGCCATTCACAGTGATCTAAACAGTACTTTCAACTTCCTAGGAACACACTGGGTTCCATCATCTAGTGGGATTTGTTAAAGAATAGCTAGGAATATGGGAAAGACAAGAGTTTCCATAGGTGAAACTCACCGAGAAATGTGATATATTTCTGATTATACTACAAACGTGCGGAGAAAACTGTAAGCTTGTTTCAGAGGATGTAGCTCTACAGACCAGGTTTTCTTTGAGTCTCTGCATTTCTACCATAATTATTATTCACTGCAGTCCTTTCCCTATTTCTCTTGCTTTCCATCTTCCTCTGAAAGTATTTGTTTAAATTGGTTCCTTGAAAGTCTGGAGATCCTTAATGTTCTGATCTATTTAATAAAGAGGCAATAAACAGTTCTAGTCTCTATCCTTGGGAAGCCTTCTTGACCCAAGTGTTTCACTTTTGAGGAAATAGCATGTAGGAGACCCTAGTTTCCAGAAGGAGGAAGTCTCGGCTTATAGTCATTGAAATGTTTCCAAAGGACATTTCTGGGTGTTTATCTGAGAAATAGATGATAGTTGCCTGGCTGCCAGTTCTGTATGGAAGCTCTCTCTGTGTGTGTGTGTGTGTCTGTCTGTCTGTCTGTCTGTCTGTCTGTCTGTCTGTGTGTCTGTCTGTCTTTATGCATGTGTGGTGATAATGGTAATGTTGATTGTCCTAATCCCCATTTTTTGGACCTGACATTTCATTTCTATTCTCCATCGTACCTTGTTTCCAGCTTCTTTGCAGTTTTTGTAGCTTCTTCACAGTTTCCAGATTCTTAGCAGTTATAGAAGATAATTCAGTTCTATCCAGCTGTAGCACTGTAGGCTTCTCGGGTAGTGTTTCTCAAACTGTCTATGCAGAGTCCGATTTTGCATTTTAAACTCCCAGTGTATCTCTGCCCATTGTGCTTAAAATGGATTACTAAAAAAGTGATTACAATGCATGGATGTTGCATCAATGTTAAATTAATATAAAGATATTCAAAGTAACTTGAAATGTCATTGTGGACCAAGCTGTAGACCACACTTTGGGGAGCAACTCTGCAGGGCCTTGCTACTCCAAATATGGTCCATAAGCCAGAAATATTTGCATTGCTTGGGAGCTTGTCAGAAATGCAGAATCTCAGTCATCACCTCAAAATTCCTAATTTGCATCTTCAGTTTAACCAGGCCTCCAAGTGCACATTAAAGTTCTTAGGAAGTTTCCACTCTCGTCTTTTTCTTGTCTTCTGGGAATGTGCTGCTATATCTTTACCTGAAAAGATTTCTCTTCACAGCTTCAGACAGCTCGCATCTCCTCCTCATTCAGGTCACAGGTCAAATGTCACCTCTGTGAAGAAGGCCTCTCTTCTGCTCCAAAAGAAGCAGTAGTCTGTCTCATGCCACATTACCCTGTATTACTTCCTTTTAAGTGTTTATCACTATCCAGAATGCTTGCTGTCCTCCCTCCTCTCTCCCAACCCCAGCTAGACTCTAAACCCCATGAGAGCAGAGATCTCGTCTGTCTCATGTCCTGTCTTTCAACCTGTGCAAGCACAGTGCTTGGAAAGTGGTAGGTTCTGTTGACAACGCTAGGTGTATTTCTTCTGTTGACTCATGACTTCTGCCCACCACTGGCTCCTCTCGCCTCCTGTTTCTGTATATTGTTTTCATTGTGTGTCTCTCTGAATTTGTAATAGAAAATCCAACATAAACGGACTTTTAAATAAAATGGATGCTGGTTCATGTCCAGAGGAAACCCAGTAATCAGGTATAGATCAGTTAGGGCTCTGGCCCTTTCGGCTCTGACTCTTTTGACCCACCCATCTCCATGTGTCAGCTTCATATTCAGGCTGGCAGCTAGGTAAACGGGCAGTCCCAGATGTCACATACACACAAAATGCTGTTCACAGACCATCCAGTGTACTCACCTGCTTTTAAAAACAAATTAAACTCTGTCCCTTACACCTCCTGCAGCATTCCTTCAACACTCCTTAGACTGAATTAGATTACATGTCTATTCACAATTCAAAATGCTTATACACAAATAGGGAGTGGGATAATTACAAGCAATAAAATGTACACATCTCAAGTGTGCATTTCAGTCCATTTTGATAATTATATAGACACCAACAAATCAAGATGTCAGATATTTTCATCACCCCACAAAGTTGCCTTGGGTCCTTTGTAGTTAATCAGATGAGTACCAGCCTTGCTGAGTGAGCCATACTGAAGCTGGAGGAAAAAGGAATACTCAGGAATACTGATCCTGCCCTTATTTAAAATGCTGATGTTTTATTCATTATTTACCTCAAATTTATTTTTTCAACATTGCATTAAAATATGATTT
This sequence comes from Neotragus pygmaeus, assembly GCA_006410875.1. Classification (NCBI taxonomy): domain Eukaryota; kingdom Metazoa; phylum Chordata; class Mammalia; order Artiodactyla; family Bovidae; genus Neotragus; species Neotragus pygmaeus. The sequence continues at coordinate 89,307 of SJYV01036922.1, read as the reverse complement.
ATTTTGATCATTAAGTTTTTTTGGTACTCCTCCCTTAAATTTTATGCTAAGGCGAATGCCATACTCACGTCACTTACCTCTTCTGTTGCAACCCTGTGTTCCATGAACCTCTCTCTGTCTTGCTATCTCTGTCTCAATATGATTTCTGCATGTGACCTGTCTACATGATGACCTCAGAATGGCCAAACTTCTTCCACTGTAGCTGAAGGCTCACAATGTAAGTGTCCAAGAGAAGCCAAAAGACCAAGGGCATTCCCTATCTGATTTAGGCTCAGAAATCACCCAGAGCTACTTCTGCCATGTTTCATTCATAATGACAGTCACAAAGATTCACCAGGTACAAGGAGAAGGGACAGATACTCTATCTCTTGATAGGAAGAATGTCAAAGAATTTGAAGACATACTTTAAAACTGTCATGGAGCCTTGTGACTTTTATGGCCAATTTGAGGTATTAATAAATAGACCTTATTTTCAAGTACTAAAATTTCCCAACCAAATGAATTTTTTAAAATTTTACCTTACATTCAATTTAAAGTATCTTCTCTTTGCTCCAAGGTGTAGTTGGATGGTTTTGGTTTTATTCATTACTTCCTTTCCATTCACTCACTACTATTTCTGGCTCTTCCAAGTTAAGGATAAGAGAAGCTGGGAATCAGACAAAAAAGAGCACAAATGTATTTTTTTTACTTGGCCAGATGTTGAAAACTCTCTTCCATGGCAGGTAGCCAAAGGCAAACTCCATCTCTTAAGAGGTGATTTAGTGATCTGAAGACCTCTTCCACTCTGGCTCCCTGGACCTCTGCCCAGTTTAGAGATGATGTACATTTCTTCTGACCTCCTAAGACTCCCAGTCAGCTCCTGCTTTCCTGGCACACCCTTTACAGCCCCTTCCTCCGAGGGTCTGTTCATCCAGGCAGGAAGTTCTTTGGAGAAAGCCTTTCAAAATGGGGCTAGTCTAGAAGCATTACTTTCCAAGGTCTCTTTATGACAAACCCCCAATCCATTCAAATCTATAAATTGGTTTTGGACCTACCATCTCAGGCAATTCAAGACAGCCTGTCACATTCAAACTTTTCTAGGGGAGAATCAGGCTCTCATCTCTGATACACTTCTCACACTCTGGAGAACCTCGATTAAGTTCCCTAAAAGATTTTCGCACCACACTCTGTTTTAATAGCACCACCAGATCAGACCTAAATTTTCACAGCTCAGAAACATCCAGTCTGTGTGAGAAAATGCCTCCCCTCCACAGACTTTATTTTCTTTGGCTCCAATATCACTGCAGATGGTGACTGCAATCATGAAATTAAAAGACACTTGCTCCTTGGAAGAAAAGCTATTACAAGTCTAGACAGAGTTATTAAAAAGCAGAGACATTACTTTGCTGACAAAAGTCCATCTAGTCAAAGCTATGGTTTCTCTAGTAGTTATTCTGGATGTGAGAGTTGGACCATAAAGTAAGTTAAGTGCTGAAGAAGTGATGCTTTTGAACTGTGGTGTTGGAGAAGACTCTTGAGAGTACCTTGGATTGCAAGGAGATCCAACCAGTCAATCCAAAAGGAAATCAGTTCTGAATATTCATTGAAAAGGCTGATGCTGAAGCTAAAGCTCCAATACTTTGGCCACCAGATGCAAAGAACTGACTCCTTGCAAAAGACCCTGATGCTGGGCAAGATTGAAGGCAGGAGGAGAAGGGGACGACAGAGGATGGCATGGTTGGATGGCATCACCGGCTCGATGTACATGAGTCTGAGCAAGCTCTGGGAGTTAGTGAAGGACAGAGAAACCTGGCGTGATGCAGTCCTTGCGGTGGCAAGAGTCAGATGTGACTGAGCAACTGAACTGATTTTTGTTGACACAAATTAGAATNCAAAAGGAAATCAGTTCTGAATATTCATTGAAAAGGCTGATGCTGAAGCTAAAGCTCCAATACTTTGGCCACCAGATGCAAAGAACTGACTCCTTGCAAAAGACCCTGATGCTGGGCAAGATTGAAGGCAGGAGGAGAAGGGGACGACAGAGGATGGCATGGTTGGATGGCATCACCGGCTCGATGTACATGAGTCTGAGCAAGCTCTGGGAGTTAGTGAAGGACAGAGAAACCTGGCGTGATGCAGTCCTTGCGGTGGCAAGAGTCAGATGTGACTGAGCAACTGAACTGATTTTTGTTGACACAAATTAGAATTGGTGAGTAATTCTCTTGAAATTCCATTCACTTTGGTGGAAGATTTTGAAAAAGCATGACTTTGCCCAGTATGAGCAATAGAAGAGAAATGTGTAGTATTTTCTACCAAGGGTACAATTTTCTCCAAAGAAAGCCTCACTCTGAAAAACCCCTATGAATTCCTACTTGATGGCTTTGAAAATAGATGATAAGTGAAGCATATTAGGATTTGTGTTGATTTCTTAGTAAGTTCCATGGGAATGTGTCTAGTTCTTCTGTTTAGAATATGTGAATCAGATATCCCTAGGGTCCTGAGATTGGGATTTCATCAAAGTTTCAAGACAACAAAAATATCCCAGTTAACACTGATACAGATCCTGTTATCCCATATTAAGGGTCACATCTTACAGTATATGTTGCTTTATCATGTCCCATTTGTCTCATTTCTTGCATCAATATCAATTTAACTGATATAGCTTTATATCCTATTTTAATAAGTAGTACCCTCCACTACTATTTTTTTCCTCAAAATTCTCATAGATTTCCTCATCTGATAGAATTTTTAAAATATATACCTTAACTTATGGAAATCAAGAATATTAGAAAATCCAAATGGAATTTATACTTTATTTTTTCTTTTAATAGAGTCTAAAGTTATTTGCATCTATTTTAAAAGTAACAACATAAGCAGATTTTATGAAATCTATATTTTAGAGGCAAATACAAAAAGCAGTAGTGGCTTTGAGATGTAGTTCTCTACCCATCCCCCAAGTTCCCTTTAAAAATGTAATGTCAACCAGAGGTCAACTACCAAGTTAATTCACTATATAGACATGTAGTGAGTTATGAGATCTGCTTTGTCATTTATAGTTTAAAAATACATGCTTACCTAGGGGAAGTTGGAAATTGAAGAACAGTGATGAAGAGGAGAATAGAAAAGTGAAATACTTTAAAACTATGTTCTGCATCTATATTATCATCCATCTTTTAAAGTCTTTGCTTCCCACTATTAGTTCTTAATCTTCTCAGCGTGGTAATGATAACTGAAATTTAAAAATATTTATCCATGGATAAAGCAAAGGATTTAAATTATCTGTAGACTAAATAATTCACCTATGAAAGGTCTTATCTTTGTTTTCAGGAATGATGCAATTAATGAACACAGAGATTATATTTTCTAAAAAGGTTTATAAAATGGATGAACATGGAACATTCTTAGTTATCTTGGTTCAGTAATAAGATTGTAAAATTGAAAAGGGCAAGGTGAAAAATTTGACAAGAGCAAACTAACCCATCAGTAACATTATCTCAAAGGAATAGTTGAGATATTTCAAGCTTTGCAAGGCTTTACCTCTTCATAATATTCTCTGAATTTTGGCTCTTTATCTCTGTGATAAATGCCATAGTCTTTATGAAATAGTTCAATGATTGAAGAAAATTTGGTCTCAATAAGTACAGATTTACTTATATTTGATATCAATTATAAGTTTGAGGGTTTTATCTTTTATCTTCTGTTGCAATTATATTACATATGATTGACAACATGTGAAGACGAAGCTTACATGAACAATATTCAGTACATTTAGCATATTGTTTAACATTTTTAGAATAAGAAAATTTTAAAAGATTAATTGACATATATGTGGGAATGTGTATTATGTGATGATTATATATGTGTAGCGGGCAAGTTCACTGAAATATTTTGTAGGGCTTTTTGGCTTAGACTTATTAGGTAAACTTGGAAGAGAAAGAAGAACTAAATTAAGAACTGTTCTGTGTTCACTTGAAAGACAAGCTGGATACAGAGCTCAGAAATTTGGTACTAGGTCACTGGACAAAATGCCTCATTTTATTTAAAGTAGATTTATATCTTTTGCTCTGTTGTTTCACTTTAATTAAGTAATGAATATCCTTGATCACAGTAGGGATTAGATGATAAGTGGATGACTGCCGTTCATTATCTAGTAAATGATAACTAAGTACTTGGTAAGAGCCCCAGTCTTGAGTTCCTTACAGAAACAGAGACTATGAGGTCCTGCTCCCAAGACACTCATATCGCAAAGGGGAAGACAGGTAGGATGACAGCAATGTGGCTATATTGTCCATACAGACAAGGCCTCATTAGCATTTCTGTAATGGCATTAGATGGAGCAGGCAAGGGCACCCCACTCCAGTACTCTTGCCTGGGAAATCCCATGGACGGAGGAGCCTGGTGGACTGCAGTCCATGGCGTTGCTAAAAGTCAGACACGACTGAACAACTTTACTTTCACATTTCACTTTCATACATTGGAGAAGGAAATGGCAACCCGCTCCAGTGTTCTTGCCTGGAGAATCCCAGGGNGAGGTGGCCATGCCCTCCTCCAGAGCCTGGGTTCAAATCCAGCTTTGTCACAAGCTAACTTCTGTGATCTTTGGCAACTTACTTAACCTCTCTTTTTAAAGAATAGCACTTTCACCTTTGTAAAAAGGAATAATTATAGTATCTAGCTCATAGTATTGTGAAGATTAAATGACATAATGAGTGTCTATTGGGTCATACAATAGCACTCACTAGTGTACATTGCTTTTCTTTTTATTATTCAGTTCAGTTCTGTCGCTCAGTTGTGTCCGACTCTCTGCGACCCCATGAATCGCAGCACACCAGGGCTCCCTGTCCATCACCAACTCCCAGAGTTCACTCAGACTCACGTCCAACAAGTCCGTGATGCCATCCAGCCATCTCATCCTCTGTCGTCCCCTTCTCCTCCTGCCCCCAATCCCTCCCAGCATCAGAGTCTTTTCCAATGAGTCGACTCTTTGCATGAGGTGGCCAAAATACTGGAGTTTCAGCTTTAGCATCATTCCCTCCAAAGAAATCCCAGGGCTGATCTCCTTCAGAATGGGCTGGTTGGATCTCCTTGCAGTCCAAGGGACTCTCAAGAGGCTTCTCCAACACCACAGTTCAAAAGCATCAGTTCTTCAGCACTCAGCCTTCTTCACAATCTAACTCTCACATCCATACATGACCACAGGAAAAAAACTATTACTGTTATTTTTAAAGAACTGGAAAATACAGAAAAGGAAAAAAGAAAATAGTTACATACAATTCCATTTTTATAACCATCAGTAACGTCCCAGACTATATGCTTCAGATCTTTTTCTGTTTATAGATATGCCTATGTTCAGTTTTTGTAAAATTAGAAATTATTATATATCACCACTTTATAAGTTTACTTTTCTTTGCCTAATATATACTCTTGTATGTTGTATTGAGTTTCATATTAGTTCATTATATGTGTGTTCTGTAATTTATTCATTGGACATTTAGATTGCTTTGAATTTTTCACTCATGAATACCAGTAATGTGAAATAATCTAATTACCTTTTGGGTTGTATTCAGATTAATTTCTTGGAAATTTATAGAAAATCATTTAATAAGCTATAGATATAAAACATTTACTACTTTTAAATAAATTGGCAAATTGGCTTTTATAAAAATTTTAATTGTATTTTCATAGATAATATATGACGTTTCTAGTTTCCAGGTAACCTTGCCAAGCCAGTATAGTATATGCATGCATATATCTTATCTCACCCAATCTAATGACTTCTATTGGGCAATATGGGGCAAGTTGTTTTAATTCTGAGCCTCAGATTCCTAACCTGTAAAATCAACTGATGAGAATAGAATTCAGAAATACAGTCACAGGCTTTAAAGTTGATATTGATTCCAGAGCCTCTCCCTGCTCCATATTGGAAGTGTAGCTCAAATGAGAAAAGACCGCAGTGAAGTCGGGTTAAGACCAGATGAGGCTGAGGGGATGACTGTCAGCGAGCATCTCCCTAGTGCTCTCATGACTGCTCCGAATGCCTCGGTGTTTATCAATGTTCATCAGACATGCATATTCTAACTCACAGGGTGAGGTGCATAGCATATATAATTAAAATCTCTTTTATTTTATTGCCACCTGTTTTGCTCCATAAGGACAGAGATCTTTGTCTTATTTATTGATGTATTTTAAACACCCAACACAGAGCCTGACATGTAGTAGTTTCAGTAATAAATGTCTATTGAATAAGCAAATAAACTGAATGAAGCTACCCTATACCTTTCCAGAGGCTTTACCCTCTGGTAACCAGCAGAATGCCCTCCCCAGGATAAGTGTAGATGATCTGCCATGACTGGAACCTCTTTCTAGAAACCATTGCTATGTCCCATTACACAGTCTTTCTCAGATGTGTTAATACCGGCAGACTGGTTAAGATCCAGCTTCCTCTTCTAGAATCCACATACTTCACAGAAATATTGGGTCTTTCTGCTTGAACTCATGTTGGTTGTATTAATAGTTCAACTCAAGAGGAGTATTATTTCCAAGTTCTTAGGGACACTTTCATTGCTGCCCCTTAGTACTATGTAGAACTGCCGCTTCATGGACTAGTTGAGAGAATATTATACGATATAACATATAATAAGAAGTATAGAACTGTTCATCTAAGCAATATGCTGTGATGGTTAAAAACCCAGGACCCAGAGTCTAATTTCCTCAGTTCAAACCTGGATTCCACAATTTAATAGTTCTATCAACTTCAGCAAGTTACTTGATCATACCGTGTTCGGTTTTCTCATCTGTAAAACGCAGCTAGTACCTACATTATAGAATCAATGTGTGGGTGAAATGAGTTAAAACATATGAAGAAGTTGAAATAGTAAGTGAATATTATTACTAAACCTGTAATACTTGCATTGAGAATTTACTATGTGTCAAAACCCAAATTTATATTACTTCAGATAGTCTTTAAAACAACTCTGTAGACTGACCATTATTGTTATTCATAACTCATAAATAAGGATATTGAGGTTCAGAAGGTTTTAGTAATGCTCTAAAATCACATAGCTAGTGAGTGATAGAAACTGGATTTAAATGAAGATATGTATGAAATATTCTCTCATGGAGAAATTTTTAAGAGAATTAAAATATACACATTCTCACTGACACTACAGTTTCTAATATCTGATTTCTAGTATTTTTAGCCATGCTTACAATCCTAGAACATTTTTCAAGAAACTAGCTTTAAATGAATGTGAATATGTAAGCAACCATCTAGGGGTCTGAGGGTCTATACTTTTTAAAGACTCTTACAGTCACTTTTAGAGATTCAACTGTGGTCCAGTTTACGTGTCTCTGTATTTCCTTTACTAGGACTTAGAAAAATGCAATCAATTAAATAATTAAATACAATTTAAAAACTATAAGGTGACAAAAGGTGACCAAAAACCGATAATTTGCGTTCCATGGTGCTGGTTTGGTAAACATATTATAATCTCATGGAAAGAACAGCTATCCTTGATGATCAAAATGTAGTGATTTCAAGATTCATTTTCAGCAGTGTGTTGAAGTTACAGGCACTCTAACCCAACAGTGATTCTGTGAGTGTGGAAGTGCCCGGACACCAGCAGTTGCAGAGACTCATCCATTGTAAAGTAACTGGCTGACCAAGTGCCCTGTGAGTGGCCAATATCCTTCTCGTCACAGTAACAGAGTTGAAATTTGAACCCTTTTCAGATATCCTAGCAGACAAAGCAATAAACCTGAAAAGTAATCCATTTAAAATGTCTGTGCACCTTTGTATTTGTGGGCATGATTTGCTATGCCAGGTTTCACGGATAATTTTTTATACCCCTGAGATACTTGTTTTCATTGAAGCACACTAAAACGTGCTATCCTCTGCCAGGGGAGTGAGTTGTGATATTTGGTAGACAGTGTCCTGAGAACTGCTGCTGCTGTTGCTAAGTTACTTCAGTGGTGTCCAACACTGTGTGACCCCCCTAACATGGCTACAAATTAGCAGAATAGCGGTAATTTGTGCATCATGCTTATTCAGGAAGCCCATTAAAGTGTTAACTCTGATGACACAGTTTACACAGAATTCAACTTGATGTTTGAAGAGCCTATTTTTCTCTTCAACAGGTTAATTATGTATGGCTTTGTGAAGGCTATGGTATATGCTGACCAGCTGAAAAATGGAGACTTTCATTTCACTGACTGTTTGTTTTTTGGTTCACTGATGTCTGCTACAGATCCAGGTAATTGCCCAAATAATATGTTTTCTTCTTTCTAAGAGTCAAACATTTAAATTGAATTTTTCTCTAAAGAGCATCATCTGAGTCAACATAATAATTCCTTATTCCTTTTCACTTGAAGTTGGCATATCTGTTAGTGATTTTAAAAAGCAGGTGAATATTCTAACAGCTCTCAAAAAATGGTTCGCAAAGCAACTTAAAGTAATGGGGAAGACTCTTTAAAATTCTCTGTTGTTTGTTTCCCTAGAACATGTAGCCATCTTGACTTATGGGTCTTAATTCCTCTCTGTTTAACTTGTCTTCTTTTAAAAATGCTCCATTGCAGTGGTCCCCAACCTTTTCGGTACCAGGGACTAGTTTTGAAGAAGACAATTTATCCATGTACCAGCAGATTGGGGGATGGGGGGCGGTGAATAGTTTGGGGTTGATTCAAGCATATTACATCTATTAATGCCACCACTGATCTGACAGGAGGTGGAGCTCAGCTCGTAATTCAAGCAATGGGGAGAGGCTGCAAATACAGATGAGGCTTCATTCGTTCAACCACTGCTCGTCTCCTCCTATGCGGGCCAGTGCCTAACAGGCCATGGACTGGTACTGGTCTATGGTCCAGGGGTTGGGGACCCTTGCTCTATTGAATTAAATGGTAAAAGATAATTCTGAAAATTGATTACTATATAATGTTTCAAGCATATTAAGAATAGGGAAAATAGTAAAAAGAATTGTCATATACCCTTCATATTATCAAATTATGATAATCAAATTTAGCCAAAGTGTTTTATCAATATCCTCCTATATTCCTTCTCACTATGATTGAATTATGTTAAAAACAAGTCTCAGACATCGTATCATTTTATTTGCAAATGTTTTGAAAAATGACAGTTGTTATTATGACACCTAAAAATATTAATAATCTTAATATTATCAAAGTGCTATCCTCTGTTCAAAAAGGCAGAATTTTCTTTTTGTCATTATCATTATTGTTCATGTAGTAGTTTGTACAAATTAGAACCCAAATAAGGGCTATACATTACAATTGATGGATATGGGATCTAGTATTTTTTTAATCTATATGTTACCCTTCCATCTTCTATTTTTCTTGTCACTTATTTATTGCAAAAAGAAAGGCAAATTGTCTTGTGTTTGAATTAAATATGATTGCTTAAAATGTACACCTAGCCTCAGGATTTCTTGTAAACTGATGGTTAAATCTAGAAATTGAATCAGATCAGGGTTCATTGTTTTGGCAAGATTACTTGCTTGCTCTGAGTCTCTACAGAGTCACATCAGAAAGCACAGAGTGTTTGGTGACCCAGCTGTCAGTCTGATCCATCACACTGCTGACTTTCTGCTCCAGCAAAGACCATCAGAACACACCTGTAGTTGAATAAGGCATGTTTATTACATGTTATAATGAAGAAGCTGCTCACCAGAGGAACACTGGGACCTCTCAGAGGGTGTTAGAAATGAATTGTTATAGGTTGTGGGCTAATGGTTGGTGATTTTAGGGAGAGCAGGGTTTTGGTTGGGATGAGATGCTGTCAGAAAGCACAAATGATTGGACATTTTAGTAAATCTTCTCTAGCAGGAGGAAAGACTGAATAGAGCCTAAGCCTATAATTGGTAAAGAAACAGCATCACTCATAATAGCCAGGATAGGGATGCTGTGGTTTGGACAGTGTTCATTATTTGTGTTTAAATGTGATTACCCAGTAGTCTTGTTTCTGTCTTGATTCTTTATGGTCACAGAGTGAACTTGTCTGATGTTTTATGTGAAATTGTTTACACTCAACAAGAGAACAACAAGGCCCAGCTGATAGTAACAGGCCAGCTCCCACATACCAGGGGCTGCTCTTCTCTTTCTTAGAATAGCCCAGCAGCATTGGCAGCATGTGGCACCTTGTTTTAAATACAGCACCTGTAGTTGAATAAGACATGTTTATTACATGTTATAATGAAGAAGCTGCTCACCAGAGGAACACTGGGACCTCTCAGAGGGTGTTAGAAATGAATTGTTAGAATGGATGTTAGAATTGTTAAATGGGTGTTAGAAATGAATTCAGAGCTGCTGAATCAGCTTCTAAAATTCAACAATATCCTCAAGTGGTTTATGAATGCATGCATGCTTGGCTGCTTAGTCACTTCAGTTGTGTCCAACTCTTTGCAACCCTGTGGACTGCTGCCTACCAGTCTCCTCTGTACATGGGATTCTCCAGGCAAGGACACTGGAGTCGGTTGCCATGCCCTCATCCAGGGGATTTTCCCAGCCCAGGGTATGAACCCATATCTCTTGCATCGCCTGCATTGCAGGTGGATTCTTTACCCACTGAGCCACCTGGGAAGCCCCAAGTGGTTTATATGCATAGTAAATTTTTAAATTTAGCTAGTCAAATTAAATCCCAGTCATGGGGAAGTTCTGTAATCAAACCCCAATGACCTTCAACCAGACCAGTTTACCTGCCTCCTGAGAAATGTGTATGCTGCTCAAGAAGCAACAGTTAGAACTGGATATGGAACAATGGACTGGTTCAAAATCAGGAAAGGAGTACATCAAGGTTGTATATTGTCACCTGATTTACTTAACTCATATGCAGAATACATCATGTGAGAGGCTCAAGCTGGAATCAAGGTTTCCAGGAGAAATATCAGTAACCTCAGATAGGTAGATGATACCACCCTTATAGCAGAAAGCAAAGAGGAACTGAAGAGCCTCTTGATGAAAGTGAAAGAAGAGAGTTAAAAAGTTGGTTTAAAACTCAACATTCAAAAAACTAAGATCATGGCATCTAGTCCCATCACTTCATGGCAAATGGATGAGGAAACAATGGAAACAGTGAGAGACTTTATTTTCTTGGTCTCCAAAATCACTGCAGATGGTGACTGCAGCCATGAAATTAAAAGACGCTTGCTCCTTGGAAGAAAAGCTATGACAAATCTAGACATCATATTAAAAAGCAGAGATATCACTTTGCCAACAAAGATCTATATTGTCAAAGCTATTGTTTTTCCAGTAGTCATGTACAGATGTGAGAGTTGGATCATAAAGGAGACTGAGTGTCCAAGAATTGATGCTTTTGAACTGTGATGTTGGAGAAGCCTCTTGAGAGTGCCTTGGACAGCAAGGAGATCAAACCAGTCAATCCTAAAGGAAATCAATTCTGAATATTCCTTGGAAGGACTGATGCTGAACCTGAAGCTCCAATACTTTGGCCACTAATGCAAACAGTTGACTCATTGAAAAAGACCCTGATGTTGGGAAAGATTGAAGGCAGGAAAAGAAGGGGATGACAGAGGATGAGATTGTTGGATGGTATCACTGACTCTATGGACGCGAGTTTGAATAAGCTCTGGGAGTAGGTGATGGACACACTGCCTGGTGTGCTGCAGTCCATGGGGTTGCAGAGTCAGACACCACTGAGTGAGTGAACAACAACAAATTTTAGCTAATGACCTTAGTACCCATCAATGGTTATGCTTGGTCTAGTATGTATTAGGGGTTACAAACTAGTGCTATGTTAATTCTGTCCTACCTTTTTGCATGTATTAGCTGGTACTCTTCTAAAAGAAGTTGTTTTCCAGATCAACCATTTGAGTGCCTGTGATATTATTTAAACAAAAAAACCAGGATAAATTATTGGTCTTTGTATTTACTAATTTTCAAAATAATGAATTGTTTCTCTAGCATCTCCCACTTATGATCAAGGAGGTATATTTTTTCTTTTCTTACTTTGTTTTGCTTTTCTTTTCTAAAATTAATTTATTTATTTTAATTAGAGGCTAATAACTTTACAATACTGTAGTGGTTTTTGCCATACATTGACATGAATCAGCCGTGGGTGTACATGTGTTCCCCATTCTGAAGGCCCCCTCCCACCTCTCTCCCCATATCATCTCTCAGGGTCGTCCCAGTGCACTGGCCCTGAGCCCTGTCTCATGCTTTGAACCTAGATTGGCGATCTGTTTCACATACGGTACTATACATGTTTTTTTTTTTTAATTTTTACTTCATTCTACTATACAATACTGTATTGGTTTTGCCATACATTGACATGAATCCACCACAGGTGTATACGATCTCTCAATCCTGAATCCCCCTACCACCTCCCACCCCACATTGTCTCTCTGGATCATCCCTGTGCACCAGCCCCAAGCATCCTGCATCCCATGTTTCAATGTTAAAGTATCATATCAATATATGGATTTAAACATAGTTGATATGTTCCCAGCTACTACAGTAATTACACTTTTTGATCAAAATATTCCATTTTTGACAATAGGGGACTCTTCAGATTTCTTCTGCATCCTTTTGCCATAAACCGAAGTCTTTCAGAGATTTCTTATTTTGGTGCAGGACTAGACGTTCCAACCTTATCTTGTATGTTTCCTGTACCCTGACGTGGAAACAAACATTTCTCTAAGAAATCTTGGTTCTTTATAAGAAGGAAATTTATTTAGAGCTTAAAATGTGGGCACTACATGTTTTCATTGATATTGGATTGGTCATTGTTTCTAGATATTTTTATTTGTTTTGAAGGAGAAGTAATATCACAAGTTCATATGAATATTGTTAGTTTAAATTTACGTTTACTCAACTGCCTTGAATTTACTTTGTATTTAGATTTTTCTTCTGCTACTTTTCTCCTTTCTGTTACATTAATATAATTTCTTATGTGCTTTAAATATATTTTTTCAAGGTTACAATACCCATTATCACTAAAAATGTGATTATTGAAAACTGCTTAGGTTTCATTGCAGTTCTTTTTAAACTTTATATGTATGCCACTAGGATGAATAGCTAAAAATTACTCTGTTTTAAGAGTTCTTAAAATAATCCTCTATGTAGTTATGCCACAAGTCAAATATACAATAATGTTCATGTGCTTCACTTTGCTTTTAATTTCTGTTTTAAAATTAGATTAAATATCTACAGAATTCCAAAATGAAAACAATAGAAAAGAAGAGAAATCTAGCTTTTATCCCTGTCCTCTCTACTCTGATTTTTCAACCATTTTGGCTGGTTTTTAGTTGACTCTTCTGCTTTAAATCTAAGCAAATAAGCATGAATACACCCAACCAGGCACACATGGTTCATCACCTTGCTTGTTCTTTAATTAGCAGCATTTTGAAGAGTAATCCATAGCAACATATAAAGAGCCTTTTCATTTTCTTTTATAGCTGCAGAGCACTCTGTAGTTTATTCAACCAGTTGTCTGTTGATGGACATCTGAGGGATTTTTTTGTCTTTTGTAATTATTAATGGTGTAACAATTAATAACTTTAATAGCTTTTCACATTTTGCCACTGTTTCTTTGGGACAGATTTCTAGATATAGGTTAAAAATTATTTATAATTTTCCTGGGTGCCAAATTCCTCCCCATAAACTTTGTGCCATTTTGCATTCAAAGCAGAGAAAGCAGTGGTACNTATTACCAATGCCACACCTACTACAATTTCCACAATCATCTCCCCTACCATGCGCCCTTATAATCAACACCAACATCATCCTAAAAACCAAAGTAAAATTTAAATGTATACATTTTGCTACCATTCAAATACCCTGGAAAGCATAAATTTTATTGGGGAATGCCCTTGGGATCAACATCTGAATGAGGGGGTCCTGACGGAAGTAGGGCTGGGCAAAAGGAGGTGGTCAATGTTATAGAATGTCAGTTAAACCCTCAGTAGATTCTACAGGCTGCTCTGAAACTAAAATGGCCCTTTAGAGTGGTCCTACCTTGAAGAAAGGGGTCTGGTCTTTTATAAGTTTATGGAAATTGCATAACTTATTAACAGTATTTCCAAAGATCGTTTCAACATCATCATCCTTGCCTGTATCTTTGTGGGCTTTGCTTTTGTTTGTTAATGTTTTTCAGATATTTTCCTAATTCTGTATTTGTTCTCCAAATATATATATATATATTAGGGTCTGCCCAATTGCCCTTCTCTCTAGACACAAAAGTATAGTGCAAAAAATGCAATGCTGAGTACAGCAAGATTAGAGTAAAATCAGCTCATTGAAGTATCCTCAAGTGGAAGGAGACAAATACCAATACCATGACTGACTCAAGCCCAAAAAAGCAAGTATAATGTGAAATCCAGAGGCAGAAGCAGGGTAACAAACAGGAAACAATTGGGTATCAGGAACAGGATAGAAACTGGAGAAGGGAAGAAATTGGAACAGAGGAAGAATAGGTCAGAAACAAAGCAGTTGCTACAAACAGCACCCAGTTATCACAGTTTGCTTTTAATGGTCAATTAGTCCTCATTATGTGGAGAAATGAAGTTGTTAGCATGGCTTAAAAAAGACACAGAAAGGAAGGATTTTAATATTTGGGTTTATTTCAAGAGAAATGGACCAGGGCTGAGTTATGAAGAAATAAAAAACCGAAACAGCGTTCTTACTAGTGAGGAGATTAAATCAAGAATTAAATCAAAAACCTAGGATCCAATGCCTTCACTGGTGAATTCTACCAAACATTAAAAAGAAAATGAATAACAATCTTTTTCAAATTCTTCCAGAAAATACAAAATGAGGGAATACTTCCAAACAAGGCCAGCATTTCCTTGATACCAAAACCAGACAGGGACTCAACAAGAAATTTACAGGCCAATATTCCTGATGGATATAGATGCAGAAATTCTCAACAAAGTATTAGCAAACCAAATTTAACAGTACATTAAAAGGATCACACACCATGATCAAGTGGGACTTATTCCAGGGATATAAGGATGGTTCTACATCTGCAAATTAATCAATGTGATATACCATATCAACCCAAATGAAGGATAAAATGATATGATCCTCCCAATAAATGCAGAGAAAGCATTTGATAAAATTCAACATCTGTTTTTGATAAAACCTTTCAACAAGTGAGTGTAGAAGAAATGTACCTAGGTGTAATAAAGGCCATATATGACAATCTCACAGCTAACATAATACTCAACAGTGAAAAATGGAAAGCTTTTCCTCTAAGATCAGAAATAAGACAAGGATGCCCACTCTCACCATTGCTATTAAACATAGTATCGGAAGCCATAACCAGAGTAATTAAACAAAAGTTACCCAAGTCATAAAAGGAGTAAAACTGTCACTATTTGCATATGACTCAATATTATGTAAATAAAACTATAAAAACTCTACCAGAAAACTATTATCATTAATAAATGAATTCAGCAAAGTTGTAGGATACAAAATAAATATACAAAATTCAATTGTATTACTATACACTAATAGTGAACTATCAGAAAGAGAAATTCAGAAAACAGTCTCATTTATAATTGCATCAAGAAGAATAAAATACCTAGGAAAACATTTAACTAAAGATGTAAAAGACTGCTACTGAAAACTCTAAGACACTGCTGAAAGAAACTGAAGAAGACACAAACAAATAGAAAGATACTTCATGCTAATGGATTGAAACAATATCATTAAAATGTCCAAACCACTCAAAACAATCTCTTAATACATATTCAATGTAATCTCTATCAAAATTCCAATGGCATCTTTACACAAACAGAGAACATAATCCTAAAGTTTGTATGCAACTGCAAAAGATACATTCCTTACCCATCTCTGCAAACAGTATTTTTTAGGTTCCTTGGTTAACTGGATACCAGCTCAATTCTAAAATGGAAGGAAAGAAAAAATGAGAGAAACCAGGTTTTCACCCTCTTTCTCTTTGCTTTGGGCAGCCTCGGGCAGTGCCTATTTTCCTTGTAGGTTCCTGATCCTTCTGGATGGATACAGAGGTTGCCTGCCATTCATCACGCTCTTGAGTTCTGGTAAACACTGCCTTATCCTTCTTTCTCTTCACCCTTAGGCACACTAGAGACTTACTCTTTTAGATCTGAGAGGTCTCACCATCCCCATCTTGGTTTGTCTGCTTTTCCAATATACTTGTAACTCATATCTCACGCAAAAGTCTTTTAATTAAACCAGCTGGCATAAGTTCTGTTTCCTTCCTGGACCTTGATAGACCCTCTAATTTTTTCTGTTCCCTTGCGCAAAACGAGGATTGCATTGACTTCTAAGGTCATTTCAGCTCTTTTGGAGATTACTGCCAACCAACCCTTTCCCAGCAATCTAGTACACCTGTTCATGCATTCATTTAACAAATACTGATCTTTTGACTACCAAATGTGAGGCCTTATTGTAGTTCCTGAGGAAGCAAACAACAATGAAAACAAAGTCTTGCTCTCAAAGAGCATGCATCCTATTGTGGGGGAGGATAAACAAGTGTTACAGTTTCATTAGTACTGAGGTTTTATTTTTCAACTTTAAGTATACAGTTTTTTTGTACTGTATTTTATACAAATTGTTAAGTATATACTTATACATTTCATAAATTTCCCACTGATAAGACGCCATGTGAAATTTCCTAAAACATGACTAATCTAATTCATATCCATAATCATCATAATAAAACACATTAATAAATGGTTGCCTGTTACAGGTGTGTCTTAAAATTTCACACATGCATTATAATTATCACTTTTGCAAAGGACCAAATTTAAGACATTTTAAAAAATACTGAAATCTATGCATTCTAATATCAAATATGAAATCTGTTCTCAGAAAATAAACTAAGATATTGATGAAATATGAAGTCATATGATCAGTGCACCCTTATTACAAATAGGGAAAGAATTAGAACCTAACAAAACATCCAAAGGTAAGGAGGTGCTGAAGTAAATGTTTTGTCCATGCAAGAGAATATTCCACAGCCATCAAAATTTAAGGGCTTCCTCAGTGGCTCAGCACTAAAAGAATCCACCGACAATGCAGGAGATGCGAGTTCAATCCCTGGACTGGGAAGATCCCCTGGAGAAGGAAATGGCAACCTATTCCAGTATTCTTGTCTGTAGAATCCCATGGACAGAGTAACCTGGAGGGCTACAGTTCATGGGGTCGCAAAAGAATCAAACATGGCTTAAGCGACTAAACAACAATGGCTGATTTGCACTTTTGTATGGCAAAAACCAGTACAACATTGTAAAGCAATTATCTTCCAATTAAAAATTAAATTTAAAAAATCCCTGCCCTCATGAACTCGGTGGTGGAATCATCTAATGTGTAAATACATATAGAGCCTAAGTTATCTAAAATCTAATGAGTACATTTCCTTTCAAATTAGGAAATGGATGGGATGTGATAGTAATGGGGAAATACGAGGAACATATCAATGACTTTTAGTCCAGCTTCCAATTATTTCCTTCATTAATTATTTATGCCATCATGTTTGTGACATTTTATAATATCTTATTGGTTATTTTAAAATTGAAAACACTACATTTATAGTGTCTACAAATATGAATAAAGTTCAGAGACTATAATCACTCCTGCATATACCTTTGATAACCAAAATCTCACTATCATAATTGCTCCACAAAATGCTTTAACTGTGGCTGTGATTCACTTACTCTGCACCTACATTCATGCTGGAGAACAGTCACACAGATAATTTATGACCATGAACGTCAGGTGAGCCATTCTTTCAGTACTGAGGTGGTTTTTTTTGTCTGTTTGTTTTTGATACAGAACTTTCAGTACTAAAACGGGGAAAATTCTAGGTAATTGGGGCAAGTTGGTCACCTTTATGTGGGGAGGTAGTTAAGAAATATATTGTTGTTGCTCAGTCTCTCAGTCGTGTCCAACAATTTGAGACCCCCATGGACTACAGCACGCCAGGCCTCCCTTTCCATCACCAATTCCCAGAGTTTACTCAAACTCATGTCCTTTGAGTTGGTGATGCTATGCAAACATCTCATCCTCTGTTGTCCACCTTCAATCTTTCCCAGCATCAGGGTCTTTTCAAATGAACCAGTTCTTTGCATCAGGTGGCCAAAGTATTGGAGTTTCAGCTTCAACATCAGTCCTTCCAATGAATATTCAGAACTGATTTCCTTTAGGGTGGACGGGTTGGATCTCCTTGCTGTCCAAGGGACTCTCAAGAGTCTTCTCCAACATCACAGCATCAAGTTAGGCTAGGTGAAGCCTAGCTTGGAGAATTTTGAGCATCACTTTGCTAGATGTGAAATGATATGGTCAATACCAAAATCAGATTGATTATATTCATTGCAGCTGATGATTGAGAAGCTCTATAGAATCAGCAAAAATAAGATTAGGAGCTGACTGTGGCTCAGATCATGAACTCCTTATTGCAAAATTCAGACTTAAATTGAAGAAAGTAGGGAAAACCATTAGGCCATTCAGGTATGATCTAAGTCAAATCCCTTAAGATTATACAGTGGAAGTGACAAACAGATTCAAGGGATTAGATCTGATAGACAGAATGCCTAAAGAATTATGAATGGAGGTTCCTAACATTGTAATCCAAGTAATCCAAATGATCTAATATCATAGTAATCCAACTCTGTGCCCCAACCACTAATGCCAAAGAAGCTGAAGTTGAATGGTTCTATAAGACTGCCTAGAACTAACACCAAAAAAAAGATATCCTTTTCAGCATAGAGGACTGGAATGCAAAAGTAGGAAGTCAAGAGATACCTGGAATAACAGGTAAGTTTGACCTTGGAGTACATGATGAAGCAAGGCAAAGGCTAATAGAGCTTTGCTAAGAGAACGCACTGGTCAAACACCCTATTCCAACAACACAAGAGACGACTCTCCATCAGCAGATGTCGTCTTTTAGCCACTCAGTCATGCCCAACTCTTTGTGACACCATGGACAGTGGCACACCAGGCTTTCCTGTCCTGTAATCCAAGTAATCTAAGCCCTGGAATCGAACTGAGATCATTCTGTCATGTTTAAGATTGCACCCAAGTGCTGCCTTTTGGACTCTTACATTGACTATGGGGGCTATTCCTTTTTTTTTTTTTTTTAAGGAAATCTTACCCGTAGTAGTAGATATAATGGTCATCTGAATTAAACTTGCCCATTCCCATCCCTTTAAGTTCACTGATCCATAAAATGTCAATGTTCACTCTTTCCATCTTCTGTTTGAGCACTTCCAATTTACCTTGATTCACGGACCTAAAATTCCAGGATCCTATGCAATATTGTTCTTTGCAGCATCAGACTTTACTTTCACCACCAGACACTTCCACAACTGGACATTGTATTTGCTTTGGCTCAACTTCTTCATTCCTTCTGGAGCTATTTCTCCACTCTTCTCCATTAACATATTGGGCACCTACCAATCTTGGGAGTTCATCTTTCAGTGTCATATCATTTTGCATTTTTATACTGTTCATGGGGTCCCAAGGAATCCCATCAAAAATAAGACAAAAAATATAGATCTTTAAAAAGTCAGGTGGTAATAAATGGGATGACAAAAAATGAATCCAAATATAAGAGAGGAAGGGTAGAGTTGCAAGAGGTCTCTTTCAATAGTCTGGTCTAGGAGACATTTTGGATAAAATAGCATTGAACAGAGATCTGAATAATGTAAGAAAACAAATACTACAAATATCCAGGTTGAGAGGTCATCCAAAGGAAAGACTCTGGTACTGAAATATGTTTGACATAGTTCCAGAAGGAAACAAATGGCATAAATAATCAGTAGACAGGAAGTAGGAATACCTTGAAGGATAGCGACTCTAAACCAGTTAGTGAGGCTGGGTACATGAGGAGATGCCATCTCAATTTCTCTATGATGTGTCTCAATATTTCTATTAAGTTTCTCAATTTCTCTGCATGCTCACCTCAAAGGCATCATCAAAACAATCCCTTCCCACAAAATAAAGGGAAAATATATGCACAAAAACTTCTCACCTTAAATTATATACCTCCTGGATCAAAAGGTTTTTAGGGAAGTGATATCTTTCATATATTTATTCAAAGTATCCAGGTACCATTTAAAATCTAGCCAGAATTCTATATTATAATGAAATACTTAATTATAATATTTTAGAATATATTGGGTTATTTAAAGCTTTGTTAAAATAAATATTACCATATAAAATAGCTATCTCAGGAAATAGGTTATACTATAGGCATTACTTATTTGTATCCAACTTTATTCCTCCCTTCTCCATTGGTGACAGAAACCTGAATTTTTTCAGGATGGTATTGTTTGTTGGGAGAGGCAGTCCACCATGAGCCCTGCACATTCTTGCTGGGTATGCCAAGAATGTAAGGTCCTGATAGCTCTTGACCTAGACCATTTTTCAGTGCTGCTTTTGCAGCAAATAGGGTCAAGAGCAGGCTGGCTTACTGCTTGCCATAAAATGTTGCATTTTTCCAAACGTCATGCTCTTCTCCTGTAATAATGCAACCCATGGCTCAGTCATTCAGGCCCATGGCATAATTCCCATGGGACTTAAGGACCAATATTCCTGTATTCTACAGGAAAATGCTGTGCAATGATTAATAAAACCCAAGAGTATCCTGTCTTCTTTTAGCCATCATGAAACAGCAACAGGATAACTTTATAGGTTGTAGGTTATTAAGTTATAAAAATCAAACTTACAGACCTGACTTGTGAAAAAGTAGCTCACAGCTAGTGTGACCAGGTGNGGCTGTACTAGTTTGCATTCCCACCAACAGTGTAAGAGGGTTCCCTTTTCTCCACATCCTCTCCAGCATTTATTGCTTGTAGACTTTTGGATCGCAGCCATTCCGACTGGTGTGAAATGGTACCTCATTGTGGTCTTGATTTGCATTTCTCTGATGATGAGTGATGTTGAGCATCTTTTCATGTGTTTGTTAGCCATCCGTATGTCTTCTTTGGAGAAATGCCTATTGAGTTCTTTGGCCCATTTTTAGATTGGGTCATTTATTTTTCTGGAGTTGAGCTACATAAGTTATTTTATTTTTAAGTAGTCATGTATTTATTTCTTTTGAATTCAGATCTAATATGCAATAATGAGAAGTGGGAAGCAGCTACATAATAAACTGGCTAGTCTCAAGAATGCACTACCAGGTCTTCTGTATAGTAAGAATTTTTCAAAAAATTACAAAGGTGTTTCTAACAGTTGGCCTAGTAAAATAGCAATAAGACCATTTGTCATCTAGATGGCCACCAGAAAAGATGCTATCATGAAACATTCAAAATGGCTCCATTTCCTTCCACCAAAGGAAGATTATGTAGCAGAATGATCCAGAATCAGCAACTGATTGAGAAGGAACAGTAGATTGAGAAGGGGTCTATTCTAACTACTTAATAATTGGTATGACCTGAACACTTTGGGAGACAGTGAAAAAAGACTGCACCTCTTTAGGGGAAGAGTCATGTATTCATTCATGCATAATGGTACATAATATGAGAGGGACTATTGTAATTTCCTCAGCTTTTGTTGCTCCAATTGGTTTATATCTGCAAATAAAAAGACTCTCCAAAGATGGGCTAGGAGAAGAAGCATATATTATTCTCTTGTGGAAATAGAGATATTCTTAAGATTCCACATGAGCTATGGTAAAATGCCTGAAAAGATCCAAGAAAACACAAGTCATAGTCCCCCCAGCAAATAAGAACCAAGAAACCACAGTGGAATTCTGAGACTGAATTCTACTATCTTTGACTTAGCAATAAAGTGTGGTAGACAGGAAAACTTACAATGTGATCCTATGACTTGTCTACCATTTCTCAGATGTCATCTATGTTGTCTCTAAGATGGGAGTTTCTCCTGCCTCTTAGGTGAAAATATTCCTGTTACTGAACAAAGCTTCATAAATAGCATGATCAAATAAAAAATTAATTTCCCAAACTCAATCTCTTAACAAATATTATGGAAGATACTGTTTATAAAATCAATCAAAAGTATTAAAAAACTAGGAATAAGGTTTTATAAACATAGGATATATATTTAACACTATATTACTTGACTGATAGACATTAAATGACTTGCATAAATGGAGAGTTATGCTTTGTTGTTAAATAAGAAGACTCAACATCATGTCTGTGCCTACATTAATTTAGAATTTAAATGGAATTCTAATAAAGATTTCCATATTTTTAAGAGCAAAGTTGATAATGCTAGTACATATACAAAAGGATAAATATATGGAACTTCTAATTTAAGACAGTTGATAAGAACATGCATATTTCACTCCATTTCTGAACCACACAAAAATGAGAGTAAACAGATATGACCACATTAAAGAAGTCATAAATACTTCTTTTAATATAATGGAAGTAAATATATTGCAGGTAATTGGGAGATGAGACAACAATAACAAAATTCCGTAAGTTGAAAAGAGATGGCAAGCTATAAAAGTGCTTGATTTTTCTTGCAGACTTGGGCACCTGGGAATTGTGGAGAGGAAAACAGCATAAAAATAGTAGGAAAGTATCTTGTAGCAGAAGCAAGCTCCCATCATCTGCCCCACTCCACAAAGCTGGGATTGCTGCCTTTTTCCCATCATGGCAGAAGACAGGCAGTTTATTCTTTGTGGAGAGTAGAACCAGAGGACTCTGGCCTGGGGAAGGTGGGGTAGAGCCGAGAGACAGGACACTGTACTGGAAATAGGGATATTAAAGTGAAGGCTTAGAAAGTAACTGTTAATACACAACAGTCTTCTCAATTCAGCTTCTTACTAATAGCCTGACCTATTAGAGTACTAATATTAAAATTCTTTATTGAGAACTCCAATCAATCCAAAGTAAATTCCTAAAGATATTGATATTATGTGCTCTCTAAATTTTTAATAACAAAAATTAAGACAAACTATTGTAGTTGCTCAACATCACCAACTGTTAGAGAAATTCAAATCAAAACTCCAGTGAGGTATCACCTCACACCAGTCAGGATGATTATCATCAAAAAGTCCACAAATAACAAATGCTGGAGAAGGTATAGAGAAAAGGGAGCCCTCTTACACTGTTGATGGAAATGCAAATTAGTACAGCCCTGCAGAGAAGAGTATCGAGTTTCTTTAAAAAACTATAAATAAAGCTACCATATGTTTTAGTAATCTCACTTTTAGGCATATATCTGGAAAAGAGGAGAACTCTAATTCAAAAAAGATACATGCAACCCAATGTTCACAGCAGCATTGTTTACAATAAACAAGACACTGAAGCAACCTGAGTTCCATCAGGTTAAAGAAGATGTTTTATATACATATATAATATATATAAGATGTTTTATATATATATAAGATGTTTTATATATATATGATGGCCTAAGGCCACCTTAAATACATACATATATATATATATATATATATATATGATGCTATATATATGCTTTTGAACTGTGGTGTTGGAGAAGACTCTTGAGAGTCCCTTGGACTGCAAGGAGATCCAACCAGTCCATCCTAAAGGAGGTCAGTCCTTAATGTTCATTGGAAGCACTGATGCTGAAGCTGAAACTCCAATACTTTGGCCACCTCATGCAAACATTTGACTCATTGGAAAAGACTCTGATGCTGGGAGGGATTGGGGGCAGGAGGAGAAGGGGACGACAGAGGATGAGATGGCTGGATGGCATCACTGACTCGATGGATGTGAGTTTGAGTGAACTCCAGGAGTTGGTGACGGACAGGGAGGCCTGGAGTGCTGCAATTCATGGGGTCACAAAGAGTTGGACACGACTGAGTGACTGAACTGATATATAAGATAAGATAAAATTCTTAAACACCAAAGCCTACCTCTCGTACCTATTACTTATTATTATTACTTATTATATATAAGATGTTTATATATATACACACATATGCATACCTACAATGAACTATTTCTCAGCCACAGAAAAGTATAAAATAATGACATTTACAGTAACATGACTGGACCTAGAGATTATCATAATAAGTTAAGTGAAACAGAGAAAGAAAAAAAATATAATTTGATATCATGTATAGGTGAAACCTAAAAAAAATAACACTAATGAACTTATTTACAAACCAGAAATAGACCTACAAATACAGAAAACAAACTTATGGTTACCAAAATGGAAGGGAGAGGAAGGATAAATTAGAATTATGAGATTAACAGATACACACTGTTATATATAACATAGATGAACAACAAAGACCTTCAATATAGCACAGAGAACTATATTCAATACCCAGTAATAATGTGTAATGGAAAGAATCTGAAAATGAATATATATATGTGTGTGTATATATATATATATACATATAGCTATATTCCTGAAACTAACACAACATTGTAAATTACTCTACTTCAATAACATTATATATATATATATCTCACATCTTCTTTATCCATGTTGATGGACCTCAGGTTGCTTTGATGTCTTAAGGCCTACGTCTGAAACTGCCATCATATCTGCTGCATGACGTGGGTCAGTTTTTTTCGAGGGAGGAGATGTAGACATAAATGAGAGGAATTGCTGGCAGCTGCCACTGCAAGCCATTTATTCTACATACTCTTAACAGGCGGGAAGACAGAATTACTTAGTGACTGATCATAATATTTTTCACTAGAAAGATACAGAAATCAAGTGTTTGAGGAAACCTCAAACATGAGACAGAAACCTAAGCACACTGAATGAGAAAAACAGCTTGGAAGAAACCACACAGAAAGAGGAAATTGTAAAAACAAAGACAGGAAAACCCACTTAAAGTTCAAAGAAAAAAAAAGATTTCATCCATAAAAAGATAACATGATTTTTAAAAAGAGAAGGCAAAAAGGGTTTTGGAATTTTAAAACAATGGTAGAAATGAAAAACTGCATTAGACATTTTGATTATTAAGATATCTGCCAGGAGATAAGGCACATATAAAAAGTGGAAAATAATTGGAAAAAGATAAGAAAAAAAGAGCATCAGTCTGGGAAGTCCAGATTTAGAGTAATCAGAGATGCAAAGATAGCGAACAAAAGAAATAGAGGAAGAAAAATCACTACATAAATAATCCAAGAAAATTTCCCAGAACTAAAGTTCATGAGTTTTCAAACTCTAAAGTCCCTTGACAGCAAAATGGATCAAAACAGACTTAAACTAAGACACACATTATGTAATTTCAGAAATTTAGAAGAGTCTACAAGTTCTAAAGAGGAAAAGATGGTTCATATAAAAGATCAAGGATCACAATGGCATGGAACTTATGCCTTAGTGATTCTGTGTGGGAGAAGACAAAGGCGATTAGCCTTCAAATTCAAAGAGAAAGAGATTTCCAGTCTATAATTCTAAACTCAATTAGCTATCTAACTGATCCAAGGAATGTTTAGAAGGGTATTTAACAATAGTTTTCATGTGTGCAGTGTCTCAAAATACTATCCTCCATTGATCTTATATTTAAGGGAATAAATCAGAAAAAAGAAAGAAATGGGAGCCAGAAAGTAAAAGACTGATTCAGAGGCAAAAGGAGATCCAAGATAAGGTTTGACTTAAAGAGACAAACAGAAGGAAAAAAAAAAAAA
>SJYV01036922.1:0-61133 GCA_006410875.1 Neotragus pygmaeus | reverse complement strand
GGTAGTTGGAGCATTCTTTGGCATTGCCTTTCTTTGGGATTGGAATGAAAACTGACCTTTTCCAGTCCTGTGGCCACTGCTGGGTTTTCCAAATTTGCTGGCATATTGAGTGCAGCACTTTCACAGCATCATCTTTTAGGATTTGAAATAGCTCAATTGGAATTCCATCACCTCCACTAGCCTTGTTCGTAGTGATGTTTCTTAAGGTCCATTTGACTTCACATTCCAGGATATCTGGCTCTAGGTGAGTGACCACACCATTGTGATTATCTGGGTTGTAGAGATCTTTTTGATACTTTTGTGTATTCTTGCCACCTCTTCTTAATATCTTCTGCTTCAGTTAGGTCCATACCATTTCTGTCCTTTATTGTGCCCATCTTTACATGAAATGTTCCCTTGGTGTATCTAATTTTCTTGAAGAGACCTCTAGTCTTTCTCATTATCGTTTTCCTCTTTTTCTTTTCATTGATCACGAAGGAAGGCTTTCTTATCTCTCCTTACTATTCTTTGGAACTCTGCATTCAAATGGTTATACCTTTCCTTTTCTCTTTGCTTTTAGAAAACCACTAGACCATTCAGGAGACAGGGAGCAAGACCATCCCCAAGGAAAAGAAATGCAAAAAATCAAAATGGCTGTCTGAGGAGGCCTTACAAATATCTGTGAAAAGAAGAGAAGCCAAAAGTAAAGGAGAAAAGGAAAGATATACCCTTTTGAATGCATAGCCCAGTACAAAACATCTAAAAGAGTGGACTATTTAGTTATGTAAATTAATAAATCTCCCTCTTTTTTTCTTTTGTCAGTTTGAGTTGTTTCTGTTTTCTTTTTCTTTTTTGTTTAAACTTTTTGCTTTTTGTTTCTGTTTTATTTTTTACACGAAAGAGTCCTGTTCAATACATATATATATATTCTCAGATTCCACATCAGAATTTTTGGAAAAAGCTATTTTGAAAAACTTTCTGGGCAATTCTGATGCACAGCCTGGTTGGGCATCAACCCTTTGAAGAACAGTATTCTTAGCAATGATCTGTACTCTTAAATAAGGATTCTAGTGAGCTCATCTTTCAAATTCAGATGGAAATGATAGCTCATGTTCCAGTACAGCTCTTGACATTTCTTATCTTCAATTCAGAGGGAAGATTTTATCTTACATATTCAAGTATGAAATAGTGATGATGGCGGTAGCAAGAAACACATTGCTTTCTTAGGGGAAAACACAAAAAACAAAGAACTTGAAGAAATTGGGAATTTTGTTTTCTGATAAACTTATAAATTGCCTAATGTTCTTTGAACTTTTCTGTTTTTCTAATACTCTTTCACCTTCCCTGCCTTCACCCTGGAGAAATGTCTTTGTGTTTTATTCTGTATAAATAAAGATCCACCCTTTATTTATGAACTTTATTATGAACTTTCACCCTTCATTCTATGAAGAATCTATTTCTTCTGTCAGGAGATATTTTTCCAGTTGAAGTGACTCTAAATTCACTTAATAAAATGGAAAGCTGGACTTTCTCTAATTCTACTTCACCTGATGAACCAATGTCTCTGCACCCCAATTTGCTCTGTTGAAGGTAGAATTTTCATGAGATCTACCATATTAGAGTTGCTGACATTAAAACAGTCATGAAGTGCTTAAAGATTAAAACTATCAAACTTCTTCAGTGAGAGAGGAAAGTTCTAGTTATCAGTTGCTATATAACAAACTATCTCCAAACTTAGTGGCTTAACCAACAACCATTTTTTACTATTTCATGATTTTGGAGGTTAGGAATTCCAGCTGGCCTGGGTGATTATTCTGTTCCACATTCCTGAATACTGAGTACTCAGTAGTCCTCAATGAGTAAGATGGTCTGCAGGGTTTAAGGTGGCTTCATTTGCATGTCTGTCATCTTGGCAGAGATGAGTGGAAGGCAGAGCTCCCCGGGAACTGTTGCCTGAGCATATACACGTGGAATCTCAAGAATGGTGGTCTCAGGATAGTCAGGCATTTTACCTCACTAGCCAGGGCTTCAAAGAGGGATTGTACCAAAAGACTTGTTTGCATTTTGCTAATATTTGAGAGACAATTATTCCAATGATGTTGACAGAATGTGTTGAAGTATATAGGAAAAGTGCATATTGCTCTTTTTCTTATGAAATATAAAATGATGTTGGTGTTGACCCTGAATGTTCTGGGGTGTAAGAATATCAGACATGTTAGGAGATCGAGTCTCTCAGACTGGCAGGTGTCCCATGAAGGAACTGTATTTCAGGAATAAAAAGGCGAAATATCACAGTTTGTAATACAGTAAATGGTAAAGGAGAGAGCAAGTTGTCAAACATGATTATAAATCAGGACAATTTGATTTTTTTAAAAAAAGAAACTTTCCTGGGTAGTGATGGATAACTTTACATACCTTAGAATTGGGAAACAATGGTCATACTTTAGCTTTCTGAGAACTATTATAAATTTGCTCTGTATTGCTAATAATACTAGCTGTATAGTATGGTGGGGGATGAAACACACTGGAGGCAGGCCAGGAATAACCAAATGAATGGTTTTTATTTATATAGAATTATAATCATGCAAATTAACACTTAGGTATGGTTATTCTTGCCTTGTTGTTTAATGGACTATATGCATAGATCTTAGGGAAGGTTGGAATTATGTTTTTAGTGATGTATATAGCACCTGAATGGGAGAAGGCAATGGCAACCCACTCCAGTACTCTTGCCTGGAAAATCCCATGGATGGAGGAGCCTGGTAGGCTGCAGTCCATGGGGTTGCTAAGAGTCAGCATGACCGAGCAGCTTCACTTTCATGCATTGGAGAAGGAAATGGCAACCCACTCCAATGTTCTTGCCTGGAGAATCCCAGGGACGGGGGAGCCTGGTGGGCTGCCGTCTATGGGGTTGCACAGAGTCGGACACGACTGAAGCGACTTAGCAGCAGCAGCAGTAGCATAGCACCTGTATACTAGGAAAGGGCTTGAAGTAAAACTGTAGNTTCTTGCCTGGAGAATCCCAGGGACGGGGGAGCCTGGTGGGCTGCCGTCTATGGGGTTGCACAGAGTCGGACACGACTGAAGCGACTTAGCAGCAGCAGCAGTAGCATAGCACCTGTATACTAGGAAAGGGCTTGAAGTAAAACTGTAGAAATAAGCATGGCTTTGTTTGTCAGATAGCTCAGTTGGTAAAGAATCTGCCTGCAATGCAGTAGACCCCAGTTTGATTCCTGGGTTGGGAAGATCTGCTGGAGAAGGGAAAGGCTACCTACTTCAATATTCTGGCCTGGAGAATTCCCTGGATTGAATAGTCCATGGGGTCACAAAGAGCTGGATACGACTAAGCGACTTTCACTTTCACTTTGGTTATCAGAGTAGTTTCAGACTCTGCACTTTTTTGTATTGGTAGCATGACTTCTTACTGCTGCTGCTGCTGCTAAGTCACTTTAGTAGTATCCGACTCTGTGTGACCCCATAGATGGCAGCCCACCAGGCTCCCTGTTCCTTGGATTCTCCAGGCAAGAACACTGGAGTAGGTTGCCATTTCCTTCTCCCATGCATGAAAATGAAAAGTGAAAGTGAAGTCACTCAGTCGTTTCGGACTCTTAGCAACCCCATGATCTGCAGCCTACCAGACTCCTCTGTCCATGGGATTTTCCAGGCAAGAGTATTGGAATGGGGTGCCATTGCCTTCTCTGAGCATGACTTCTTAGAAAGACTGAAATATATTTTACTCAAGGAGGATTGCTCAGAATTTTGTTTTTAACCTAAATATGTCTATGCTTTTGATTCTAAAATTAGTATTTTCAAAATGAAAGAAATTTGGAAATTTTCCAAGAGTAAAATAAGACATGCAATATTTACCACCTCAGGATAGCTATCATTTACAAGTATCTGCTTTTCCTTTCAATGTCTCTTTTTATATATCTGTGTGGATACTCTCAATATTTCAGAAGTTAGAATAGCACAGTGGTTACAAGTACAAGAAGTTAGTATAGCACAGTGGAGCCAAAGGACTTGGATTAAATTCTAGTCTCATTAGCTCTTTATCTACTTGATCTTACATGATGCCTCAGTTGTCTCATTTGTATGAACATAGAGATAATAATTAGTACCTAGAGTTTTTATTGTATAGGCATTAAATGACAAAATCTTCATTAGAGCTCTCAAGAAAAAGTTCATACCCTTCTCTCAGCCCAACCTTATTAAAGAGGGCCAGGTTGTGGCTCAGTGAATGGAAGAGAACGCTCTGTGGTGACACATTGAAGTATTAGCAGAAGTTGCCAGGAATCTGCCCTCTAGGGTCCCCTGTGATCATGTAAGATTTTCATAGGACAATGTCTCACAGGAAGCTTGGCTACAAAACTGACTGGGGAAAGAGCAGGTACCAAGGGATGCCACTGGTCAAAGGTATTGCAGGACCTAGGTGCTAGAGAAACCTATGAAACAGGAAGTAAAACCCTTTTCTCCAGCAACCTCTCTCTAGCACCCTCTACTGCCAAAGCTTAACACTGTGACAGATGGTAAAGGAAAAAATGTTTAAGGGCCTAGTCCCTTTTTCACAGAGCAACAAAAAGGGTAAATTTGGAGCTGAGAGGCAATACATTGATAACTGACAGACTGTGAAACAGAACGATGACTAGAATACTGTAAGTGCTCAAGAACTATTGGTTTTACTTTTTTCAGGCACATATGCATCAGGTCAGTTCAGTTCAGTCGCTCAGTCCTGTCCGACTTTTTGTGACCCCACGAATTGCAGCACACCAGGCCTCCCTGTCCATCACCAACTCCCAGAGTTCACTCAGANTCAAAATTCTCCAAGCCAGGCTTCAGCAATACGTGAACCGTGAACTTCCTGATGTTCAAACTGGTTTTAGAAAAGGCAGAGGAACCAGAGATCAAATGGCCAACATCTGCTGGATCATGGAAAAAGCAAGAGAGTTCCAGAAAACATCTATTTCTGCTTTATTGACTATACCAAAGCCTTTGACTGTGTGGATCACTCCTGGATATATATCTAGAAAAGACGAAAACTCAAATTTGAAAAGATTGATATACCCTAGTATTCATAACAGTACTATTTACAATAGCCAAGACATGGAAGTAAACTAATGTCATGAACAGATGAATGGATAAAAAAAGATGTGGTATATATGCATGATGGAATACTATTCAGCCATAAAAGAGAATGAAATAATGCCATTTGAAGAAACATGGATGGACCTAGAGATCATCATACTTAAGTGAAGTAAGAGGAAGACAAATATCACTTATATGTGAAATCTAAAAAATGATACAAATGAACTTATTTACAGAACAGACTCACAGACATAGAAAACAAATTTATGGTTACCAGTGGGGAGAGGGATAAATAGGATTTGGGGATTAACAGAGACAAACTACTATATATAAAACAGATAAGCAACAGGGACCTACTGTATAGCACAAGGAATTATGTTCAATATCTTCTGCGTACTAAGTCACTTCAGCCGTGTCCAACTCTTTGTGACTCTATGGACTGCAACCCACAAGGCTCCTCTGTCCATGGGGTTCTCCAGGCAAGAATACTCGAGTGGGTTGCCATGCCCTTCTCCAGGGATATTCAATATCTTGTAGGGAAGGAATCTGAAAAAGAAAATCTGTGTTTATACGTATATATATATCTGAATCACTTTGCACCTGAAACTAACACAACATTCAAAATCAACTATATTTCAATGGAAAAAAAAAGAGGAATTGGTGCTGGAAAAGATAGTTTAAGCAGTGGAACAGAAAAGAGCTCAAAAACTTACCCATATATTTGGGAAGTGAGTATGTGATGGATTCACTATAGCAAAGATAAACAATTCAATATATGTCTAAGAAAATTGGTAACTGTTAGGAAAAATATCAAAAATTAATTTTTTATTTTATATCATTAACCAAAAATGTCGGAGAAGGCAATGGCACCCCACTCCAGTACTCTTGCCTGGAAAATCCCATGGACGGAGGAGCCTGGAAGGCTGCAGTCCATGGGGTTGCTGAGGGTCAGACACGACTGAGCGACTTTACTTTCACTTTTCACTTTCATGCATTGGAGAAGGCAATGGCAACCCACTCCAGTGTTCTTGCCTGGAGAATCCCAGGAACGGGGGAGCCTGGTGGGCTGCCGTCTATGGGGTCGCACAGAGTCGGACATGACTGAAGTGACTTAGCAGCAGCAGCAGCAACCAAAAATGTATAAGACCTAAGTGTAAAAAAAAACTTTAGTAGGCATTAAAAAATACACAAAAAACCTTGAGGAAGAGAAGCGCTTCTTAAGCAAGACACAAAAAGTAAAAGGCCTCATGGACAAGTCTGATACATCTGACTACATTCAAATGAAAAAAAAAAAAAACACCCCCAAAAACAAATGTACTAGAAAAGAAATAAATAAGATTAAGAGAAGTAAAGCAACAAGCTGGAAAATTACATTATTTTCCAACAGACAAAAGACTTAAATCTAGAATGTATAGAGAATTCTTACAAATCAATAGAAAGATCTAAGAAAATACCAATAGCAAATCATTAAAAGATAGAGCAATTTACAGAGTGAAAATACAGTGGACTGCTGCTAAGTCGCTTCAGTCGTGTCCGACTCTGTGCGACCCCGTAGACGGCAGCCTACCAGGCTCCTCTGTCCATGGGATTTTCCAGGCAAGAGTACTGGAGTGGGGTGCCATTGCCTTCTCCAACAATGGACATAAGAACAAATACTCAAAAACATACTAGAAATGAGGGAAACACAAATTGATAGCCATTTTTATCATAATATTGGCAAAAATTAAAATGTTTGAAATTGATTGTTAATTAGGGCATGAGAAAATAGGTACAGTCAGCTAATTCAGAAGACAATTTGGCAGAACTATTAAAATTCAAAATGTACATGCCTAGCAATTCTACTTTTGGGTAGAAATACTCCTTCATGTGCTCAGAAAGCATACATAAAAGTAAAGATGTTGATCACCCTATTTTTTATAAAATCAGAACTCTAATGTCCACCAATAATAGACTCTGGAACATTTTATGAGCTATTAAGGAGCAGTTTAAATGAATGAGGGATTTCTATATACAATAACATGCAACAGTACATGTGAAAAAAGAAAGTTATAGAAGAAAAATACAGTATCCAGAGAATGGTTTTTTGCACCTTTCAATCATGTTTATGCTCATGCAAGGCTTCTTTCTCAACCGGGGATAAATATATATATATATATACATACATATATGCACACACATACACAGATGTATATGTATCCCTGCAAAATGATGCTATTGATGTTTTAAAAATAGAAAAGAACACATAGCAATATCATCTAGACTTGTAATGCTAAATCTATCTAGGAGGTAAATATATCAAAAAATGGTATGAAAAAATGCCTTCAGAGCTAGGGGAATAGTAGTGATCTAGGGACGTTTGAAGGGGTTAATCAAAGGGAATTTTCCCTTTGTCTGTATTGTTTTACCATCTTGTGAGAAGACATTTATACATGATTTTTAAAATTCAATATTATTTCCCAAAGGAAACTTTTTCTTAGGAAAAAAAAAAATCTGCAGAGACCCAGCCCATTTATTATTAAGACAACTATTTTCACTGTCATGCAGACTGTTTCATCTCTACCCACACTTTGGATTTTGCAGTTCTTGTGCCTCACAAAATGGTCTTTCTAGGGTCTTCCTGGAACAAAGGGATATTTACCCTGTCCTGAAGTCCAGGTCAGGATGGAGTTTCAGGCAAAAGATGTTTCAGACAGTGGTCTCCACTAACGGATGCAGGGCAGCAGCCCCATTCAAACGAAAATGAGCTTTAGTTTCCTTTTTAAGGAGAAGGACATTGTCAGAAGCAAGCATAGGAGCCCTTCTAGTGTCAGAGGATCAGACTGTTTCTGATTGGCAGCTGTTGTCCACAGGATGCTCTGCAACTAAAATAGTAAATGTAATGAACATTTATAATTGTCCACTGTGTGCCAGGCCCTACGCTGGGGGATCAGTACCCAGAATCTCGCTTAATCCTCACAACCATCTGAAGAGAGCCTCAGTACCCATTTAACAGATGAAGAAACTGAGGGTCAGATGGATTAAGAAAGCTTCTCAAACACATGATGAAAATGCAGTTCTAATTCCTGTCTGCTGATCTCAAGCCTGTGCTCTGGCCTCTAACTGTACTGCCTCCCTTACTATATTACTGGCAGTCTGGATGGAGTGGGTGGACTTTGCTTCAATTAATTTGTGTACATTAATGTTAGATCTGTATTTATTCATATTTAGGTGAAGAGGTCAAAGTGATTTCTAGAACAAGGCTAAAGAAATGCTATCTTTTTTCCTGCCCGACCCCTGAGAAAGAGTAGTGGTTAGGTATGCAGCTGGCTTTACCACACACGGAGGAGTAGAGGTCACCTTAGTCTGTAGCATTAGAGCTGGTCCGGGGAGATCTGGGCTTCTCTGGTGGCTCAGTGGTAGAGAATCTGCCTGCCAACGCAGGAGACTCGAGTTCAGTCCCTGCGCCAGAAAATCCTCTGCAGAAGGGAATGGCAATGCACTCCAATGTTCTTGCCTGGGAAATTCCACGGACAGAGGAGCCTGGCGGGCTGTAGTATATGACAACAACTANAAAAAAAAAAAACACCCCCAAAAACAAATGTACTAGAAAAGAAATAAATAAGATTAAGAGAAGTAAAGCAACAAGCTGGAAAATTACATTATTTTCCAACAGACAAAAGACTTAAATCTAGAATGTATAGAGAATTCTTACAAATCAATAGAAAGATCTAAGAAAATACCAATAGCAAATCATTAAAAGATAGAGCAATTTACAGAGTGAAAATACAGTGGACTGCTGCTAAGTCGCTTCAGTCGTGTCCGACTCTGTGCGACCCCGTAGACGGCAGCCTACCAGGCTCCTCTGTCCATGGGATTTTCCAGGCAAGAGTACTGGAGTG
This sequence comes from Neotragus pygmaeus, assembly GCA_006410875.1. NCBI lineage: Eukaryota > Metazoa > Chordata > Mammalia > Artiodactyla > Bovidae > Neotragus > Neotragus pygmaeus. The sequence continues at coordinate 52,194 of SJYV01036922.1, read as the reverse complement.
GGGTGCCATTGCCTTCTCCAACAATGGACATAAGAACAAATACTCAAAAACATACTAGAAATGAAGGAAACACAAATTGATAGCCATTTTTATCATAATATTGGCAAAAATTAAAATGTTTGAAATTGATTGTTAATTAGGGCATGAGAAAATAGGTACAGTCAGCTAATTCAGAAGACAATTTGGCAGAACTATTAAAATTCAAAATGTACATGCCTAGCAATTCTACTTTTGGGTAGAAATACTCCTTCATGTGCTCAGAAAGCATACATAAAAGTAAAGATGTTGATCACCCTATTTTTTATAAAATCAGAACTCTAATGTCCACCAATAATAGACTCTGGAACATTTTATGAGCTATTAAGGAGCAGTTTAAATGAATGAGGGATTTCTATATACAATAACATGCAACAGTACATGTGAAAAAAGAAAGTTATAGAAGAAAAATACAGTATCCAGAGAATGGTTTTTTGCACCTTTCAATCATGTTTATGCTCATGCAAGGCTTCTTTCTCAACCGGGGATAAATATATATATATATATACATACATATATGCACACACATACACAGATGTATATGTATCCCTGCAAAATGATGCTATTGATGTTTTAAAAATAGAAAAGAACACATAGCAATATCATCTAGACTTGTAATGCTAAATCTATCTAGGAGGTAAATATATCAAAAAATGGTATGAAAAAATGCCTTCAGAGCTAGGGGAATAGTAGTGATCTAGGGACGTTTGAAGGGGTTAATCAAAGGGAATTTTCCCTTTGTCTGTATTGTTTTACCATCTTGTGAGAAGACATTTATACATGATTTTTAAAATTCAATATTATTTCCCAAAGGAAACTTTTTCTTAGGAAAAAAAAAAATCTGCAGAGACCCAGCCCATTTATTATTAAGACAACTATTTTCACTGTCATGCAGACTGTTTCATCTCTACCCACACTTTGGATTTTGCAGTTCTTGTGCCTCACAAAATGGTCTTTCTAGGGTCTTCCTGGAACAAAGGGATATTTACCCTGTCCTGAAGTCCAGGTCAGGATGGAGTTTCAGGCAAAAGATGTTTCAGACAGTGGTCTCCACTAACGGATGCAGGGCAGCAGCCCCATTCAAACGAAAATGAGCTTTAGTTTCCTTTTTAAGGAGAAGGACATTGTCAGAAGCAAGCATAGGAGCCCTTCTAGTGTCAGAGGATCAGACTGTTTCTGATTGGCAGCTGTTGTCCACAGGATGCTCTGCAACTAAAATAGTAAATGTAATGAACATTTATAATTGTCCACTGTGTGCCAGGCCCTACGCTGGGGGATCAGTACCCAGAATCTCGCTTAATCCTCACAACCATCTGAAGAGAGCCTCAGTACCCATTTAACAGATGAAGAAACTGAGGGTCAGATGGATTAAGAAAGCTTCTCAAACACATGATGAAAATGCAATTCTAATTCCTGTCTGCTGATCTCAAGCCTGTGCTCTGGCCTCTAACTGTACTGCCTCCCTTACTATATTACTGGCAGTCTGGATGGAGTGGGTGGACTTTGCTTCAATTAATTTGTGTACATTAATGTTAGATCTGTATTTATTTATATTTAGGTGAAGAGGTCAAAGTGATTTCTAGAACAAGGCTAAAGAAATGCTATCTTTTTTCCTGCCCGACCCCTGAGAAAGAGTAGTGGTTAGGTATGCAGCTGGCTTTACCACACACGGAGGAGTAGAGGTCACCTTAGTCTGTAGCATTAGAGCTGGTCCGGGGAGATCTGGGCTTCTCTGGTGGCTCAGTGGTAGAGAATCTGCCTGCCAACGCAGGAGACTCGAGTTCAGTCCCTGCGCCAGAAAATCCTCTGCAGAAGGGAATGGCAATGCACTCCAATGTTCTTGCCTGGGAAATTCCACGGACAGAGGAGCCTGGCGGGCTGTAGTATATGACAACAACTAGAAAACAAAAACAAGGGAGTCCCAAGTGATCAAAGTTACAGTTAAATACGCCAGAGGATTGAAGGCAGTTCCACTTGAGACAATACACTACTATGTTGGCTTTTTTGCCCCAGTCAGAATACAGATTTCATGTTTTTGTAGGATTATTTATTAATAGAGTCTGTGCTTATTCAGACCTGGCATGACTAGGGTCTCATATTGAAACTAATAACAAAAAGCCTTGAATTCCTGTTTCCTTTCCTATTCCTGGTGCTACTGGATGTCTTTTATCCCAGTCCTATTTGATCCACCATCATGCAGGAGGCGGGGAAGAGGCAGGCAACCTAATCTAACAAGGCAAGTAAGATGGCACACCTGCCCTCCAGATGCAGGGAGCTTTTATAAAAGGTAACAACGTATGTAACAAACTTCCCTCCAAATTATAATTCTCAGAGAGGGTTAGGAAAATAGAGAGCAGAGTGGCAGATGGGATAGATGGATTCAATTAAGGCAAAGAACATCAAACAATTCCAGAGATGCCTCGTTTTAATGGAAGATGTCATTTTCTCTTTGTCGCCTCCAGGTAACTCCCAACAACGGTCTAGGTAGGAAGTAGGGTGTGCACACACGCACCTCGACCCCAGCAGGAGTTTAATATCCTCAAATGAGAGCATTAATATTCCCTCTTCTTTTCAATAATGTGCTGAAACAGCACATGAATCAGCCTAAGTGAATGCAGGCTCTGTATTTGATGCACATTTCCCCAGAACCAGGTGTTATTCAAATTAAATAGGTATTTTCCATTGTCATCTCCATTGAATTGATTTCTTTATTTGGTCTGTGGGAGAGTCTCTTTTTTAATTAAACCAACCACTGTCATTTTTCTGAGAAAGATAATAAAACAATAAAAATATTTACACCCTTTTAATCTTCCTTAAACATTAATCATGCAGGAAGAAGGTGTTACACATTTGCTAGACAGTTTTATCACATAGACATTATACTAACATGCTTTAAATTACTGTTTTGCAGGTCAATTTATTCCTATTAAAGATGTGTAAGATTCTTGTTGTCACTAAAAAAGTTTGTGACTATTTCTACCAAAAGAAATTCAAGTCTGCAATAAAGTTGCTATATACACAGTTGGTATGTAAGTATAGACGTGTATATAAAAATATATATGCACCATGCTGACCCTAATACCACTCCCAAGTGACCTCAATTTTCATCTAAAGTCAAGTGTAAAAGTCTAGTAGTTGGATGAGCAAGGCTTTCTTCATTCTCTGGCTCCCAGCAGTGTAATTTAATTGATGGCCATGTTATCCACAGTTAAAAAGTCATAGACGGGTTATGGTTATTGTTATCTCTATAGTCAGAGAAATTATCGAAGGCTTAGAGTGGAGACTACAATTACACCTGGTAATTCTAACTGCAATCATGTATACATGTTCTATCAGTGAAACATGGCAATGGTATCCAAAGTCTTGTTTATGAGAGATGCCACATCATTTTGAGATTTCAGCCCATACTTTACTATGTTGCAAACTAAAATCCTCCCAGCTAGAAGGGAATAATATTTGGGGTGTCATACCATCTTCAGAGAGCTGGGCAGAAATAACTTGAGAAATTCAGCTGGAGTAGTAATGTTAAAATAGTGAACCATGGCTTTGTTTCTCCCGCACCTTAGATGTCCTGACATTTCCTGATGATATACAAGCTTTCATTTTTTTTCTTTTTTGAGTGACTTATAGTGGCTCCCAGAAAAGACAGAATCTTCTGGAAGCTCAAGTCACTGAATCCCAGCCCTTGGGCTTGAGTCCCTTAATCACTGTACCCTCCACATACCTCAGAGAGAGTAGGGTTTTAACAGCCACCATTGAGGTGGCATCACTGTCAGTAAAGAATTTTCCCAACAGTTACATAATGACCTTATGGTTGAAGATCTCTCTATGAAGTTATGATTGATCTTAAATAGCAAAAACTCGTCCGACCTGGGTATAGGGGTGAAAGACTAATCGAACCATCTAGTAGCTGGTTCCTTCCGAAGTTTCCCTCAGGATAGCTGGCGCTCTGGCACTGATTTTAAAAAAAAATTAAATAGCAAAAACTTGAGTACCCAAAAGATAAAATACCAAACTCAGCATGTAGGAGATACTAGCATAAACCAGTTGCAAAAAGTTGGCAAAAAGTTTTAGAAAAACAAAAGGTATACAACTCACAGCAGGCTCAAAAGAGGAACAAGGGAACACTGCTCAGACTTTTTCCTGGAAAACGTTCCGAGATCTCATTACTTCTACCTCTGAGCGCGTTCTCTCTCTCTCTCTCCCTTTCCCCAAATCCAGTCATGCAGCACAGCCTCGGATGAGGCACCTTACTTCATGGTGTCTCTCACACCTGAGCCCTCTCCTCCATATGAAGGGACCACCAAAGTTCAGGCTTTCGTTTCTTCCACCACGAACAGTGCATCACTGCTTTTCTCACCAGCTTCTCTAGTCCAATACATCCTGGATACCAAGGCCAGAAAGTAATCTTTCGAAGTCATACTTTCTATTTACCCTTTTACTACAGAAAGCCCTTTAGTGGCTCCCCATTGTCAACCCAAATTCTTTAGGCTGCCATAAGATGACTTTCATAATTTGACCGAAGTCTGACTACAAGCTTATCACTCCCAAATCCCAAATAATAATCCATCATCCCAGGTAAACCATACTCAACACCAAAACATACCNATCCTGGATACCAAGGCCAGAAAGTAATCTTTCGAAGTCATACTTTCTATTTATCCTTTTACTACAGAAAGCCCTTTAGTGGCTCCCCATTGTCAACCCAAAATCTTTAGGCTGCCATAAGATGACTTTCATAATTTGACCCAAGTCTGACTACAAACTTATCACTCCCAAATCCCAAATAATAATCCATCATCCCAGGTAAACCATACTCAACACCAAAACATACCACACTTGCTCAGCTTGAAGCCTCTGCTGACACCATTACTCCCCCTTCCCTTGGCAAGACCAATCTTCTCCTTACCATTATAAATCCTCTCCCATTTCCAAAGTGCAGAGCTGAGTAGTTTCCTCTGTGCCTAATCTTCTCTGTGACACATTTTCTGATCACTCCAAACTAGAGTTCAGTTCCTCCCACAGATAGGTACAGCTCTGAGAGGCCACACCACTCACTAACCTGGCCAGTCACTGTGTACATGGCTTGTTTTTCCAAGAAGCTGTTAAGTTTCACACCTTCCTTCTTCCACAGAGACCATCAGAGTGCATCATCACCAGAACTAGCCTGGGTCTCACTTGTCTTTCTCTGCTGGGGATGGTAGTCCATGACAAGCAATAATTATTGAAAAGATGTATGGATGGATAGAAATGTCGAGCACGGTGTCTGACATATGAGATCAGTAAGTAAAAAAAAAATATCTGCTAACACTCTCAGTCCTTCAAATGAGAATCTCAACTCCACGACACCTTAGCCATTTAGTGGTTCCTACGTAGGAACACTTCCAAAGAGAGCAAAGGCAAATGAAATTTATTCGGGTCTGACCAAAAACAAGACCATTCACACAAACATCACAACTGAAGATTAACCGGAAGCTCCTCCTTCATCGCCCATCCTGATCCTGCCTTTGACGTACAGGATGCCAAGTGCAGGGACATTAGATGACAGAGCCAGAGCAGACTTCATGACACAGAAACTTCAAATCCGTGAGCTTCAGTCACGGGGCAGAAATAGTCTGTGAGAACTAAAAGGGTGCCGGGGGGAAAGAGGGAAATACGTCGATTGTGGGGTAGAGTCTATATATTTTAGGTAATTCCTAGAAAATGAAAAAAAAAATTTTTTTTTTAATGAGAGATATCAGAACACCTTTACTGCCAACCCCTGGGGGAGGAGGGAGGAAGTGGTGGGAATCTCAATGAGAGCGTCAAATGTCCAAAATCCAGAGGAAATTTAACGCTTCCTCTCTATTAGTAGCCGGCCAGAGCAGTTAAGCCTCAAGTGAATTCACCCAAGAAACAGATCTTTGATTGCCTGCGCTAATCCGGGCGACCCTTATCTCAAAGGAGGAAGTGCTGGAAACGGCTCCGGGGGCTTGGTCCGCTAAGCAGAATCTTCGGAGAGTGGGTGAGTCCTCACTCCCACTACCGTGGATGTGGAGCAAAGTATGCACAGTGGTTTTCTGAGAGACGGAGACTCGCATTGCGGGGCCCCGAGTTTTGAGCTTCGCAACGCCCCGCAGCCTGAGATGGGAAGGCAGCTGCTCTAGCTCCAAACTCACCTGCTTTTTAGAACCACTTCCATATACCCATCGCTCTCAGCTCCCAAAAGGCGTCAGCAGAATCCTCCACCACCCAAGATCCGCCGAGCCAGAGAAGAAAAGGTGGAGGGAGCGGTGGCTAGGAGGAGAGGTCACCGGGGTCTCCTCCCTTGAGGTGGTCGTCGGGGCAGGGGCGTGGCTCGGCCCCTCTCCACTCAGCGGCAGGGATCCTCTCGGGGGCGCCTCACCGTGGGCGACAGGAACTGGCGAGGGCAGGGCGCGCTGGAAGGGCTGCGCGCAAAAACTTTCCGTCCTGGAGCGCAACTCTGCGGGGAAGACCACCCCTGCCACGGCCCCAGGTCGCNCTCTCCACTCAGCGGCAGGGATCCTCTCGGGGGCGCCTCACCGTGGGCGACAGGAACTGGCGAGGGCAGGGCGCGCTGGAAGGGCTGCGCGCAAAAACTTTCCGTCCTGGAGCGCAACTCTGCGGGGAAGACCACCCCTGCCACGGCCCCAGGTCGCGCCCTCTCCCAGGTTGCCCTCAACCCCCTCTCGCATGACTTGCCCCTAGGACCCCGGCTAGCGGGCGCCGGATGCCGGCGGAGCCGCAGCATCCTCACGCCCGGCGCGGCATCCTCTGGTCCCAGCGCTCAGCCCCGCCCCCGGCGGCGGNTAGGTTTTATTAGCTAGGCATGTGGAAAGTAGATTATCAGGTTGTGGGGTAAAAATGAACTGCTGTCTCACACACTGGCTTGGAGAAGTTTTGACTGAATGGGCCAGGACAGAAGGAGCGGAGGGGTGAACAGTCCCCTGGGCAAAAGGTTTATAGCTAAGGTTAAAAGCCTTGGCCTTGGGACTTTTCAAAGCTGGATTGACAAAAGGCAACTGAAGTTAGAGGTATGCATGACAAACGCCTTGCCCTGGAAGTCCCGAAATAGCCAAACGCTTGGACAAGCTGCTTAACCTTTAGAGGCTGATGGCCCCAAACCATCTGCGTCTGTGTGGGTTGACCATAGGCTGTGGTGTCTGCTCTGGGGAACAGAGGAGTAGAGATGTTTGGGAGCTTAGTGGCCTTCCTGGATCCTGAATAGTCCACCTAGAAGACTACCTGTTCTGTTGATCGGTGAAGGAGGCTATAGAAAGAGCCACGTGAGAAAGATGCTTTCCTTTGAGATAAAGCGGTGTTCGGCTATGAATTCATTGTGAAAGTGCAGGAAAGACAGGAGCTGAAGATTAATCTGTGGCTTCTGTCTTCAGATCAGGCTTGCTGACACTTGCGCACACTGGAAGCATAATGACAAGTTTGCCGAGAGATTCATCTGGAAAGAGGGAAAAGGAATCTATCAGAGTAGGGAGTGGTATCCAGTTTCATAGTCCTCTCCTCTTTCCTTCAGAAAACACTAATCATTAAGGAACTACCACAGAAGCTCCCCTTTTGCACTCAAAGACCTCTGCATTTTGCAGAGAACACGATCACAATTACTGGAAGCCATGCCTTGGACATTAGAATGTGCTCAGCAAAATCCAGCTCAGTGGTGGAGTGGTCATTCTGGGAAATGTGGGTTGAGTTAGACAAACTATTTTTTTGAGAAAATAATCCAGATCATTATACTCCCAGACATGTGAAGGTTTTATGTGAGTGGCTATCATGTTGCTGCTGCTGCTAAGTCGCTTCAGTCGTGTCCGACTCTGTGCGACCCCAGAGACAGCAGCCCGCCGGGCTCCCCCATCCCTGGGATTCTCCAGGCAAGAACACTGGAGTGGGTTGCCATTGCTATCATACAGAAATGTAAATTCATAACTACCAAGGTGTATTACAGAACATGTGGGGAACACATGTATGAAAACATCTTTACCTTAAAAAATACAAGAATGATTTGCACTTTTGGGTATGGATTTTATTAGTTCTTCTGTGAAGCTACCAAGCTAGTCCAGAATCTCTGATACAAAGGGCTTCTGAATTCTTGCTCAAAGCCCTTGCATATCTAGGTAAAGTGGCAGAGCCCAGACACTCCCGGAGTGGGTGTGTGACAGCCCCGGGCTTCGATCTGTCTCTGTTCACTGTGGGCCTTTGGGGCAATCACTTCTGTAGGTCTCCACTTCCTGAGGCAGAAGGTCAGAGGGTTGGGTTGGATGACCCCTGTGATCTGCTCTGATTCTGTGATTTCATTTGTTGGCAATTCTCAAAAAAAAAGGATAAAACGACTCCTGGAAAAACTATATGAATTTCCATATGGTTTGAGTCAACAACCATGGGTGGACTTTGTGCCCATCCAAAATCCTTTCAGAATAGCTTGTGTCTTTTCTTTTCCATTTGATTACACAGGATTTTTCAGTGTAAATAAAAATTCCTTTTTAAAATTAAGCCTTCCCCTGCTGTCTGATTCATTCACTGATGTTACAGCCCACAGCTTGAGATATGACATTTCCTTTCAGTCTGGTAAAATTGTGATGTCACAAAATTTGAATTGATGTATCCAACTGAATTAAGCAGAAGGAGCGTGATAATTACAAATGAGAATTCTCCTCTCTATACACATATGTGTCTAGGTAATCAGCAGTGATGGGATAGGAAATATAGGAAAGGCACTGGGCAAAAGCTTACCAGGCTGTAGCTGCAAGTAAATGCATTTTTAGATTGAGCATCTTGTTTTAGAAATTATAGTGAATGCTCAAATACGGCCCCCAAAGAAGCAATTTGGCGTTACCTATGCATGGTGTGCCACCACCACCTAAATCATATCACTTGGACTTTGACCCTTGATTCTCAAGTTTATTGACCTCAGAAGTGCTAATATTCCTTAGATTTGGAATTTCCTTTTTGTATATAAAAGCAGTTATCTTTTCCTTTAAAACATGATACTGGTAGATAGATCTGAGAAATCTTTGTGATTTTGACCAAAGAATTTTATTCTGGTTCATGGATGGTGGTCTATGTCTCCTAGAGATTTTTTTTTCCTAATTAAATTTACAATGTTGTGTTAGTTTCAGTTGTACTGCTAAGTGATTCAGTGTATGCCTGTATCCATCCTTTTGCAGATTCCTTTTCTATATAGATTATTAAGTCTCATCAAGACTGGCATTGAGAAATGCACACTGCTTTAGCACCAACCCAGAAAATATTAACAGTACTTTAGCTTCATGTGAAAGAGCCAAAGGTGACATAGGTGTTCTTGGCCTTTTGTTTTTTATGTGAACTCTTGGTGACAGTGCTGAAAATCCAGTGCCATTTAAACAGGAGCAATCTGGCGGAGAGATGTAGATCTCTTCAAAGAGGGTTGGCCCTTCAGTGGATTGTTCATTGTGGCAATTTTTAGATAGTTTTAGAGCAAGACAATCAAAGATAGGATGTAAGAGTTAACTTATATGAAAATTTTCTACTTAAGTGATGCATTTGTAGCCCTGCCACTGGGGAGAAGAGAGATTGTTCTATTATTAACATGCCAAATGAGTCTTACCCATATCTCAATCTTAAGAGTTGTAAATACACAGCTCCTACTGTTTGCCAGAATTCAATTATCCCTCTTGATTTCACTATTTCTGAAGCTAGGGCAAATTTCCCCCCTATTTTTGAGGCATGAAACATTCAGTTCAGTTCAGTTCAGTTGCTCAGTCATGTCCAACTCTTCGCGACCCCATGATTCGCAGCATGCCAGGCCTCCCTGTCCATCACCAGTTCCCAGAGTCTACCCAAACCCATGTCCATCGAGTCAGTGATGCGATCCAGCCATCTCATCCTCGGTCGTCCCCTTCTACTCCTGCCCCCAATCCCTTCCAGATTCACTCTTTTCCAGTGAGTCAACTCTTCCCATGAGGTGGCCAAAGTACTGGAGTTTCAGCTTCAGCATCATTCCTTCCAAAGAAATCTCAGGGCTGATCTCCTTCAGAATGGACTGGTTGGATCTCCTTGCAGTCCAAGGGACTCTCAAGAGTCTTCTCCAACACCACAGTTCAAAAGCAGCAATTCTTCGGCTCTCAGCCTTCTTCACAGTCAAACTCTCACATCCATACATGACCACTGGAAAAACCATAGCCTTGACTAGATGGACCTTAGTCGGCAAAGTACTGTCTCTGCTTTGGAATATGCTATCTAGGTTGGTCATAACNATCAGTCCTTCCAAAGAAATCCCTGGGCTGATCTCCTTCAGAATGGACTGGTTGGATCTCCTTGCAGTCCAAGGGACTCTCAAGAGTCTTCTCCAACACCACAGTTCAAAAGCATCAATTCTTCAGTGCTCAGCCTTCTTCACAGTCCAGCTCTCACATCCATACATGACCACAGGAAAAACCGTAGCCCTGACTAGATGGACCTTAGTCAGCAAAGTAATGTCTCTGCTTTTGAATATACATCTATGTTGGTCATAACTTTTCTTCCAAGGAGTAAGTGTCTTTTAATTTCATGGCTGCAATCACCATCTACAGTGATTTTGGAGCCCCCCCCAAAATAAAGTCTGACACTATTTCCACTGCTTCCCCATCTACTTCCCATGAAGTGATGGGACCGGATGTGTGAAAATATGGGATCACCTCTGCTGGACACATATTTTGAATCCTGAATTTTCATTTAGCATCTTCTATAGCTATTTTCATTAACACTTCTTGGAATCTCAATTTCATGTCTATTTAATTATCCATCATGTTGAGATATCATAATATATTTAGTTATTTTATTATTGTGCATAGTGTGGACATTCTAATTTTCAGGTTGATAAGTAAACCTAGGTGAATGGTCATGTTTTAATGTATATTCAATAATCCCTATGGTTAATTCCCCAAGATAGAACTTAAAGAATGGATACTTTTTAAACTTTATGTATGTTGCCAACTTTCTTTGCAGAAATATAATTTGTTTTTATACTTTCTCTTGAAATTAGTTTCTGCCAACATACATTTTATATTCTATCTTTTTTAACTTTGACTCTTTGATAAGAGAAAAAGTATTTATGTTTGTTTAAGTTTCTAGTCTATTAATGAATTTTGACATTTGTCATTTTATACCATATGTGTCCATATTTTATTGGATTATTAGAGTTCTTACAATTTTGAAGAATTCTTTATGCATAAAGGATAATAGTCCATTATCTATTAGATTTGTAATAAATGGGTTTCTTTTTTTAATTTTACACTTCAGATTTATGTTCTTTTAAAAAGAGAAACTGAAATTTTATAATTCCTATATATTTTCCTTGATGAGTTTTCTAATTTTTTCATGACAAGAAAGAAATTACTTCCATTTTCTAAAGATTTTTTTACATATTTACAGTTTCTCTTAGTTTTTTATTTTATCAATTTGATATTTAAAGCACCTGAAATCAAGTTTGTTGATCATATAACATTGTGTTTTTCTCAAAGTAAGTTATCCATCATTATTTGCTTAATAATCTAGCATTTTCGGATTGACTTGCAATATCCCCTCATACACATACATTTTCTTTCATCGTTTCATTTGTAAAATTTATGCTAGTCGCAGAAATGTGTGCTTTGTGAAAATAGGTTTTTATAATTTATGCCAGTGACCTTGCACCAGGAGAGTAGTATTGCTTATTAAATAGTTCTGTTATTAATCATTTCCTATTTTCCTATGAAAAATAGTTGAAGGAAATTGTGTTCCTATATTTGTGAAATTTTGTTAGGTAAAATAACTCTGTTATCTAGGGGATATTTAACAGAATTGACCTTATTTTAAAACTACTGAAATTTTGTCATCTGCATAATTTTTATCCCTCTAATTTAAATTCTTTCTTCACTTTAGGATCTACTGTATCCCTACTTTTATAAAAATATATGCATTGGACATCAGCAGTATACAGTAACACTATACTTTAGCCTGAATAAGTTTTAATTTCAGCAGTTTAATCATTAAAAATTAAATATTTTCTAAATCACACACACACACAAACACACACCCCTCCTTCTGATTACATAACAATTTGTGAAGACAGAAAATCTAAGCAACACAAAGACAAAAATGAAGAAAATGTAACGTTATTCAAAACTAACCACCAGGGAAAACTGGATGTTAATATTTTGGTACATCTCTCTGCCTTTGCCCCACAATTTTCCTGTGACTCCTTCGTTAAAAGAGACAATTTTTTGAAAAAATTTATTCTATCCAATATTTTCCAACAAATGTCTTTAGAGTTTATGTAGCATTTTAGTACATAATAGTTCCATAATTTACTGAATTCCATATTATCGAATATTTATTTTGTTTACTTTACAAAGCTATTAATGCTATGAATATTTGTCTATAGATCCCTATGTGGTCTAATTACCTTCTGAGGATAAAATACTAAAAACTGAATCACTGGGTCAAGGGGTATGGACATATTTAAGGTTCTATTCCATATTACTAAATTACACCTCACAAAGTTTACACAAATTTACGCTTTCAGCAGCTATAAGAAAGATCTTTTCTTTACAGCTGACTTTGCACCAGATCTTTAAAACAGAGAGAGGTGGAAACCCTGTTAATTTAATTAGTAAAATGTGTATTTCATTGTTAGAATACTATTTTATTTTATCAAATTTCCCAATTGAGTGGGTGAGTACATTCTTCAATAATCTTTAGAAAAATCTTAGGTCTTTTTTTGTGTGCCAGTTTTCTTTCAAAACAATTTAAAAATAAATTTTAATTTTAAAAATTTTATGAACTTAATTGGGATTAGGTCAAGTCAAACTGATTTGGGCCAAAATGATATCTTCACAATATTCCAATTGAGGAATATGCTATCCTTTCCCTTTTATTCAAGGAATTGTTTTTATTTATTCTATATATTTTAAATTTCATGTACTTTGGTATTTTATGATTTTTGCTGCCATTGAAATTGGAATCCTTTTTTCGCCTTGGATCATCTAAAGGGCCGTTTTGAGATTAGGGAGAAGCAGTAAATGTGATCACTGAAAGCTCATGTTCTGTATCTAGATTTCTCATCTGTGTCTATACACACATCTTAGAATATAACTTGGCAAGCTGGTGTGCTGAATATGTCTCTTAAATCTCTTCCCCACCCTCAGAGACCTCTCCCAGCTCTGCACCCTGCTCCACGTCTAGGGAGAGGGGAAGTCTGCTCTGACTAGGGCTCCCTTGCTTCCTGGCTTCCAGGTAGATTCAGCCAGTGAGGGCACTGGCCGGAAATGAGAGTGGCAGGAAAGCGAGGAAAAGGTACTTATTTCCACAATCCCTTTCTGCTTAGTTGTTGTCTGACTCACGTCCTGCCAAAGGCAGCAGGTCCTGCCAGGAATCCTCTCCACATTGTTACCCTATCCCAGTCTGAAAAAGCATCCCTCCACTAGCCTCTTCAGCCTTGTCGGTGGCCTCAGGCTCACTGCTGCTGCTCCTTTAGGATGCTGCAGAATCCTTTGGTGTTTCTCTAAACCTGTTATCCAGCCTGAGTGTGTCATCTGTCTCCTGGTAGGTTCTTGACCAAGAGGAAAAAGCAGCATATACTCTGGCCCTTTTTTCTCACATTATTGAGAATGCCTCTTGGTTTTCATCATAAGGATAGTTTTGGCAATTGCTGTAAGATAGGTGTTCTACATTATGTTCAGAAAATGTCCCCTTCTCCCTGATTTTTTTGTCAGTTGTATTTTATATTCTGCATATATGTGATATATATTGAGTTACTTTTGGATGTGTTGAGATATTCTTTTATATTGTGGAGCTTTTATTAGTCAATAAAATCTTTTTATTTCTGGAATAATAAAATTTAAATTCACTTTACTAATATTTTATCTTAAATTTAAAACAACATCTTTCACCTGGCTACCACAGGCACCTTCATGGATCACAGATTGTCGTGGAGAAGGGGCTTGCATAACTCAATGAAGCTATGAGCCATGTCATGCAGGGCCACTCAAGATGGACAGGTCACAGTGGAGAGTTCTGACAAAACATAGTCCACTGGAGGAGGAAATGACAACCCACTCCAGTGTTCTTGCCTGGAGGACCCCAAGGACAGGATGAGAAAGCAAAGAGATATGACACCTGAAGATGAGCCCCCCAGGACAGAAGGTATCCAATATGCTACTGGAGAGAGGGGAGGGCAATTACCAATCGCTCCAGAAAGAGTGGAGCTCCAGTGAGAAGAGTGAAGTGGCTTGGCCAAAGCAGAAATGACGGTCAGTTTTGGGTCTGTCTGGTGGTGAGAGTGAAGTCTGATGGTTTAAAGAACAATATTGCATAGAAATCTGGAATGTTAGGTCTATGAATCAAGTTGGATATGGTCAAGCAAGAGATGGCAAGATTGAACGACACCTTACAAATCAATGAATCAATGGATGGGAATGGGCAAATTTCATTCATATGACTATTATATCTACTGCTGTGGGCAAGAATTCCCTAGAAGAAATGGAGAAGCCCTCATCAGTCATGTCCAACTCTTTGTGACCCCATGGACTACAGCATGCCAGGCCTCCCTGTCCATCACCAACTCCTGGAGTTTACCCAAACTGATGTCCATCAAGTTAGTGATGCTATCCAATCATCTCATCCTATGTCATCCACTTCTCCTTCTGCCTTCAATCATTCCCAGCATCAGGGTCTTTTCTAGTGATTCAGTTTTCTTATCAGGTGGCCAAAGTATTGGAGCTTCAGCTTCATCATGAGTTCTTCCAATGAATATTCAGGACTGATTTCATTTAGGATGGACTGGATGGATCTCCTTGCAGTCCAAGGGACACTCAAGAGCATCAATTATTCAGTACTCAGCTTTCTTTATAGTCCAACACTCACATCCATACATGACTACTGGAAAAACCATAGCCTTGACTAGACAGACCTTTGTTGGCAAAGTAATCTCTATAATTTTTAATATGCTTGTCTAGGTTGATCATAGCTTTTCTTCTAAGGAGCAAGCATCTTTTATTTTCATGGCTACAGTCACCATCTGCAGTGATTTTGGAGCTCATAAAAATAAAGTCTCTCACTGGTTCCATTGTTCCCCCATCTATCCACCATGAAGTGATTGGAGTGGATGCTGTGATCTTAGTTTCCTGAATGTTGAGTGTTAAGCCAACTTTTTGTCTATCCTCTTTCATTTTCATCAAGAGGCTCTTTAGTTCTTCGTTTTCTACCATAAGGGTGGTGTCATCTGCATATCTGAGGTTATTGATATTTTTCTTGGCAATTTTGATTCCAGCTTGTGCTTCATCCAGCCCAGCATTTCTCATGATGTACTCTGCATATAATTTAAATAAGCAGGGTGACAATATACAGCCTTGACATACTCCTTTCCTGATTTGAAAGCAGTCTCTTGTTTCATGTCCAGTTCTAACTATTATTTATTGGCCTGCATACAGACTTTTCAGGAGGCAGGTAAGGTGGTCTGGTATTCCCATCTCTTTAAGAATTTTCCACAGTTTGTTGTGATCCACACAGTCAAAGGCTTTGGCATAGTCAATAAAGCAAAAGTAGATATTTTTCTGGAAGTCTCTTGCTTTTTTGATGATCCAGTAAATGCTGGCAATTTGATCTCTGATTTCTCTGCCTTTTCTAAATACAGCTTGAACATCTGGAAGTTCATGGTTCATGTTCTGTTGAAGACTGGCTTGGAGAATTTTGAGCATTACTTCACTAGCATATGAGATGAGTGCAATTGTGTGGTAGTTTGAACAGTCTTTGGCATTGCCTTTCTTTGGGATTGGAATGAAAACTGAACTTTTCCAGTCCTGTGGCCACTGCTGAGTTTTCCAAATTTGCTGGCATATTGAGTGCAGCACTTTAACAGCATCATCTTTCAGGAGCCCTCACAGTCAACAAAAGGGTCTGAAAATACTTGCGTGCAAACTCAAAAATGACAGAATGATCTTGGTTTGTTTTCAAGACAAATCATTCAATATCAGATTAATCCAAAACTATGCCACTAACTACTGATGCTGAAGTATCTGAAGTTGATCAGATCTATGAAGATCTACAACACCTTCTAGAACTTACCGCCCCCCCCCCAAATATCCTTTTCATCATAGGGGATTGGTATTGAAAAGTAGGTATTCAAGAGATACCAGGCATAACAGGCAAGTTTGGCCTTGGAGTACAATATGTAGCAGGGCACAGGCTTACAGAGTTTTGTCAGGAGAACATGCTGATCATAGCAGATACCCTTTTACAACAACCCAAGAGACAACTCTACTCACGAACATCACCAGATAATACCAAAATCAGATTGATTATGTTCTTTGCAGTCAAAGTTGGAGAAGCCTTCTACAGTCAGCAGAAATAAGACCTGCATCTGACTATAGCCCAAATCATGTGCTTCTTATTGCAAAATTCAGGCTTAAATTGAAGACAATGGGGGAAACCACGAGGCCATTCAGGTATGACCTATATCTAATCCCATATGATTATACAGTGGCAGTGATGGATAGATTCCAGAAATTAGATTTGGTAGACAGAGTACCTGAAGAACCATGGATGGGGGTTTGCAACATTTTACAGGAGGCAGTGACCTAAACCATCCCCAAGAAAAAGAAATGCCAGGAGGCAAAGTGGTTTTCTGAGGTGGCCTTACAAATAGCTGAGAAAAAAAGAGAAGTGAAAGGCAAGGGAGAGTGGGATACACTCCACTGAATGCAGAGTTCCAAAGAACAGCAAGGAGAGCTAGAAGATCTTTGCAAAGAAACAATGCAAAGAAATAGAGAAAAACAATAAAATGAGAAAGAATTGAGATCTCTTCAAGAAAATTTGAAATACCAAGAGAACATTTCATGCAAGAATGGTCATGCAAAAGGACAGAAAGAGTAAGGACCTAATAGAAACAGAAGACATAAAGAAAAAGTGGCAAGAATACACAGAAGAACTATACAAAAAGGTCTTAATGACCTGAATAACCACAATGGAGTGGCCACCCACCTAGAGCCCGATGTTCTGGAGTGCGAAGTCAAGTGGACCTTAGGAAGCAGTATGAAGAACAAAGCTGGTAGAGTTGATGAAATTGCAGCTAAGCTACTGAAAAATCTAAAAGACGATGCTTTTGGAGTTCTGCATTCAATGTGTCAGTAGCAACCACAGGACTGGAAAAGGTCCGTTTTCATTCCAATCCCAAAGAAGGGCAATGCCAAAGAATGCTCAAACTACCATACAATTGTGCTCATTTCTCATATTATCAAGGTTATGCTCAAAATCCTTCAAGCTAGGCTTTAGTAGTATGTGAACTGAGAAATTCCAGATGTACAAGTTGTATTCAGAAAAGGCAGAGGAACCAGAGATCAAATTGCCAACATTTGTTGGATCATGGAGAAAGAAAGGGAGTTCCAGAAAAACATACACTGCTTCATTGACTATGCTAAACCCTTTGGCTATGCAGATCACAACAAACTGTGGAAAATACTTCGGGAGATGAGAGTACCAGATGACCTTACCTGTCTCCTGAGAAACCTGTATGCAAGTCAAGAAGCAATGGTTAGAACCAAACATAGACAAACTGATTAGTTTCAAGTTAGGATAGGAGTACAACAAGGTTGTATATTGTTACCTTGCTTATTTAACTTATATGCAAAGGACATCATGCAAAAATCTGACCTGGATGAATCACAAGTTGGAATCAAGATTGATGGGAGAAATATCCACAACCTTAGATATGCTGATGATATAAAACTAATGGTAGAAAGTGATGATTAACTAAAGAGTCTCTTAAGGAAAGTGAAAGAAGAAAGCGAAAAAACTGGCTTCAAACTCAACATTCAACAAACGTAGATCATGATATCTGGTCTCATCACTTCATGGCAAATAGAAGGGGCAAAAGTGGGAGCAGTGATAGATTTTTATATTCTTGGGCTCCAAAATCACTGCAGACAATTACTGCAGCCATGAAATAAAAAAGATTCTTTCCTCTTGGAGGAAAGGCTATGACAAACTTAGATAGCATATTAAACAGCAAACACATCACTTTGACAACATGGTTAAGTGTTGGTTTACCATGGTTTTTCCAGCTATGGAAAAAGCTATGGTTTTTCCAGCAGTAATGTACAGATGTGAGAGTTGGATCATAAAGAAGGCTGAGTGACGAAGAACTGATGCTTTCAAAATGTCATGCTGAAGAAAACTCTTGAGAGTCTCTTGGACTTCAAGGAGATCAAACCAGTCAATCCTAAAGAAAATCAACTCTGTATATTCTGTGAAAGGCCTGAAGCTGAAGTTGAAGCTCTAATACTTTAACCATCTGATGTGAAGAGCTGACTTATTGGAAAAGACCCTGATGCTGGGATTGAGGGCCAAAAGAGAAGGGGACACCAGAGTATGATATCATTAGATAGCATTTCCAACTCAGTGGACATGAACTTGAGCAAACTCTGGGAGGTAGTGGAGGACAGAGGAGCTTCGGATGCTGCAGTCCATAGGGTCGCACAGTTGGACATGACTTAGCAACTAAATAGCAACAACTGCAGGTCATTCAAATAATAGATGAAAAAGTAACACACTTAAATATACATTTTGCTTAAGCACAAACTGCTTTGAATGACTGAATGTCTTAGAAGCCCTTTATCTTCCAAAGTCCTTTTGTATGTGTTTTTCAGTTTGGAGTTCAGAATCAAGTTGTTTATCCAAGTTTTCAAGGTACAGTGTTTTGGTGGGATAGAGTAGGAGTGGTGGAAAGAAAGATGAAAAAAGGAGAGAATAAAGCAGACCACAATGTATCTAAAAATTAAGTCTAAAGCAGAGAGAAGAGGATATGAAATGATTAGAATGTCTTCTCCCCTTCCTTCATTTTTTTCTCTAGAAAAAATTACTGTATTCTTTCAACTGTGTTTCTAATTCTATCAATCTTGGATTCAGAATTTGGCAATAGCTTGAAAGCCTATGTAATGAAAACCTTTCCTAGGTGATTACTGTAATGCATATTAGATCATAAAATCTAGAACATCAACTTATAGCAATTGATACTTCCAATATTTTATACCTGTTATACCATGCTGTACCATACCATTTCAAGCATGAATTTTAATTTTGATTCCCATAAATCAGTTCCATCACAGCAGAATCCTGAGCACAAAAATCTCATAGGGATACAAATATTTTATTTAAGTTTTTAATAGTGCTTATAAATTTGGTGCCTAGCCCTCGAAACGTTAGAATCAAAACTGATATAATGCTGTAAGGAAATACAGGCTGTTTAGTTCTACTTGAAGAGTTTGACACTGAAAACAGAAGTTAGCTTATGCTGTGAAATAAATCAGTGTAAGATAAATACTGTAGAATATCACTTATTTGTGGAATCTGAAAAAGAACAAACTAGTAGCTACTGGGGAAAATGGTAATGTAGGAGTGGGGAACCAGGAGCTACAAAATATTGGTTGTAAGATCAGCTCAAGGAAGTATTGTACACCATGGGAAATATAGGTATAGTATTTTGTAGTAACTGTAAATGGAAAGTAACCTTGAAAATTGCGCAAAAAAAATTTAAAAAGGAAACAGAAGTGAGACTACAAAGATTCTCTCTGAACTTCTAGATGACTATCTGACTTGATCTAACTTAAGAATAGAATCTGTAATTACTAAGCTATACATATTTATTTCAAATTTTATCAGGCAAATCCCTAGTAAAGACAAAATGTCATTATTTATAATCAAAGATAGTTGTAGTTGTCAAAGAAGTTTTAGAATTTGTTTGAGAAGGGGCAAGTTGCTAAATTCCAAGTGGAGAGTTTACTTTTAGAAGTGTTTTCTTGTTTACTGTCTCTCCTCAGTTCCTGCTCCCCACTTACGGGGCTGTTCCTTCACTCTGAACACAATGGGATTTGAGCATTCCATTCCCACAATCTACTTGATTCACAGACTTTCCTTTCCAGAACTCTGTTGTGGTTTAGAGCTGAAAAACCAAGCATGAGAACATACAATATCCAGTCAATGCCAGGATTTCTGGATGAAATCATTAAAGTCAACTGGGGATTGCAAACTCTGAAAATTAAAACATGGGAACATCTGTTAAAATTCAATTTGTGCTTCTTTGAGAAAAATAATAAATCTGATTAACTCAGTGTAGCATCATAAAAGAATAAACAGAAGATCTTGATAAGTAAAATTTATTTGGCAGATGGTTCAATAAGTTAGGATCTGGGATAATTCTTGGAAAGTTTCTTTAATTTCTTTGAAAAGTGAATGTAAATCAAGAAAATTCCCAAGCAACAATAAAGTGAGCCTGAGAAATTGCAGTCACATAAGTTTTAAGAAGTGATGGAAAATGGTGAAGATTAGCCAGATTATTTGTAAAGAAAAGGAAGAAAAATCAACTGGACATGCATTTCATCAGCAAATATTTTAAGTTACCAGGAAAGTTAAAAGCTTGGTCTATAATTTAAAGTTGTTTGTTTTCTTAAGCTTTATTTTTACAAACTACTTTCCCCCCACTCTAAGAATGGCTTTGTTAACTTACTTCTCATTCCTCTCCTCAGCATTCCTTTATGCTTTATGGTTGGCTTTTTCTCATAATGACAAGATGAAATCTTTGTAGGATTTCACCAAAGATCAGGTTTCTATACAATATATATCATGTACATGCAAAAAGTATCACATATTCCAGTACTGGTGTAAACAATATGTTTAACTTTTACAGTCTTTATGTGTGTGCTCAGTTGCTCAGTTGTGTCTGACTCTTTGTGACCCTGTGGATTGTAATCTGCCAGGTTCCTCTATCCAGGCAATTTTCCAGGCAAGAATACTGGAGCACGTTGCCATATCCTGCTCCAGGGGATCTTCCTGACCCAGGGATCAAATCTGTGTCTTTTACAACTCCTGCATTGGCAGGAGAATACTTTACCACTGTACTACCTGGTAAACCCTTTTACTTTCTCGGAACAGTCAAATGCCTGACAGTCCTATCATAATTATCATTGATCTTTCTCTGACTTCCAAATTAAGGTGTGATATCTCTGTTCTCTACTCCAGAAATTCTTATTTTTTTTCTTGTGCTGGCAAGTTTAAAAACAGTAAGAAAGAAATATATAATTGATTTTGCATGCTTTATTATGGAATATGACTTCATTACTGAAAGTACTGTTTCCCTAAGCCATGCCAGCATAGGTGTCAGATGGTATCAAGTACCCTTCTGCAGCTGACTCTTATCATCTAGGGTCCTAAAACATCAGCTCTATGCCACCCACTCTCATCGCTTTCACTTGAAGCAGAACAAAGGAAGTTGGGATGCTCACAAAATTCTCCTTGGCCTTTGATTTTGTTCTCCGTGATATCAGGTGCTGCAAATAAGGCTATTTGGTGTCCAGTTTCAAGCTCTCTGGTTTTTGAGCTCCTAGCTCTAGATTTCTCAAGGATGCCAGGTATTTTTGTTGAAACCATCTGGAAACATAAAGACCTCTGCTACAAGTAATGAAACAAGGCTCTCCATCAGGATACCTCCACTTGTTCACTTTTACCCAGATGCTATTTCCCTTCCTGGTCAAGTTGCAATGTTGTTATCTGTCCTTCCCCACCCACCCCGCTTTTTTTTTTTTAGCTATCTAGGCTCTAGGCTGAAGTTGAGACAAATTCCTGGGAGATTTTACTGTTCTCCCCATTCACATCTTCTCTTACACAAGGAAAGCTCTAGCCCTTTTTGCTCCACCTTCCTGGGTTACCCCAGCTCCAAGTAACTTCCCCCAACCTCATTCTAGACAAACTTAATGCTGCTGCTACTGCTGCTGCTAGGTCACTTCAGTTGTATCCGACTCTGTGCAACCCCACAGACGGCAGACAAACTCAATACATTGCCAGTATTTTCCCAGTCTTACTTTCGGAAAGGAAAGAGCAGTGCTGACCTTAGATACAGAGTATTTCCACGTAGCATTTAAACAAATAACAATACTATGTGCAGTTGTGTACAAGTGGTGGTTGTTCTATGTTTTAAATTTTGTATATATTTGATCCAGCACATGGTAAACACTGAAAGTAATAAATAAATTTAGTATTAAAGGTGCA
Source organism: Neotragus pygmaeus (assembly GCA_006410875.1). Classification (NCBI taxonomy): domain Eukaryota; kingdom Metazoa; phylum Chordata; class Mammalia; order Artiodactyla; family Bovidae; genus Neotragus; species Neotragus pygmaeus. Next base: position 30,114 of record SJYV01036922.1, on the reverse strand, counting down.
CTTTTCCAGTAGTCATGTATGGATGTGAGAGTTGGACTGTGAAGAAGGCTGAGCACTGAATAATTGATGCTTTTGAACTGTAGTGTTGGAGAAGACTCTTGAGAGTCCCTTGGACTGCAAGGAGATTCAACCAGTCCATTCTAAAGGAGATCAGCCCTGGGAGTTCCTTGGAAGGATTGATGCTAAAGCTGAAACTCCAGTACTTTGGCCACCTCATGGGAAGAGTTGACTCATTGGAAAAAACTCTGATGCTGGAAGGGATTGGGGACAGGAAGAGAAGGGACAATAGAGGATGACAAGGCTGGACGGCATCATCATTGACTCAATGGATGTGAGTCTGAGTGAACTCTGGGAGTTGGTGATGGACAGGGTGGTCTGACGTGCTGCGATTCATGGGGTCACAAAGAGTCGGACACAACTGAGCGACTGAACTGAACTGAACTGAACTTCCTCCCATCCTTGATCTCTATTTGTGTGCTTCTTCACCTCAGAGGACACTCCTATACTTAGTTTTCTATGTGCATTTCTAGAGATAGATAGAAGATATACATATATAAAGGAGAAGGAAATGGCAACCCACTCCAGTATTCTTGCCTGGAAATTTCATGGACAGAGGAGAAATCTCATGGGACAGTTCAAAGGCTCCCAAAGAGTCAAACATGATTGAGTGCATGCGCACACACACACACACACACGCATATTTATAACTTTTCATACAAATGCTAGTATGCTTTATATTTTCTTTCTCATTTTTCTTTTTAAAGTTTTTAAAATACAATAGAAATAATTTTATTATCAGTATCACAGGACTGTTTTATTCTTTTTAGTAGTTAGAGAATTCTGTTGCATGAATGTACCATATTTTAAAAACAATCCTTCACTGATGATCATTGATGTTTCTTTCCAGTCTTTTTAGTACTGCAATGATGTAGTCAGTATCTTGGTGCATTTGCTATTCAATAAAAGCTGAAAATGAGAAGGGAAGTTACTGGGTCAAAAGATATGTGAATTTTATATCTGGGTAAAGATTGTTAAATTTCCCATGCTAGAAATCATACCAATTTACACTCGCTACAATGAGTGGCTAGCTTCTCTAAACCTCAGCAACATGATGCATATTTTAAAATGAAATAGTTGGTCTTTGTGCAAGTCATAAAAGTTGTTATTTCATTGTTATGTACTAAGAGAGCAAAGAAGTAAACTGTGATCTTCCTAAGAGTGTACAGGCATAGTCAGTGAGTCCTGATTGCTCCTAATTCCACTCCTCACTAGTTTTACTAGTATTCTGCATTCAGGAGTGTTTTTTTGCCTCTCTAAATCTTATTTCCTTGTTTCAAGTCAGTAATATTAATAACTTACTATGTGTAATTGCTATTATATACATCAATTCAATCTTTACAACAAATCTATAAACAAGCTATTAGCATCTTAATTTCACAGATGTGAATAGTTTTCTCAACTTTAAGACTGTGATGAAAGTGTATTTTTATAGGATGTTATGAGAATTAAGTGATAAGCTTCATGTAAAACAATTAGCAAAATATGTGGTTGTAACACAGTATACAGTATTATTTTTGTATTAATATAGACATGGGAAAAGGCTTTATCACTATAGGTATGAAAGAATAGATCTTTAAAATATGCTTAGCACATTTAATTTTTTTTATTATGCTAAACTTCCAAAAGCTAGAGTGAAATTTTTACTATTAGTTTCTAACTGATGACTTCAGCCTCTATTTCTTCAATTATCTCCAGGGTTAGCCTCTAAGTCTCAGCAAAATTAATTTAAATGTACTGATTTAAAAAACAAAATGCTGAAATTGCTCATCAGACGTAGGAGTACTGTTGCAAAATAATTAATATGAAATCCATAGAAAGATATAAATTTTCCACTTTCTTTCTGGAAGGCATAATCTAATACACCTTTAGTCATATCCAGAGTTAAAAAATGATGATAATTTTGCCATTTTGCTTTAGTCTAAGTGATTTCCCACTACAAAGATGAAACCTTTCTTCTCCCATTGTGGAAAAAAAATTCTTGACCTGCCCCCAAATCTACCTGTCATGAATTCAAAACATATCCAGGTTCTGTTTTCATATAGTCACATATATTTCATCCTATAAACATATGTATTTTGAGATGTGAATTTTTTATTCACTTCAGTTTAGTTCTGTGGCTCAGTCGTGTCCGACTCTTTGAGACCCCATGGAGTGCAGCACAACAGGCTTTCCTGTCCATCATAAACTCCTGGAGCTTGCTCAGACTGATGTCCATCAAGATGGTGATGCCATCCAACATCTCATCCTCTGTCATGCCCTTCATCTTCTGCCTTCAATCTTTCCTAGCATCAGATCTTTTCTAATGAGTCAGCTCTTCGCATCAGGTGGCCAAAGTATTGGCGCTTCGGCTTCCACATCTGTCCTTCCAAAATATATTCAGGGTTGATTTCCTTAAGGTTTGACTGGTTTGACCTCCTTGCAGTCCAAAGGACTCTCATGAGTCTTCTCTAACACCACAATTCAAAAGCATCAGTTCTTTGGTGCTCAGCCTTCTTTATGGTGCAACTCCCACAGCCACGCATGACTTCAGAAAAACCATAGCTTTCATTATATGGAGTTTTGTTGGCAAACTAATGTCTCTGTTTTTTAATATGCAGTCTAGGTTGGTCATAGCTTTTCTTCCAAGGGGCAAAAGTCTTTTAACTTCATGGTTGTAGTCTCTATTTACAGTGATTTTGGAGCCAAAGAAAATAAAGTCTCTTATTGTTTCCACTGTTTCCCCATCTATTTGCCATGACGTGATGGGACCAGATGCCACGATCTTTAGTTTTTTATGTACTCTGCATACAAGTTAAATAAGCAGGGTGACAATATACAGCCTTGACATATTCCTTTCCCAATTTCCAAAGAATCTGTTGTTCCATGTCCAGTTCTAACTGGTGCTCCTTGACCTGCATACAGATTTCTCAGGAGGCAGGTAAGGTGGTCTGGTATTTCCATCTCTTGAAGAATTTTCCTCAGTTTATTGTGATCCACACTAAAGTCAAAGGCATTAGTGTAGTCAATGAAGCAGAGGTAGATATTTTTCTGGAGTTCTCAAGCTTTTTCAATGATCCAACAGATATTGGAATTTGATTTATAGTTCCTCTGCCTTTTCTAAAACTGGCTTGAACACCTGGAAGTTCTTGGTTCACTTACTGTTGAAGCCTAGCTTGGAGAATGTTGAACATAACTTTGTTAGCATGTGAGATGAGTGCAGTTGTGTGGTAGTTAGAAGATTCGTTGTCTTTCTTTGGGATTGGAATGAAACCGGACCTTTCCCAGGCCTGTGCCCCCTGCTGAGTTTTCCAAATTTGTTGGCATATTGAGTGTAGCACTTTAACAGCATCATCTTTTAGAATTTTAAATAGCTCAGCTGGAATTGCATCATTTCTACTAGTTTTGTTCCTAGTGATGCTTCCTAAGGCCCACTTGACTTCACATTCCAGAATGTCTGGCACTAGATGAGTGACCACACCATTGTGGTTATCCGAATCATTAAGATCTTTTTAATACAGTTCTGTGTATTCTTTTTACTTCTCAATATCTTCTGCTTCTGTTAGGTTCATAATGTTTCTGTTTTTTATTGTGCCTATCTTTGCATGAACTATTCTATTGGTATCTCTTATTTTCTTGAAGAGCTCTCTGGTCTTTCCCTTCTATTGCTTTCCTCTATTTCTCTGCATTGATCACCGAGGAAGCCTTTCTTATCTCTCCTTGCTATTCTTTGGAACTCTGCATTCAAATGGATGTATCTTTCCTTTTCTCCTTGCCTTTTGGTTCTCTTCTTTTCTCAGCTATTCACTTTAATTGAGATTAAATTTATTTATCCTGGCTTGTAATATTAGAGATTTGAAGCATTTCCAAGATGAACTATTATAAACAACACTACACAAATATGAAAGTGAAAGTATAAGTTGCTCAATCGTATCTGCCTCTTTGTGATCCCATGGACTGTAGCCTGCCAGGCTCTTCTGTTCATGGAATTCACCATGCAATACTGAAATGAGTCCCTCCTCCAGGGGGCCTTCCTGAGCTCAGTCAGTTCAGTTCAGTTGCTCAGTTGTTTCCAACTCTTTGCGACTCCATGGACTGCAGCATGCCAGGCTTCCCTGTCCATCTCCAACTCCCAGAGTTTGCTCAAATTCATGTCCATCAAGTTGGTGATGCCATCCAATCATCTCATCCTCTCTCATCCCCTTCTCCTCCTGCCTTCTATCTTTCCCAGCATCAGGATCTTTTCCAATGAGTCAATTCTTCACATCATGTGGCCAAAGTATTGGAGCTTCAGCTTCAGCGTCAGTCCTTTCAATGACTATTTAGGACCAATTTCCTTTAGTCTAAACTTCCTGACATACTTAGGCTCATTTCCTTGTTTATGGAGAATATTTACCTAGAAACCAAGTTGCTAGGTCATAGGGAATTTGTTTTTCACCTTTACTGAATATCAATAAATTTCCTTTTATTTAATTGAAGTGTAGTTGATTTACAGTGTTGTACCAATCTTTGCTGTACAACAAAGTGATTCAGTTAAATTTAAATGGTTGAATTATTCAGATCTTTCATGAAATATATGATAGCTTCCATTTTCAACAAATTCATCAATACTATGTATTGTCAACTTTGAATTCCACGTCAATCTGATGACTATGAAATGCGTCATTCTTAAATGTGTATTTTTTGATTACTAGAGAAGATGAATATTTTGTATTTATACAAAATTGGGTTTGGGTTTTCTTTTCTCTGAATGATCATTTTCCTGTTTGGCTTTTTATTGTTTTGTTCTTATTATAGTCACCATGTGATCTAGATACTAAATATGATTCATCTGTCACATTTTTAAGTTTATCATTATATCCTGGATACTTTTCAGTTTAGAAGTCATAAATGTTTTTGTATACCAATATTTTCTTTAAGGTTTTGGGTTTTTTGGTATCTTGGTTAATAAACTATTCATTGATCCAAACTACTAAGATAATTTTCCTCCTGTGGTTTTAAAATATATGTATGTATCTTTACATTTAGTTGCTTTTTTTTTCTCATTTGAAGCATTTTGTTTTGCTCTTTGTGGTAGAGAGTTACTCTTGTTTTTAAATCTGTATGGCAAGCCGATAGTCCCAGTACTGTGTATGGCTATATCTGTGTTTCCTGTATAGATTTGTATGTCTCAATGTAAATATTCCACTTTGTCAAAGTGTATTTGGCTAGCCTTAGGCTTTGCTTCCATAAAACTTTTAGTAAAAGTGTGTCAAGATAGATTATTTAATAATTTTTATTAGAACTTGTGTGTATTTGTCATCTTAATATGCCAAGTATTTCTGCCCATCATTTCTTGTCATTAATTCCAGGCTTTTAAATGTTTTTCTATAACATTTTATAATTTCCACATTAAGACCAGGCATATATTTTATTGCATTTATTTTTAACATATTATGCTTTGTTGTTATGATAAATGAGATAATTTTTCTATTAAATTTTATATTTGGTTAGCGATAGTGATTAGCATCATTGATTTTGTCTGCTGATCTTATATTCAGCAATGTTGAACAATTTACAAATTTTATTAATATTTATAGATTTTCTTGAATTTTCTAGGTAAACATGTTGTCTACAAATAATGCATTTTATCTTTACTTTTCTATATATTTTCATTTTGGTTAGAAATTTCAGTATATTACTGAATAGCTGTAGGGTCATCCTTAACTTTTTCTGATTTACATTAAATGTGATGCTTGCCATGGATTTTATTCTCTATTAGACTAAGAAAGTCTACTCTAAGTTTTCTGAGAATTTTTATCGTGAATGTGTGTAATATTATCAATGGATTGTTTTTGCATCAGTAGAGACAATTGAGGCTTTTTCCCTTTACTCCATTAATACAAATCACATTTATTGATTTCTATCATATAAAGGCATCTCTATATAGCTGAAATAAACCAGTGATAAGGAATCTGCCTACCAATGCAGGAGACTCTAAAGATGTGGGTTTGATCCCTGATCAGGAAGATTCCCTGGAGTAGGAAATGGCAACTCACTCTAGCATTCTTGCATGGAAAATGTCATGGAGAGAGGAACTTGTCAGGCTATAGTCCATGGGGTTGCAAAGAGTTGGACATGGCTATGTATGCACCCAGACATCATTATCATAAATATTATATGATTTTGATAAATTGTTATTATTCTTAGTTTACTGTTGGGTCTTATTATTATATTAATATGTTTATGTCTGCATTCATGAGTGAGATTAGTTTATTATTTATTACAACTGCCTGTTTTTAATGTTAGTCTCATGAAATGAATTAGGTTGATTTACCTCCCTCTTTTATTCTTTCACACTTTTTCTTCTTTCTTTTTTGGTTTATTAAAAATATTGAAACAGATTATCTTGCAACAGTACATGGTAAGGCAAGAGGATGTGACTACTAATTGTTTGGTAGTTGATTATTCAGGGTTTCTGAATTTCTAAGTCAACATTAATAAGTATTGTGAAGAGAACTTCTATTTCCATTGTCTGAAGTTTTCTTGATGTAAAATTGTTCATTGAATGTGAACCATGTTTCTTTTAACTACTAAAATTTGTTATTTGTATTAAACTATTTTTCTTGGTTGATTTACTGAATTATTTTCTGATTGCATTGACTTTTTCAAATAAATTGCTCTAATATTTGCTTATTTGGTTGACTCTTCATTAGTTTATCAAAAACTCTTTATAGTTTTTGTTCTGTTTGTGATTGTTTTGCTCTTTTATCTTCTATAGGTTTTCTTTCTAGTTTTTCAATTTTAATTTTTGCTATCTATTCTGTATATTTTACAATTTCCACTTTAATTCATCAGTTATTTGTGAATGTGATTCATAGTTTCAAAATATATGTTCAAACTAAAAAATATAATTTATTGCTAATTTAATTGCAGTAATGGCTAGAATGCTTTCATTTAATCTTTTTCTACCTAGCTTCCCCATTAATGTTGCCAACATTGTACTTTACTGTCTCCTTTAACAATATTTTACTTTTATAATCAACCATTATTTTTTCCATGCATTTTCCTATTATTTCAGAGCATTAGTTTTATGATTTAAAAAATCTGCTTCAAAATTAAAAATGTAGAAAAGGGCCTATGGTGAATTTCTCCATCATTTTGTTCTATCTAACTAGTTCCCTTCTCCTTGGAAAGTTTCAAAATTATCAGTTCCTTAAATATATGGAGGTAGTTAATCAGGGAAATATATTTCAATAAAACCCTAAATACATGTCATTATGGGCAGAGAAAAGTGTATATGTGCAGTTAATAAATCCCAACTTGAGGGGATATAAAGATGAAATAAAGCATTGTGTATAAATATGAAAATACTTAATATAACAGACACAATACATGTTCAAGCAATGAGAAAAATATGTACAGATTGTATTAATTATTTTTTTTGGTTTATGTCATTTTATTGAAGAAATATAAATGAATTACCAGCAGAGCTATTAGTTGATCACTCATCCATTGACAACTTGCATCATTTATTCAGTGATATATTAAACAGAGTATTGGAAGACAGATTAACTAATAGCTCCAAGCCTCCTAACAATTTAAATGGAAGTTACATGTTTTGAGACCCTATTTTGGAATACAAAGGGTGTTTGACTTCTAATATCCATTCTCTGTAGAACAAGAACAGTTCATTCCTTTATTGACATGCATAAAATACATCACATTTTCTGTTCTGATGCTATAAATTCAATATCAATTCTCCAGCCACATCAGTTATGAGTATAAAGTATATCATGTAACCTCAAATCTCTAACAGTGGAAGGCTTAAATCAGAATGGATGCTGCTAGAATAATGCTGCTTCCTTTGATGTGACAACTCAGAGTCCATCTTCCTCCCTCTAACATGATTCTTCAGCATGTTAGAGCAGTGAGGAATGGTTTTAGTCTCATAATCAAGTTAGAGTGAAGACATAGGCCACATAATACACGTGCTCCATTTTTTAAAAAGTTCTGAATCTTGGGCAACTCTTCTCTTGTAACTACATTACAGTTTCTAAAAGCTAATATTGTCTAAAGCTGGAAGAACTTAAGTCTTCTCAGATGAACATGTGAATGAAAGGAGGAAGGTAAACAAAAAAATAAAATTAAAAAAAAAAGAGTTCTGATCGGGGAGCAGCTGGATAAGAAAATCAAAAAAGGAACAGTAATTTAAAGTTTATTCCCGCTACAAGGCAGGTTATTCTGACTTTAAGGAAGCATCACATGGCATACTTCTGAGTCCATCCCCTAGATATCTGCTATACTTATCTCTGTATGATTTATAGATCCTTGCAGTCTCTGGCACTAAGGGGTCATCTGGGTTNAATCAAAAAAGGAACAGTAATTTAAAGTTTATTCCCGCTACAAGGCTGGTTATTCTGACTTTAAGGAAGCATCACATGGCATACTTCTGAGTCCATCCCCTAGATATCTGCTATACTTATCTCTGTATGATTTATAGATCCTTGCAGTCTCTGGCACTAAGGGGTCATCTGGGTTTGGATCACATAGCAGTGAACAAATGGATAAAATAACTTTAGAAATAGATATAGCAGGGGACCAGTGTGATCTTAGACTATTGAGACAAATGCCGCCATTACTGTTAATACTTGGATGATAAATTCTTGTTGTAAATGCAACCTGAGGTGGTTTCAATGGGTAGTTGGGTAGGAAAATGAATTGTCAAAAAGAATACACCTCCTTGATATGGGCTGTCACTACGTCCCATAATTGTGGCTTGCTAATGAAACATATCATCCCCAACTGGACCTACAGAACATTGTGCTGGAGGGTCACGGGCCAAATCACTAAGTTCCTTACTCATCCATTTCAGCGCCATAGTCTGCTTTTCGTCTGGCTTCTCACTATCTTGGTTTGTGTTTGAAGGTCCAGTCAAAACTCTTGATTATTCTGGTGGCTTGGAAGGATCATCTGAGTTTCACACTGGCTCTGCCAGACACAGCTGCTTGGTATTGAGGAGGCGATCTCAGGAGAACCTTGAAGCTGGTTAACAGGAATTGTCTGTATTAATTATTATTAGGGCAAATTTATGATTTTTATGGGAGGTGGAGAAGGTAATGGCACCCCACGCCAGTACTCTTGCCTGGAAAATCCTGTTGTTGGAGGAGCCTGGTAGGCTGCAGTCCATGGGGTCACTAGGAGTCAGACATGACTGAGTGAATTCACTTTCACTTTTCACTTTCATGCATTGGAGAAGGAAATGACAACCCGCTCCAGTGTTCTTGCCTGGAGAATCCCAGGGACGGGAGAGCCTGGTGGGCTGCCATCTATGGGGTCACATAGAGTCGAACACGACTGAAGCTACTTAGCAGCAGCAGCAGCAGGGTAGTCATTAGGAAGACAGATTCATCATCAGATACTCTTGATTTAAAGTCTCTGCTTTGCCACTTTCTAATTGTGTTGTCTTGGACAAGNGCTGCCATCTATGGGGTCACATAGAGTCGAACACGACTGAAGCTACTTAGCAGCAGCAGCAGCAGGGTAGTCATTAGGAAGACAGATTCATCATCAGATACTCTTGATTTAAAGTCTCTGCTTTGCCACTTTCTAATTGTGTTGTCTTGGACAAGTAAGTTTAACCTCTCAAATTCTCAGATTCACTATGAAATGGTTATCACAATTATATTTAACCTATCAGAATTTTCACAATTAAGCGAAATCATGGATACAGAGTGTAGACACCTAAATTATGATATTGCTTGTAAGATAATAGCCTCTTCTTATTCTTCTCCATCTCCTCCTTCTCCCCATCATTACCATCGCCATACTAGTGATAGTAATTAGTGATAATTATAATTTTTTAAAAATTATGCTCTTTATTTGAAGGACCAGAAATTGATCGAGTTTAAACTGGTAAGGTAGGTTGACTTTAAATTAGGAAATTTCAAGACTGACAGCAGTGTGGCTCTCCCAGCCCTCGGGCATTCAAACAGTTGTATTCAATTAGTTTATTGGGCAGAGAAGGCAATGGCACTTCACTCCAGTACTCTTGCCTGGAAACTCCCATAGACAGAGGAGCCTGGTGGGCTACAGTTCATGGGGTAGCCAAGAGTCGGACACGACTGAGCGACTTCCCTTTCAATTTTCACTTCATGCATCAGAGAAGGAAATGGCAGCCCACTCCAGTGTTCTTGCCTAGAGAATCCCAGGGACAGTGGAGCCTGGTGGGCTGCTGTCTATGGGGTCGCACAGAGTGGGACATGACGGACACAACTTAGCAGCAGCAGCAGTTTATTGGGAGTTATTAAACTGTGTAATATAAAATATATTTGTGCCCATTTTACAGAACATGAAAACAGAGCTATGTAAATGACAGACAGTCAATCTGTGGATTCCTAGGGGACCTTGGAAATCATGGGGGTTGCAGCCATGTTAACAAGCACTGCCTTATACAACTTTCTGTGTCTCCACAACTCTAGTTCCAGGCAAGACTACAGCTTTAAGGTATGCATATGGTGGGTGGGAGAAGACTGGGGTAGATGGGGAAGATTGATCTAGGTAGGAGGTAGGCTGGTTGCCAGATTCCCCAGGGTGATAGAGAAAGCTTTTTGTTATAATTTAATAAAAAGTCTTATGCCAAAAATGTTCCCATAAATAAATACATATGTTGGTTCTTGTTGAAAAATGCAAATCAGATGGTTTCGATGCTTTAATGCTTACTTGAAATACCTTAAATAACAATCACAAACATTTATGTGTGCACATATATACATTTCAATGTATACCACATTCAGCACATAGAAAGTGTTTTATAAAATGACATAATAAGACCCCACCAGTGTCTTGACATCAGGCTGAAATTCAAATCAAATAATGCCACCCTGGAAGCACTGCAGGAACTTTCATCACCATAGCAAGTATTCATCAGACTTTACCTTAGGCTGTATTTAAAAAATCATAGTCCGAAACAGACAGAAACAAACATCTGGTTTGTCTGGCTGCATCATTCCTATTCTAAAATGTTATAGTCTTATTCTTAGAGGGCATCGAAACAATCTGGGACATATGAAATACACCAGTACTGGATCCAAACTCTGACTCTTCTGTATCTAGTAGAGCTGACTTGATCTTTCTTTTCTATTGTGAAGCAGAAATTATAAAAACTGTCTGAGAATTAGGGTATTGGCACAAATTATGGAAATCTGGTAGTTAAACTGAACTAAGATTGTCCATTCTTCATAAAACATCTGTAGAACACAATGGTGCTCTTTGGATATTAGTTGATTGGCATAGATGACAAACATATACAATTTGCTTTAATGAAACTTTGCTGACATAACCAAAATGTTTTCTGAGCTATGGTGGCCAATGAACTTCTGAATAATGCATTCATGGCAATGGAAGATTGCTTTTTAAGGCTACTGGCTGATTAGCAAACTGCAAATTTTACCAAATACAATGTAGATTGATGACAGATTTTATCTTTGAATTGTAGGGTAAATCAACACTTAACTTTTTATGGACAAGTGACTAAAATCAATAATAATGATGACTATAATGATTGCCATTATTGTTACATACATTGTAACTGGTACATAAGTCTTAGTACAAAAAAATACATATTAATTACCCCACAATGACACCATTAAGTAACTTAGAAGTGGTCAGAGAGCTAAGAAATAGTCAAGTTGAAACCTAATAATGGGCGCTATGTTCAGCCTTAACAAAAGAACGTCTTTTCCTATTGGGGAGTAACTTGTCATCTATTCCCAAATCAAATGAAGCACTCAATAAAATAACATATTATGACCCTCTGGTGCACATTTTTATTGCTTAGAATGAAGTGTCAATGACACCAAATAGTTTATGTGACTATCTCACAGTCTGACTTTTCTCAAAAATGTTCAAGTGAAGCACAGGAATAACTTAGCAGAAACTCTCATAATCACAAATTGGAAAAAATAGTCCAAGTCCATATTTTAAAAATGGCAGAAGGTAGTGTTAGCTCTCTAAACATATTTCAGAGCCTCAGGAAAGAAACATGAAAGACTATTCATTTACAATATTTAAAGAGCACATGTGTGATCAATCATGTCTGACTCTTTTGCGACCCCATGGACTGTAGCTCACCAGGCTCCTCTGTATATGGGATTTCCCAGGCAAGAATACTGGAGTGGGCTGCCATTTCCTCCTTCAGGGGATCTTCCTGACCCAGGGATTGGACCTGCATCTCCATTTGCTGACAAAGGTTCATGTAGTCAAAACTATGGTTTTTCCAGTAGTCATGTATGGATGTGAGAGTTGGACCCCAAAGAAGGCTAAGCACCAAAGAATTGATGCCTTCAAATTGTGGTACTGGAAAAGACTCCTGAGAATTCCTTGGACAGCAAGGAGATTGAACCAGTTAATCCTAAAGGAAATCAGCCCTGAATATTCATTGGAAGGACTGATGCTGAAGCTCCAATCCTTTGGCCACCTGATGTGAAGAGCCAACTTATTAGAAAAGACCCTGATGCTGGAAGAGATTGAGGAGAAGAGGTTGACAGAGGATGAGATGGTTTGATGGATCATCAACTTAGTGAATGTGAGTTTGAATAAACTCTGGGAGATAGTGAGGAAGAGAGAAGCCTGGAGTGCTGCAATTCAAGGGGTTGCAGAGTCGGACATGACTGAAGGACTGAACAACAACTTCTCCTTTAGCAAGTGAATTGTTCACCACTGTACCAATAATTAAATATCTATTTAGATGCATTAGGTGCTGTATTAAGTGATAGAGATGAACAAGGTAAGACTTTTCCCCTCAAAGAGCTTATAGTCTAGTGAAATGAAGTAGGACTGGGTATGCTCACCCCTGCCTAGGAGTATACAGGTGGCGGGGGGGAATGCGCTCAGAGGTCTGTGTCATCTTTAGCACCAAGGTCCATGAACACTTTCATGACTGCTAAATCTGGAGTTAATATTTGCCAGGTTAACAGTCCAGAAAGCAGCATGCTCAGGGCTCCCATAGGCAGGGAAGAAACACTGCAGGAAGTTCTTGATTTCTATGAACACATGTGAATACACACAAGAAGGCAAAGGATGGCAGGAGAGCAGACAATAGCTGTAGGTCTTCAAGGCCAAATCTGGGGCCAGAACTCAAACTCACAGTGGAGAAGTTAGCAACTCCAGTCTCTTAGTGGGAACCAGGAAAAAAAAAAAAAAAAAGACTTCAGGGCCTCTGGGGCAAAGACTCAGAAGTAAGGTGAGTGGTTGATGCTATGTTATGTGCATACCTGGTCACCTACTGCTGCTGCTGCTGCTGCTAAGTCGCTTCAGTCGTGTCCGACTCTGTGCGACCCCATAGACGGCAGCCCACCAGGCTCCGTTGTCCTTGGGATTTTCCAGGCAAGAACATGTGAGTGGGTTGCCATTTCCTTCTCCAATGCGTGAAAGGAAAAGTTAAAGTGAAGTCGCTCAGTCGTGTCCGACTCCTAGCGACCCCATGGACTGTAGCCTACCGTCCATGGGATTTTCCAGGCAAGAGTCCTGGAGTGGGGTGCCATCGCCTTCTCCTACTAGAGACACGTATTTTCACATACATATATATTTAAATAAAATATGCTTTATATAACATTTTCTAAAAATACACACACCCTTAGTATATATATTCCTGTATATATGATTACATTATTTTTCTATATCATATATTGCTTCCTGACTGAGGAATCACCATGGGACAACTCTAGTGTGTCCATGATTAGAGTGAACTCAGCAACCTGAGTGCCAGAGGCATGCCAGATACACAGGAGACATAGCACAACAGTTTTCAACCCCGGCTGCGTGTTAGAGTTCCCTGTGGAACTTTAAGCAGATAATAACGTAGAAGTCTGACCTCAGAAGACCCAGGTTTGATCCCTGGGTCATGAAGATCCCCTGCAGAAGAAAATGGCAACCCACTCCAGTAATCTTGCCATGAACAGAAAATACCATGGACAGAGGAGCCTGATGGGCTACAGTCCATAGGGTCGCAAACAGTTAGCAACTAAAGCACAACTGACCCCTAGAGATTCTGAATTTATTGCATGAAGTGAGATTAGGCATTGCCAGTTTTTTTTTTCCTCATTAATACACTTTAATTTTAGAGCAGTTTTTAGTTCACAGAAAAATTGAGCAGAAAGTACAGAGATTTATTACATATAGGTGGCATTAGTGGTAAAGAACTTGCCTGCCCATGCGAGAGACACACACAGACTTGATCCCTGGACCGAGAAGTTCCCCTGGAGGAGGACATGGCAACCCACTCCAGTATTCTTGCCTGGAGAATCCCCATGGACAAGAGGAGCCTGGGAGGCTGTAGTCATAGGGTCGTACAGAGTTGGACACAACTCAAGCGACTTGGCATGCACACACACACCTCGTTCATATGCAAGTACAACCTCCCCTTCTATCAACATTCTGAACTACGGAGGTACCTTTGTTACAATCAATGAGCCTACACTGACACATCATTATCACCCAAAATCCAAAGGGTGCACTAGGTCTCAGCCTTGTTGTTGTACATTCTATGGATTCGGGCAAATATGTAATGACATTGTAGGATCATATAGACTGGCTTGGCAGCTTTTATAAAGGAAAGACAGGTATGACATTCAGAAGCTGCCATATGACACTGTTAACAAAGTTACAATAGATCTGTCACCCTCTATTCTCTTTAATTTTTAGGCAAAAGCAAAAGTTTTTCTGAAACTCCACCAATTGATGGAGGATGCGATGACTTGCTAGAAAGTTATCACTCCTTGTGGGAAAGAATGGGGACAGCCTGCCGAGGATGGAATGGTCCCAACAGCCACAAGGGCTGGAGGATGGGGGTGGAGATAGAACTTAGAGATAACACAGGTGTCATCATCACTGAAGAAGAGGTTTGAAACACATGACAGATTTGGTTTTTAATCCTAACTTTGTCTGATGTGTCAGCTGAAACAGAGGATCTGACTCCTCTGAGCATCAGTTTCTTCATCTGAGGAATGAAGATGGTAGTACCGAAATTGAAGGGTCATTATAAAATTCAAGTCATTCCCTCTAGTTTAGCATATTTCCAGAACTTTATGGATCAATTATACATGGATTCTATTGTAAATATTAGTAGTAGTGATTTAAGAAGAGTATGGAAGCAATTTCTTAGTGATGCAATACAGACCGGAGAATATGAGAGTTCAAACTCAGGGAAAGTATGGGTGGTAAAACAGTCAGGAACGGCCTGTTAGGATTTGAATACTTGATACAGCTTTATAGAGGAGTGAGGGAGAGAAGGATATGACTGAATGATGTGTTTGGGGGACACATGTCGTGCGAGACAAAGCCGCATGCAGCAGGCTTATGGGAAATGTGGGGCCACAGAATTCGGGGAGATCTCAACTTGGCCTTGAGGAGTTGATGCTTATCAGGTGTGCCAAACCTCTGGAAAGACCACATTGTTAAAAGGGGATATGGGTTTTATTCAGGGGCCCTCAAAGATGACGGTATAGATGACGGTAGAGAAGACTGTCCCACAAACCTGCCGTTCATGCAACAGACTTCGTTTCCCTTCATCTTCTCAGTTTGTCAGAAACGCTATCTCTCATGGGCATCTTGGCTAAGAAGAGACATCTGGGTTTGCATAGGCATAAATGAAATGATTTGTGACGATCTGTTACCAACATGAAAGGGCATGTCTTCATCATACTCAAAAAGATAATACAAACTACTGCATGCCAAATCCTCACTCTCTAAAAGAAGATATGATTTGCATGCATTTTCTGTTACCAAAAAGCTAATCAAGCGAGTTTTCTGACGAAAAGAAAGAATTTGCTGTGGATGGTGAATTTGGGCCCTGAGAATGAAAAGTATGGACCTGTGATATTATTACTTCAAATATTTTTAAGAATTAGGTGTACTTCATTACCAGTAGGTGTCACTGCAGGCATTAAACACAGTCTTTGTTTCTAGAGAACTCTGTCCCATAAATGTTGGTGGAATTTAATTGGTAGAACATAGTTATGATAGGCATAAAGGATATGCATTCTGAAAAGCAATATATTTTATCATGGTCATGAACTTGTAAAAACATTGGCTTAAGGAAGCTAAAGTGTATACTTTAAATGGGCTTACTTAATACAATATACAGCATAAGTAATAGAATCTTATGAGGTTTTAAATATATACAGTGGGTTTTCCTGGATAAGATAAGGCTTGCTTTTCAGAGTTATTCCATAGAGTCTGATTTATGGAGCTAATTTAATGAGAATTCATAGACCCAATTGCTGCCTTCTAAATCTTTGGGCAATTGACATTTTTTTTCCCCTTAACAATTTTCTTGTAAGTTTTGCTAGACAAGGGAAGGAAATGAAGAATTTTAACTTGAATTATATTAGTTACCATCTTTTGGATTTCTTAGACCCTTTAAACATCTGATCTGATATCACCTAATATCTGATATCAAGAAGTTAAAATCAGTAAGGTCTTTTAGAGAGGCACAATTTAGTGGCTTCCGAGCAACTTACATACAGAAATATTGGTCATAACCAAACAGTGATCTCTGTTTTATTTCCACTGTGGTTTTAAAGCTGATTCATTAGTACAGTCAGGCTGGCATTGTGAAGTTGAACTTTTGAACAGAATATTTTCAATAGAAAAATCTTGGCAGTCTGAAATTAATTTGCCTGCTGGAGGTGGTGGTGGTTCTTATTTATGCAAAATTTAAGGGCTAGGTGTGTAAATGTGCCCCTAGCGACGATTTCATTGGTTCCATTTTACAAATTGAAACTGATGATGGTGATTATGGTACTTTTCAAGTGTGACTTAAGGGCAATCTAATTTACGTAAGCTATTCAAAGGTGAACTCAATCTTTTCAATCATAAATTAAAAATCTATTCCAGTTTTCAAATCAGAGACAGCAGCACAAAATACATATCTGCAGGCCATAAGGATTCTCCTGCCCTGGCCTACCTCTATTGATTTCATTAGGCTAGACCAGACATTGCCAGATGCCTTATATTTTAACATGTCCCTATAAAATCGAAAGTATTTTAGGAACATCCCATCGCCTTCTTCTCTGTGTATACTAACAGGGATTGGTGAGCCACTTGCCTTTTCTTGTCTAAGTAAACCATCTATGGTAATATTTTTGACCTGTTAGATTGTTGGACTTTCATAATGTGAACAGGGTTTCACTGAAAGATGTAATATTTTAGAATAAAAATCCAGACCACTGGAAACTACTTAGCAATACCAACTATGTGTATCTTTTTAAGACATAACAATACATCCTTGCTAACTACAAGGTGAAGACACTGCTCTCTATAGAAGCCTACATTCTGAACCTATATCAAAGATACAGTGAGGACAGAGCAAAAAAGGTTTGTCAATCAACGGTATGACTCACGAATCAGTATTTGCAGTGTTTTTTGTAGCATTCTTATGTGAAGTCTGTTGCATGGTAGTTTCAAAAAGCCAAACTTCCAGGTATTCTAAAATTAGCCAAACTTCCAGGTATTCTAAAATTAACATCTATACTAAATTGGGCTTCAGAGAGCAATATACTTCAGTCATATCATTGTGGTACCTAGTGCCCTTCTTTTTACTTAATTCATTCTTTGAGATGACTCTGGCTTTTTTTGAAAACCAGCATAGGAAATAAATTTTTGGAAACTCGATGTGCTAAAAGTAAGGACATTGTTGAAAATGCTGATTGTTATGTTTCGTGGGGTTCCAGCTTTCAATCTTAGTGTTTTGCTTCTTAGTTTTGCTTCTCTGAGCCCTTTACAATTCTTTTTTATTTAATTTTATAACATAGTAGATGGTCTAAAATCAGAATCCTCTCTTGCTCTTTCTTACCTTTGGCTTGTAAGTAAACATAGAGCCAAAATTATGGTCCTATATCAAGTATAATGACGTTTATGGTTTACATTTTTAGAATAACTTCATTCCTAAGCACTCTTTGTTTTCATTCTTTCTTAGATACTTTTCCTCTCATATTGCTATATATTATATATCCTTGTAGGCTCTGGGAATTTGGGGACAAAGTGAGGAATAGTGAAAACAAAATACAACAAAAATAAATAGGATATGTTTCCAGAATAGAACTTAACCTAAAAGTCATACAGCTAATCACACCCTAACCTCTAGAGTTTATAATAAAAATATGAGGGGATACTCCCCAAAGCTAAAAGAAAAAAATAAGCAACACTCACAAAAATACATTTTTATGCTGTATAACATTGTACTAAGAATGGAGGTTATAGGTCCATTAGAGGGGGAGTTGGAATCCATGCAATAATTATTTTTTCCCAGTAATTTGAAAGACATACACTAGGACTTCCTCAGTTTAAAGCAAGAGCATCTGTTAAACTAGAAAAGGAGCTCTTGAGATTAGTAATATATTGTTGGAGTTTAAGAAGTAGGCATAGGTATTTTAAAATAGTTTAAAAGTGTGAGAGTGAAGTTTACAGCATCTGCTGCTGCTGCTGCTGCTAAGTCACTTCAGTTGTGTCCAACTCTGTGCCACCCCATAGACGGCAGCCCACTAGACTCCGTCGTCCCTGGGATTCTCCAGGCAAGAATACTGGAGTGGGTTGCCATTTCCTCCTCCAATGCACGAAAGTGAAAAGTGAAAGTGAAGTGGCTCAGTCGTATCTGACTTGTAACAATCCCATAGACTGCAGCCTGCTAGGCTCCTCCGTCCATGGGATTTTCCAGGCAAGAGTACTGGAGTGGGGTGCCATTGCCTTCTCCGTTACAGCATCTATGAATTATAAAAACAAAGAACTTCACTGAGTCAGAAAGGAGTAACCTTTCTAGGCTCAGTGTATGTGTTGCTGGAGAAGCAGCAGCTGAATAGGATTGATAAAGGCATGTCTGGATGGAGAGGAAGAATTAGACAGAGGACTAGGGGAAGGGAAAGTGACTCACTGAGGTCCCTTTCAGCATTATGGTTTTGTTATTTGACTTTGGATTCAGGGTATTTTGGCAAAACTTGCTAAAGATGAGACAGGAAATTAGTCTTCACATACAAAGCATTTGAATGATTTTGAAAAGGGAAAGACATTGTCAAAATAGAAGTAAAAGATTTCTTTGAATTTAGTAGTAGAGTAAGTAGTAAGGATGGTGGGTAGATAAGTGCTCTTAATAGTGGATTTCCTATTAAATATTTATTGTTCTATTGACACGGACAACTGACTGATAGGAGCCTTCATCCCCAGGAACGAATTCTATATTTAAAGATCTTTTCCTCCACATCTCAATAATTTTATATGATCAGCTTTTATCCTTATCTTTATAAATTCCCTGAAGTTCCTTCCATCTAGCCTACATGGATTTCTCTAGAATTGACAAAGGAAAATTGTTTTTCAAAAATGCTATTTGAAAAATTAAATTCCAAAAGAGTAAGAAAAATAGTACCATACATAAAGATTTGAGAATTTCTTCTGAAATAATATGCCCCCACTTTGCTAACTCTGTAGATACAATATGGTAAAAAAAAATGGACAAAAACACACATTTGTTATTTAGATTTATATATCAAGTGGACACAGAAGAAATATATTATTTTGAATTTTGGTTTTGTCTTGAAATATGTTTATCCTTTTGGCACATGGATAGGTTTGGTCATTATCATTTGTCATCTCAGAAGAGATATAAGCAATCATTTTATTGAAAACCATACATTTTCCAAATGACCAATCTAAATTTTCTGTTTTGTTGTTTCTATAAATGAGAAAGCAGAGGCCACTCTGTTTAAGTGACTGAGACACTATTACTCACTGAATCAACACCAAAGTTGAGGTTGTATTCATCTCATTTCTTTATGTCCCACAGTCTTATTTCAATCACAGGATAATTATAATTGTAAATATTCGTTGGAATACAACACAATACATAAACCCTTACATTAGTCAGCCGTAATAGAAAACTGGATCTGGAATTAGATCTAGATTTGAATTTTTAGCCTCAACTTCCTAGATATGTAATTTGGGGAGAATTATTTTATTTCTCAGTTGTGTGCAACTCTTTGCAACCCCATGGACTCTATAGTGTCCGTGGGATTCTCCAGGCCACTGGAGTGGGTAGCCTTTCCCTTCTCCAGGGGATCTTCCCAGCCCAGGAATCCAACAGGTCTCCTGCATTGCGGATGGATTCTTTACCAACTGAGCTATCAGGATAGCCCATTTATTTCTCTAGATTTCAGTTATCTTTTCCATAAGGCTCTTATGGGAACCCAATGAGAAGATTTATGGAAAATACCTGGCAATTTTAAATGTTAAGCGAATGGTAACCTCTTTCCTGTTCTGTTCCCATCTATTACTGTCACAGTGAATCTTACCATTTTTAACTGTGACTCATTATTTTGGTAAGATTACATTTATGCAAGCGGAAGTATCAGGAGTCTAACCTAGATAGCTGTTTTGTCATTCTTCATCCTGTGTGTAAACAGTGCACAGTTGACACAACATGTTGAGAGACAGACGCATAAACTTGGAATCTAAAAATCTGTCTAAATGGTTTTAATTTACTCCAAAATATAAAGTTTTTGAAGTTCAAACTTTCAAATTAAGAACTTAGTTGTAACACTTTTTATTGCTATCATTTTATCTAATTCTAGTTTCTTCATCTAGATTGTGAAGTCAAAAAAAAAAAAAAAAGACAGAGAGAAAATAACATGCTTCAAAGAGAAGTCTACATTTCTTGACTTATAGTTTTATCCTCAGTAAATACCTGAGACTGATTGTATGATTTAATAATTAAGTTTTTAATACTGAAAGAATAGCATTGAAGCTAATAGTATTTTTAGAAAAAAAGACTATTTCCCTAGATTTATTTGATTCATTTTTTGAATTTTAAGGAACATCACTATACATAATGTTCATACATTTTCCATTACTAGTCTTTAAAAGTATTTACATGAACAGAAAAAAGAGCCATCTTAGTTTTTGTTTATGATTTTAAGAATTCACCAAATCATATGAAGGATTGAGGCAGATTAGATTCACAGCAGTACATTTTATTTTAAGAATATGAAGATGCCATAAAAATCATGCCAAAAAAAAGCAATGATATTTCTAGTCCCATTAATCTAAAAGCTCTCCTATTAATTTCAGGTCCAAGGAACTTAGCTAATACATTTTCCACTGATAGGCACTCTAAATCGTTTTCACATGTATATTGCACGAATGAATGTTTGTCCTTGGCAAGTGGTAGAACTCTAGAGGTAAATGAAAAAGCCTTTTATTTTGTCCTTTTTGGGGCAAACTGAGGACTCTTAAGACCTTTTCTGTGTCTTTTCATTTTCTGCCCTATCCCCAAAGACCAAACCAATTACTAAAAATTAAAAATATTATAATAACTCTATCTTCCAAACAACAAACATGACTAACTGAACAACATTAGATAAAAATGACTTTACCTCTTGGGTTCCTAACCACTGTTTATCTCTCTTTCCCCCTGCTGGACAGAGCTATCTTCACTCCACTGTCAGCTCTAAAATGGAGCAAGCAGAGGATCTCTAGGCCATTTTCCACGTCTGATATTCTCAATGAGTTAGTTCACTTATCCATAATTTTCCAAACATTTCAATAAAAGCCCAAAGTAGAATGAATATGCAGCTGTTTGGCACCATATGGTCAAACATCTGGATATTGGACTAAATTTTTCAGTCTTTCAAGGTGTTTAATTTTTTTTGAAGATACCGTCTGCATCTGAACTTCTGATTTAATTCCAGAAATGTGAAATGGTACAGTTAACTGCTCTCTAAGGAATGCAGTTCACCTGAGCCACACTGAATTAACAAATCGGA
Organism: Neotragus pygmaeus; assembly: GCA_006410875.1. Lineage (NCBI taxonomy): Eukaryota > Metazoa > Chordata > Mammalia > Artiodactyla > Bovidae > Neotragus > Neotragus pygmaeus. Next base: position 8,290 of record SJYV01036922.1, on the reverse strand, counting down.
AGCTATTTCAACTTCTTTTCATTATCTTTTAATAGCAAACATCTAAAACTAGTACCAAAGGGTAAGTATCATGATTCACTGTTGCAGTTCTGCACAGCTGCTCGCTCCATTTCTTACCCATCACTGTCCATCATAACTATAGCAATGGAGTCTGGCTTTTATTAACAAAATGAGAGAAACCTAATAAGAAGGTAGCCCACCTCACGCTTAACAGTAGTTGTAAGGCTCAAATACCTTAGAGGCTTTTTCCTTTGTGTCGACTTTTTTGCTCTGGTACACATAAACAGGACTGCATACCAAAAACATAGAGTCATCAGCTACATTCACTAGATCGGAATTGGGCCTACAGCCATACCACCAACAGACTACAAACTTGCCAAGGCTCACGAGGGAGAGTTAGGCCAGCTTTTCTCCAGATAAGTTAACTCTGAAATATCAGGTCAGGAAAGTAACAGGACATCAGAATAAACAGATTCTAGACAACTGAAGTCTCTAAGATATAATCATATTGTGTGGTCACAGTCTGGTTTCCACAGTGGCCCCCATCTTTCCTAAGATAATTTTTTCCAGCCAAAATGCAATTCAGTAGCCTCTTCTAGCATGGGCATCTTATAACCTGGGCTTTGCTGCTCTACATGCAGATTGCTTTTAAGAGCAATCTTAAAATTTAGTGAATTTTTCTTAAAATTTTAGATATTGGGGATTGTGTTTGCTTAATCAGCCTATCAACAGTTCATCTTCTCAATCTTCTATGATATTTATTTTGCCCACTACCCTATATCATTCTCTCACTTCCAGAAGCTCTCCTGGTACTTCTTCTAGGAAAATTTTTAGATTGATACATCTTCCAGTTATGAAGCTCTCTGAAGATTCCATTTCTTACCTGTACTAAACTGGAATTCACTTCTCCAATCATACAGTACAGGACCCCAAAACTAAAATCATCCAGAGCAAGTGAACATGACACTTAAGAAAAAAAGTCAGATTTTTCCTAAAAATATGATTTTTAAAACTATTCAGATGTGATTTTTCAATACTAATGCCCATGGTTATCACCATGATAGTTATCACACGATGCTGATATTCAGAAAATTGTTACAGCAGCAAGAGAAAGCTAATATATATGGGTTCATATTCTAGAGTTTACTGAAGTAACAGTAAGTCAAGGAAATTGGAACTCCAAAATGGCTATTCTAGGCTCAGCTATCTTTTCCTTCCAGATCAGGACACTAATTAATTAACATAATATCAAAGTGAAAGTGAAAGTTGCTCAGTCATGTCTGACTGTTTGCTACCCCATGGACTATACAATGCATGGAGTTTTCCAGGCCAGAATACTGGAATGGGTAGCCTTTCCCTTTTCCAGGGGATCTTCCCAATGCAAGGGTCAAACCCAGATCTCCCGCATTGCGGGAAGATTCTTTACCAGCTGAGCCACAAGGGAAGCCCAGGAATACTGGAGTGGGTAGCTTATCCCTTCTCCAGTGGATCTTTTTGACCCAGAAATCAAATCAGGGTCTCCTGCATTGCAGCTGGATTCTTTACCAACTCAGCTATCAGGGAAGCCCATGTAATTAAGAAGGTTCAGAATATTAACCTACCCTGTCATAGTCACTGAGTCAGTTGACTCATTCATGATTTCATTTATTCAACAGCTATTAAGTATCCAGTATTAAATATTAAGTTATTAAGTATTCAGCTATTATCAACCAGTTGTAACTAATGAAAGATCAGAACTCCAGACTATGTCTGGTGCTAAAGAAAGGTAGATTTATAAAAGTAAACACAAAATTATAATCCCTGGGCAGCATAAATCTTGAGGAAGTCAGGCAGGCCTGAAGTTATGGGAGGTTTGGGGGAGCAGAATGTTTTAATGAAAGGAAAGTCACAGAACTAAAATGAAGGAATCACTAAAAACAGTTTTACATAATGAATGGCTATCATTTAGGGTTGGCCTTTAGAAACTGAAGTAATCTCCTTTGAAGTTTACACTCAGCAAAAATTACACAAAACTATATGCTGGATGTGGTATAACAAATATATAATCTATAACTATATTATGTGAGTTATAGCCCCTGCTTTTCTGAAGATTACAATCATGCTGCTGGTAAAGAATTGAAGACATTTAAAAATAATGGTAAGTTACATGCTGGTAAAGAAACAAAGACATTTACGAAATAATGGTAACTTACGTGATACTTAATGAGGGCAAATAGGCCCCTCATCAAATATCCTAGATTTGGGGGAGCAGGGCTATATACACTGAGATCCAAAGGATGAATTACAGATGGTAAGATTCTGTTTATGGGACATTTTTCATAGAGAATATTTCCCTTAAGGCATTTTTTCCTTTCTGAGGACTGATTTCCTCAATGAATTAGTGTGCCAGTTGCATCACTTAAGAGGTTTTAAACTACAAGATACCAAATAAGCCCAAACATATCCCTTATTCTCCAAAGAAGTAGGTGAGAGGTGGGAAATTCAGGGTGGATGATTTTAGCAGTTTAACAAAGCTGTAAAGGATACAGGATTTTCCATCCTTCTCAAGCACCCTCAGCGGGCTGGCCTTTCTCCTCCTCAGCAGGCTGGCCTTTATGCTCCAAGCAGCATAAGATGACTGCTTGTACTCCAGGTTTCACACACAGCTTCCAAAGGCAAGAAGGAACTGGGATGCAAACGTTCTCTTTTTTTAATTAGAAAACAAAAATTGTTACCAGAAGGTACTGGTAACATTCTCTACCCTGCCCCTAAAAATATTCCTTTTTCTATGGAAGGCTGTGACCAGGTCTTTTATAGGCTACATGATGTAGTTAAAAACAGAATGTGGAGGTGATGCAGAAGGGAATTGTCTTATAATGTAGTAGGTGGACCCTCTAACCAGCATCCCATGTAGTCGTGCAAAGTACTAGAAACTGCAGTTTTTTTGGCACCTCAGAACCTCTGGGTTTCTCATTCTATGTGGGTTCCACTAAGCACTGACTTTAGAGAGGCTCCGGAAGCTGCTTGCACACTTTCTTACTTATCTAATGTATGTGTTAGATAAGTCTAATGTATGCTTGTTTTCTCGTTCAGACATAAATCAAAGTAAAAGTAAACTTGAACCCACTCCAAATCACTCTTCTCATCTATATTTTCACCTGAACCAGTCCTTTGTTGTTTGATCCAGACTGCTACCCAGAAATCATATGGCTACCCTTACCTACAAAGAAGTTGGGGAAATGAGTATCTGGCATTTTAAGACTATATTTTTATGTCCTGAGGGGAAGAAATTGACAGTTAGGCAACCAACAGAATCTTGGACCCCATCTAGAGTTTCAGAAGCCAGCTAAGAAACATTATTTCTTCAAAGGAAAAGGCTACCAAAATGATATGATGGAAAAAGTCTTGACGTTTCTCAAGATAGTGATTTAAGATGAGAGTTCCTTTAATTCTGTAAGTGCAGATTCTGTACTCTACTTAAGGTTTCTCAGGTGAGTTCTAGGTAGTCCAAGCTGTTTTGCTGCTTGCCAAGCCTGTCATGGATTAACTCAGGCTTAGAGAAAATTTTGTTGCTCTTTTTTTTCAAGGACAATGGATTCTCAGCTTAAGACAATTGACACTGAGGCTACTTTCCAAACATCAACTGAAAAACTACAGACACTGCAGCAGAACAGTTTACATTCTGTGTGGTAAGTGTTGCAACTGCCCACAGAATATCCTGTGTATGATTCTGGGATTACTGGATGCTCAGCATTAATGAAGCTAAGGTTGTGGGTGATCCACAGTTATGAATCAGTTCCTGCATTGCAGAGTAAAGGGTGGGGTTAGTCCTGTACGCAGTTCTGTATTACTAAGTCTGTCTTAACTCCTTTTCTATATCATATCTTCAGAAGAAGGATGCTGTCAGTTTTATTCCTGTATCTCTCACAGGGCATGGATTCAAATCCTAGCTCCCTTACCCAGAACAAGTGTGAACTTGGGCAAGTTACTTGATCTCAGTTTCTTCATAGATCTGGGAGTATAATAACACTTGCCTTGAGGGCTGAGTATGTGTGGGTAAGTGTGAAAAAAACAATATGGAAATTTGTGTAAAGAATTTAGTGCAATGTCACTTAAAGAAAGTGTCCGATACATATTAGTTATTATTAAGAACCAAATATATTTATCGAATGGACATTAAGGCTTACTTTTCACATTAGCTAGCTGTGTGTTTTTAGCTAAGATGCTGAACTGGGCCTCATTTTCCACTTCTGTTAAAGGTGGGAGATGTGCTAGAATCTTGGAGCTCACTTGAAGTCTTAAAGATCAGTGATATCCCTGGGTGTGCTTCAGTGGTCTAGGAAAAGAAAAGAAAGCTCAAAACCCACCAAAGAAGAAAATTACTATACTTAGGCAATGTGGAAACCTCATCATGTAATTTCATAACCAAATCTATCCATTCACCATTCTGTTACCAAGGACGGAGACAAAATGTTGACTGTAATGGGTAGAATGTTCATTAAGTGGCAGGACCCTTTAAAGAAAGAGAATCTTTTCTCCCTCCTGTCACGTGGGAAAAAGGATCCTTCCATGGCATTTTGTAAATGAGCTCTTGGCTATTGCTGGGTAGTGAGTTCCCAAGTTTAAGGTTTACCATTTATTGGCATCCAACAGAGAAACAGAGTACTTTCATTTGGAAATACATTTGGAAAGGATTCCAGAAAGCCCAGGCAGCGTTAATTGTACTCTAGTTTGAGAGATTTTCACCTTTTCTGTGCTCTGTAACTAGCTGGAATGCTTCCAACTGTAATTTAGACTTACCATGAACTGTGGGTTTTTTTTTAATGTGTGCAGTGATTTTTTTTTTTAAATCCAATAACTTCTTTTATTTGTTGTTCTAAATTTTAATTTTGCATCTGTCTTTCTTATTTTCCAGCACTCTCTAGCCCTTGTAAGTTTATTCTCAAGAAAGTATATATTTTATCTATGGTTTTTAGTGATATTTTAAAACTTTGGCTATTTGGTGAATTTGGGTTCACTTGTGAAACCTTTACTAATCCCATTATGAGCTCCCCTCGGTATGTCTCTTACCCCAAGACTGCTTTATTTAAATTACAATAGGAAATGGCTCTGAACCTTCAAATATCCCAATTTATGCTCTTTTAATCAAACAGCTGCAAGCCAGGGTGACTCTCCTAGTGAATTCACTAAGGGAACCAGATTTCATTTGGGCAGGACTTTTATTTTCTAGAAGATTAAAAATGTAGAAGGATTCTGTGCACAATCTGATCTTATAGCTGCCTATGTTTTATGACCAAATAATCTGTGTTATAATCAACCAGTCAGCATGAACATTATTTGCACAAACAAGTGAACAGACAGATGCACTTTGAATTGGAGTCAGATCCATGTTCAAATTCTTATTTTGTTAATATAGACTCATGAAAGTGATGGTTAATATTAGGTTATATATATATATATTTTAAATCTAAGAATGGACTCTACTTTGGAAAAGTGGAAGAAATATATAAGATTATATATAAGATTATAGAACACTTATTAGGTAAAGATTATGTTTTGGTGAGCATGGATATAGCAGTATTTGCCTCGTATATATTCAATTAGAACAGGAGATTGACTCAAAGACATTTTTTAAACATTGGTTTATAACATTATATGCATTTCATATGTACATTATATTTCTACTTCAAAAGTAGAAATATATTGTACATGTGAAACATGTAATACACTGCATATACTACTAATATATTCAAGTGGTGCAGTGGTAAAGAATTCACCTGTCAACGCCGGAGACAGAAGAGACATGGATTTGATCCCTGGGTTGGAAACATCCATGGAGGAGGAAACAGCAACCCACTCCAGTATTCTTGCCTGGAAGATTACATGGACTAGGAGCCTGGCAGGCTATAGTCTGTGGGGTCACAAAGAGTCAGACATGAGTAAGCATACATGCATGAGTATCTATCTATAGCATGCTCACCACCAAAAATTCAGTTTCCATCTTCTACGTTACAGGTGTTCCCCTTTATCCATTTCATTCTCCTCCACCCCTTCCCTCTGGTAACCGCTATTTTGTTCTCTGTATTTTTTGTTTGTTTGTTCACTTATTTTGCTTTGCTGTTTCTGTGTGTTCCACGTATGAGTGAAATCATATGGTATTTTTTTTTCTCTATCTGACATATTCATTTAGTATGATACCCTCAAGTTCTATCCAAGTTGCTGCAAATGGCAAGATTTCACCTTCTTATGGCTGTGTAGTATAACTTTGTATGGATATACACAGTATTTTCTTTATCCATCCATCAGTTGGTGAGCACTTATGTTACTTGCATGTTTTGGCTATTGTAAATAATGCTGAGATGAACATAGGAGTGCGTGTATCATTTCTAATTAGTGTTTTCATTCTTTGGGTTAAACAATCAGAAGCGGGAGAGCTAGAACATGTGGTAGTTCAACTCTTAATTTTTTAGGAATCTCCATACTGTTTTCTGGAGAAGGCGATGGCAACTCACTCTAGTACTCTTGCCTGGAAAATCCCATGGATGGAGGAGCCTGGTAGGCTGCAGTCCATGGGGTCACTAAGAATCGAGCATGACTGAGCAACTTTACTTTCACTTTTCACTTTCATGCATTGGAGAAGGAAATGGTGACCCACTCCAGTATTCTTGCCTTGAGAATCCCAGGGACAAAGGAGCCTAGTGGGCTGCCGTCTATGGGGTCGCACAGAGTCGGACACAACTGAAGCGACTTAGCAGCAGCAGCACCATACTGTTTTCCACAGTGGCTGCACTAATTTACACTCCCACCAGCAGTGTATGAGGGTTCCCTTTACTTCAAATTTTTGCTAACACTTATTGTTATTTCTTGTCTATACCAGCCATTTGAACAGGTGTGAGGTGATTTCTCATTGTGGTTTTAATTTCATTTTCCTGATGATTAGTGATGTCAAATGTCTCTTCATATCCCTTTTGGCCATCTGTATGTTTCCTTTGGAAAAATGTCTGTTTATATCCTTGGCCATGTTTTTTATCAAGTCTATTTTTTTTTTTAAACATTGAGTTGTATGAGCTCTTTTTATGTTTTGGATCTTAACCTGTTATCAGATTTTTGCTTGAAAATACTTTCTCCTATTCAGTAGGCAGGCTTTTTGTTTTGCTGATAGTTTCCTTCCCTGGTGGTGCAGAGGTTAAAGCGTCTGCCTGCAATGTGGGAGACCTGGGTTAGATTCCTGGGTCGGGAAGATCCCCTGGAGAAGGAAATGGCAACTCACTCCAGTATTCTTGCCTGGAGAATTCCATGGACGGAGGAGCTTGGTGGGCTACAGTCCACGGGTCACAAAGAGTTGGACACGACTGAGCGACTTCACTTTCACTTTGTGGTGCAAATGTTTTTTCTTTTGATGTAGATCCATTTACTTATTTTTTCTTTTGTTTCCTTTGCCTGAGGAGACACAGGCAGAAAGTAATTGCCAAGACTAATTTCAAAAAGCAAACTGCCTCTCTTTTCTTCTAGGAGTTTTATAGNTGTGGTGCAAATGTTTTTTCTTTTGATGTAGATCCATTTACTTATTTTTTCTTTTGTTTCCTTTGCCTGAGGAGACACAGGCAGAAAGTAATTGCCAAGACTAATTTCAAAAAGCAAACTGCCTCTCTTTTCTTCTAGGAGTTTTATAGTTTCAGGTCTTACATTCAAGTCTTTATTCCATTTGAATTGGTTTTTATGTAGGGTATGAGATAGCAGTGTAGTTTCATTTTCTTTTTTTTCATGTGATTGTCCCATTTCCCCAACACCATTTATTAAACAGAATATCCTTTTTCCATTGTATGTACTTAGTTCTTTTGTTGTAAATTAATTGTCCATATGTGAATGAGTTTATTTTCGGGATTTCAGCCCTGTTTTATTGATCAAAGTGTCTGTTTTTCTGTTAATGCTATGCTGTTTTGATTACTACAGCTTTGTAATATAGTCTGAAATCAGGGAGTGAGATACCTAGCTTAAGGACAGGTATTTTAAAAATTAATTAATTTAATTGGAGGCTAATTACTTTACAATAGTGTGGTGGGTTTTGCCATACATTGACATGAATCAGCCACAGGTGTAATGTGTACCCTGGTTCCAAATCCCCTCCCACACTCCCTCCCCATCCCATCTCTCTGGGTTGTCCCAGGCTTTGAGTGCCCTGTTTCATGCATCGAACTTGCACTGGTCATCTATTTCACATATGGTAATATACATGTTTCAGTGCTATTCTTTCAAATCATCTCACCCTTGCCTTCTCCCACAGAGTCCAAAAGTCTGTTCTTTACATCTG
>SJYV01036916.1:0-18434 GCA_006410875.1 Neotragus pygmaeus | reverse complement strand
TTTTTTTTTTTTTTTTGCCACAGGGCATGTGAGATCTTAGTTTTCCTACCACAGATGGAACCTGTGCTTCTTACAGTGGAAGTGCCAAGCTTTAGCCAGTGGACAGAGAGAAAGTCCTCATTTTCTACTTTATAACACACCCACGAGCATTTCCCATTTCTGCCATGATGGGGCTCATAATCCTGATAGTAGTTCTTTGCTTTCAAGTGGGGTGGCACAATTCATTTCTAGAAGTAGATGATGGTGCTTTTGTTAAAATCTCTCGATGGGTGCTGGTATGTAATTTTGGCATGATTGTTGAGAAATGTGAAGGTCCCTGCGCATTGATAAGGAAAGAACTCAGGTGTGAGAGACAGGAGTGAGATCTATGAAGAGAGAGGTAGAGAGGGAGAGAGGCACTGACCATGGCAAAGAGGAGGGAACATACAAATTCCTTGTTCCTGCTGTGAACAATGGCCATCAATGCTGTGCCTTAACACAACACAAGGAACTTCCCTGGCGGTTTGGTGGTTCAGACTTTGCCTTCCAATGCAGGGGGAGAGGGTTCAACCCCTGGTTGGGGAACTAAGGTCCCACCTGCCTTGGGGCCAAAGAGAAAACACAAAACAGAAGTAATACTGTAACAAATTCAATAAAGACTTTGAAAATGGTCTACATAAAAAAAAAATCTTTAAAGCAAAACACAAAACCCAGTTTATACAGTAAGTCCCCTACATCGAACCTTGTGAATGGGCATGCGCATGTCCGATCATGTAAATTAGCTTGCGTGTCACGTGTTCGTCTCGTCACGTGTGTGCACCCTTTCCAAGTGGCGGTGCTTTGTGCACTTGACTGTATAGCACTGAATAGAGTACAGTGGTGCAGTATCTTTATTTCAAGCCCGGGATGTCCGGAAGCAAGTGTAAAAGCAGCGGTGATGAAGCTGGTACTATAGCTTCTTAGCGGGTGGTAACGCTACTTCTTAGCGGGTTGTACTGTACTACTACTGTCTTTTTTAAGATTTAAAAACTTAACCTTACTGCACAGTAAGATTAAAAAATGTTTTCTTTATTTCGGGGGTTTGTTTTTTTATGTGTTATTTGTGTGAAAAGTATTATTGTAAACCTATTGCAGTACAGTACTATAGAGCTGATTGGTTTAGTCGGATATCAAGGCTAACTTTGCTTGGCTTATGAACAACAAACATGCTCTCAGAATGGAACTGGTTTGTATGTAGGGGGCTTACTGGATTCTTATAGTCCTGAAGGTCAGAATCTGAAATGGGTCTCGTTGAGCTAAAATCAAGGTGACAGTGTGTGCCTTCCAGAGATTCCAGGGTGAGAATATGTTTCACTGATTTTTCCAGCTTCAAGAAACCACCACATTCTTTGGCTCATGGCCCCCTTCCTCCATATTCAAAGCCAGCAGCATAGCATCTCCTATCTCTCTGTGACTACAACCTCTGCTTCGATCATCACATCTCTTCCTCTGATCCTCTTGCCTTTTTCTTATAAGAACTTATGGTGACATTGGGCATGTTGTTGAAACTTGGCCTCTGTTGACCTGTGCTGAATAGAAATGTGGAGACAGAGTTTTGGGTGAAGTAGAAAAGAGTAGCAGAGAAGGCAATGGCACCCTACTCCAGTACTCTTGCCTGGAAAATCCCATGGACAGAGGAGCCTGGTGGGCTGCAGTCCATGGGGTCGCTGAGGGTCGGACATGACTGAGCGACTTCACTTTTACTTTTCACTTTCATGCACTGGAAAAGGAAATGGCAACCCACTCCAGTGTTCTTGCCTGGAGAATCCCAGGGATGGGGGAGCCTGGTGGGCTGTCGTCTATGGGGTCGCACAGAGTCGGACACGACTGAAGTGACATAGCAGCAGCAGAAAAGAGTAGTTTTTATTGCTTTGCCTGGCTTCCGTGGTGGCTCACTGGTAAAGAATCTGCCTGCAGTGTGGGAGACCTGGGTTCGATCCTCGGGTTGGGAAGATCCCCTGGAGAAGGAAAAGGCTGCAATATTCTGGCCTGGAGAACTCCATGGACTGTAGAGTCCATGGGGTTGCAGAGTCAGACACGACTGAGAGACTTTCACTTTCACTTTATTATTATTGCTTTGCCAGGCAAAGGGGGCCACAGGGAGCTACTGCCCTCAAGACCGTGTGACCCACCCTGGAGGGTAGTGAGGAGTTTCATGGTGTTCAAGAAGCATGGTGTGTGATCAGCTCGTGGACAATCCTGACTGGCTCGTGTCAAGGTGAATTTCAACATCGATTTTCTGTTCTGCCGGGAAAGTGAGTCAGGCTTTCACACGTATCTTTCAGGGAACTGAGAGTTCTGTGATTCTGCTACAGGGCAAAATTTTAGTCTAAGTTGTTACCAGTTCCCTGGTCCAACAGCTATTCTTTGTTTATCTTCACATTTCCCAATCATTAACTCTTTTTAATTTTTTAAAATTATGACAGTATGATAAAGCATTTATGTTAACACATAAATGTGATACATAAATAGTATCATAAACACATGTGTTTATATATCTATTATGTTTCACTGATTTTTCCAGCTTCAAGAAACCATAGATACATAAAAACATAATAGATACATAAACACATAAATAGTGATAATACATATGACAGTGTAATAACACTTGAAAAGTTACATATAGTTACAAAGTTACATATGTAGCAAAGTTACATATAGTTCCACTATATATTGCAATTATTTTTTAAGTAAATTAAGGTTTTTAATATCAAGTTTCAATATCAAACTCTCAAAAATTAACAGAATGAATAGACAGAAAAGTAGAAGGATATAGTAGACCCAAAAAGCACTAAGATCCAATACAACACAGTTAAGATTTACACAATTTTCACACAATAGCAGGATACAAATTCTATTCAAGTTCCCATAGACTATAAACCAGGGGGCACTGGAACATATCCAGGGACATAAAAGAAGGTGCAAAATTTTTATAGTCTGAAGGTATTGAAATCATAGAGTCTGTACTCTTTTCACTGTAGAATTATGTTAGAAATCAATATCAAAAGATATTTGAAAATAACCAGCATATTTTCAAGCGCAACATGACATTTACTAAGAGAGATCCTTTACTTAGCCATTGAAAGCCTCAAGAAGGTTAAAACACTGAAAAACCAAGGAGGGCCAATCATGAGCTCCTGAGTCAGCATTTTACTTCTAAAGACAAGGGCACAAGGGCTTGTACATGGTTTCAGGCACACAGTTCCCCATCTCAGGGCTTTACCGCATCTGCAAATTCCTCTTTACTTAAAACGTAACATATTCACAGTTTCCAGGGATAACTTCTGGGTTACCCCCAGCTCAAACACCACCTTCTTTTTTTCTCTTTTGTTTTCGTGGTCTTTCAAAGAATTTAGAGTACAATGGGATGGTGAGGGGAAAAAGCAGCTGCCTAAAAAAATCTATTGAAATACAGCAGGGCCAGTGCTTTATTCTGGAAGCAGAGAGAGTCAGCCTGAGCCATCAGGGAACCTCATGAATTTGCAGGATGTCTAGAATGGTCTTGTGAGGGATGGCGTCGATATTTGGCAGATCTAAGTTTCAATTCCAGCTTCACCAGATTTATATGGTCTCAGAGAAATCGTATAACCTGTTTGAATCTCAGTGAAGTATGCTAAACCGTATTGTCAGCATGGGACCAATTTGCCATTTCATAGAGGTGGACCTAAAATTGTGTCCTTGGCTGGACTGCAATATTCAGTTTGCCTTCTCGTGTAGCCCATCTCAGCATTTGGCAATTTTCTACTTGCCGTTTCACATACCTCAGCCAACATAGGTTTTCTGTCACATTTGGATAAGACAAGGTTTTAGAGTGGTCGACTGCTATGGGTTTAATCGTACCCCCATCAAATTCACGTGTTGATATTCTAACCCCCAGGACCTCAGAATGTGAGGCTATTTGCAAATAGTTTGTTGCAGATGTAGTTAAGATGAGATCATACTTTGGACTAAAGGATCCCTAATTCAATATGGCTGTGCTCCTACAAAAAAGGGGAAATTTGGACACACACAGGAGACTGCTGTATGAAGATAAAAGCAGATATCCGAGTGATGCATCTACCAGCCCAAGGACATCAAAGATTGCCAGCAAACCACCAGAAACTGGCAGAGAACCTTAGAACAGTCTTTTTTTCTGCTCTCAGAAAGAACCAGCCTTACTGCTAACCTTGATCTTACACTTCTGGCTTCCAGGATTGTGTGACAATACATTTCTATTTTTTAAGTCATCTAGTTTGTTGTTCTTTGTTATATAGCCCTAGCCAACTTATATACCAGTGCATGTAAAGCTGTCTATACAAAGTAGCCATTTTTTTAGTGTTAGGAGATGGCTCCACTGAGATGTTTTTTGTAACTGCAATAAAACCCTCATGATACAAATGTCACCATTTTAAGCGCAGTGTTCACTGGTGTTAATACATTCACATTGTTGTACAACCATTTCCACCATCCATCTCCAGAACTATCTCATCTTCCCAAATAGAAACTGTGTCTCCATGAAACACTGACTCCCCATCCCCTCTCCCGGCCCCTGCCCCGTCCCCCCATCTACTTTCTGTCCTGATGGATTTGACTCCTCCAGAGACCTCTTATGAGTGGAATGGCACAGTATTTTGTTTTTCCAACTTTTACAACAAGTCTGTTTATTGAAAGGATCTGAAAATAGTGATAAGGTTTCCAATATTTAACAAATTTTCAAGATATTAACAATATGAAACATTAAGAATTTACTTCAAAACCCCAAAGTTTCTTAGGTAGTTCCCCATCATGCTTTAGAACTTGGTTTACACCTGCCTGACACAGTATTTTGTGATTAGCTCATTTCACTAAGCATAATGTCCTCAATGTCCATCCAGGTAGCATGTGACAAATTTCTTTCCTTTTTCAGCTTGAATAATATTCCATTGTATGTATATATCACATTTTGTTCATTTGTTCACCAACCGATGGACATTCTGGTTGCTTCTACCTCTTGGCTATTGTGAATAAATAGTGCTGCTATGAACACGGCTCTAAAAATATCTGAGTTCCTGCTTTCAATTTGTTTGGGTCTGTACCCAGAAGTGGGATAGCTGTATCTTGTAATAGTTCTATTTTTTATTTTTTTGAACTATACTGTTTTCCATAGTGGTTGTACCAATTCATATTTCCACCAATTATGCACAATGATTTCCTTTGCACCACGTCAAATCACTAATAATTGTTATTTCTTGTCTCTTTGGGCTTCCCTTGTGGCTTAGCTGGTAAAGAATCTGCCTGCAATGCAGGAGATCTGGGTTCAGTCCCTGGGTTGGGAGGATCCCCTGGAGAAGGGAAAGGCTACCCACTCCAGTATTCTTACCTAGAGAATCCCATGGACAGAGGAGCCTGGCAGATTGCATACAGTGCAGAGGGTCACAGAGTCAGAGACGACTGAAGTGACTTAGCGCAGCATAATAACTTGACTTACATACACCATGAAATGATTATTGAGTTTAGACATTATCTATCATCTTGTATAGATACAAATTTTCAAAAATAGAAAAAATTTTCTTTGGTATGAGAACTCAGTATTCATTCTCTTAACAACTATCATATATAATGTACAGCAGTGTTAATTATATTTATTATGTTATACTATTAATCCTTAGTGTTTATTTATCTCATAACTGGAAATTTGTACCTTTTGACTGCTTTTATCCAATTCTTGCTCTCCCCTACCCCCAATCTCTAGCAGTCACAAATCTGATCTCTTTTTCTGTGAGTTTGTTTGTTTTTGAAGTATAATTGACCTGCGACCCTATGTCAGTTCCTGGTACACAACATAGTGAGTTGGTATTTCTATACATTTCAAAGTGATCACCACTATAAATCTAGTTATGATATGTCACTATACAAAGGTATTACACAGGTATTGACTGTATTCTCCACACTGAATTTCATACCCATGACTCATTTATTTTGCAACTGGAAGTTTGTACCTCTTAATCTCCCTCATCAAATTTCTTTCCTTTGCCCACGCCACCCTCCTCCGGCAACCACTTGTTTGTTCTCTGTACCTATAACTCTGTTTCTGTTCTGTTTATGCATTTATTTATTTATTTTTTTAGATTCCACATGTAAGTGAAATCACACAGTTTTTGCTTTTCTTTATCTGGCTTCTTTCACTTACCATAATACCTTCTAGGTCTATCCAAGCTGTCTCAAATGGCAAGATTTCATTCTTTTTTAATGGCTGAGTAATATTCCATCGTGGGCTTCCCTGGTGGCATAGTGGTAAGGAAACTAACTGCCAATGCAGGAGACGTGGGTTCGATCTCAGGGTCAGGAAGATCCCCTGGAGAAGGAAACCTACTTCAGTAGTCTTGCTGGGAAGATCGCATGGGCAGAGGAGCCTGGAGGGCTACAGTCCATGGGTCACGCAAAAAAGTTAGACATGACTTAGCTAAACTAAACAACGATATTCCATCATCGATCTATCTCACCTTTATCCATTCTTCTATTGTTGGGCACTTAGGTTGCTTCTGTATCTCGGCTATTATGAATAGTGCTGCAATGAACACAGGAGTGCATATATCTTTCCTCATTAGTGTTTTTAAATTTTTGGATAAATACCCAGGAGAGGAAATGCTGGGTCATATGGTAGTTCTATTTTTAATTTTTGAGGAGTCTCCATACTGCTTTCCATAGCAATTGCACCAGTTTACCTCCCACCAACAGTGTACTAGGGTTCTACTTGTCTACATTGCTGACACTTGTCATTTGTAGTCTTTTTAAAATAGCCATCTGATTGGTGTGATCATCATGGTTTCGATTTGTGTTTTCCTGATGATAGTGATGTTGAGCACCTTTTCATATACTTGTTGGCCATTTGTGAGTCTTTTTTTGTACAAAAGTCTATTCAGTCCATCTGTTCATTTTTAAAAGTTGGATTTTTTTTTTTTTGGCTATTCAGTTGTATGAGTTCATTATACATTTGTGTATCAATCCACTATCAGATATACAGCTTACAAATATTTTCTCCCATTCCCTAGGTTGTCTTTTCCTTTGGTTTGTGGCTTCCGTTGCTGTGCAGAAGTATTTTAATTTGATATAGTCCAACTTGTTTGTTTTTGCTTTTGTTGCTTTTTCTTTTGGTGTCAAATCCAAAAAAGCCATTTCCAAGACCAGTATTAAGGAATTTACCACTATGTTGATATCTTTAATCCTTTTTTAGTTTATTTTTATGTATGGTGTAAGGTAAGGATTCAGTTTCATTCTTTTCCATGTGGTTGTCTGGTTTTCCCAGTACTCTTTATTCAAGTGACTGGTTTTGGCCATGGTATATTCTTGGCTCATTTTTCATAAATTAATTTATCGAATATGCATATACTTATTTCTGGTCTCTCTCTTCTGTTCCACTGATCTGTGCATATTTTTATGCCAGTACTATGCTGTTTTGATTACTATAACTTTGTGATATAGTTTGAAATCAAGAACTATGGTGCTTGCAGCTTTGTTCTTCTTTCTTAAGATTGCTTTGGCTCTTTGGGGTCTTTTGTGACTCCATGCAATTTGAGGACTGCTTTTTCTGTGAAAAGTGCCTTTGAAATTTTGATAGGGGTTGCATTGAACCTATAGTTTGCTTTGAGTATTATAGACATTTTGAACATAATAATTCTTCCAATCCATGATCATGGAATATCTTTCCATGTATTTGTGTCCTCTTCAAGTTCATCAATGTCTTAATAGTTTTCAGTAAATTTACCTTTTATCTCCTTGATTAAATTTTCTATGCAATTATAAATGGGATGGTTCCCTTAATTTCTCTTTCTAATAGTTCACTGTTAATGCATAGAGGCAAAACTGATTTTTGTATATTGATTTTGTACTCTGCAACTTTACTAAATTTGTTTGCTAATTTTAACATTTTTTGATGGAGTATTTAGGATTTTCTATATATAAAATTGTATCATCTACAAATAGAGGCAATTTGTCTTCTTCCTTCCTCATTTGGATGTCTTTTACTTCTTTTTCTGCCTACTTACTCTGGCTAGGACCTTCAGTACTTTGTTGAATAAAAGTGGTGAGAGTGTGGGCATCCTTGTCTTGTTCCTGATCTTATAGGAAAAGCTTTCAGTTTTTCACCATTGAATATGATGTAAGCTGTGGACTTATCATATATGGCCTTTATTATCTTGAGGTAAGTTCCCTCTACTGATCTGTTGAGTGTTTTATCATGAATGAATGTTGAGTTTTAGGAAATGATTTTCCTGCATCTACTGAAATGTTTTTTAATCTTTCATTCCGTTAATATGGTGTATTACATTGATTATATGCACACATGGAACCATCCTTGCTTCCCTAGAATAAACCCCACTGGATCACGTGTACAACTCTTCAAAGGTACTGTTGAATTTGGTTTGTTAATATTTTGCTGAGGATTTTGGTATCTATCCTTGTCAGGTATATTGGTCTATAGCTTTCTTTTCCTCTAGTGTCTTTGGCTTTGGTATCAGGATAATGTTAGCTTTATTATTATCTTCTTTTATCACAAAAGTACCTAAGAATACATAAAAATACATTTTCAAAGTGTTTACCCCCTGTTTATGCTCATTTCTGCACTATCTCTGCACTGAGATTCTATTCTCAGTCTCTCTTCCATTCTTTTCTTATGAGTCACCACTAACTCTTTTCCTCCTCACGTGAGTTCTTCTCACATCCTCACCACTGGCTATAGAGAAATGACAACTTGTGGTGTTTGGAGAGTCATAGTCTTCTCCATTTTGTTTTATTACAAGATATTGAACATAGTTATGTGAAGGTACACTTTAAGAGGGCTAATTTTATGTTATGTGAATTTCACCTCAATTTTTTAAAAAGAGTGTCTATACATGCTTTTACAGAAAAGAAAATATAAGTGACTTAAGTGACACTGAAGTATGGAGGGCAGTCAGGCTTCCCTTTTACTAGAAATAAGACAAAGAAAAAGCTTTGTTTCATGTCCCACCGAGCAGCCATGCTCACACACAGTAGACTAAAAATCTAAATTGATTCAACACCTATGGAGGCCAATCTGTTAATAAATATCAAAATTATAAACACACCCTCTTGGACCCAGCCATTCCACTTCTAGAAATTCATCCTAAAGATACAAGTGTGAAGTGACCCACATGTTGTATGAGAAAAAAAAAAAAGTATCATACTTGGAAAGGAAGAGCTTTTAGAAAAGTATTTTAATATTAATTAAAAAAAGCCCCTAAGCCCCCAAATCAATATAGAAATACCAATCATATTCCTATGCTTTAACAATGCACTCTCAAGACAGTCTAGGGGTTAAAACTTTGCTGTTCAAATTCAAGGGGTGTAAATTCCATATTTGGTTGGGGAACTAAGATCTCATATGCTAGAAAGTGGGGGCTAAAAAAAAAAGAAAGAGAAGGAAAAGGAAAAATAGAGAAAAAAAAGCAAAAGAAAAAATAAAAAGAAAGCAAGGAAAGAAAGAAAGATAAAGAAAACGAAAGAAAAGGAAAGATAAAGAGAAAGAAAAAAGAGCAAGAAAAGAAAGAGAAAGAAAAAAAAAAAGTGTGTTTAAAAACCTGGGCTAGGAAGTGCCAGGGTCAAGGGCGCACCCACTGAATCCCAAAAAAAGTCTCATCAGCATTTCTGGAAGGCAACAGAGGCAGAGTAAGGTTGGTGCAGAGAATGTCCCCGCGAGCCAGGAAGGTGAGGCGCTGGGAAGCGACCCAGCAGGCTCCGCGGTGGAAGCTGAGGCGTAGCAGGCTGATGCTGTGGGCGGCAGGGGAGCAGATGGCCACCGTCAGCGTGGCTCTCTGGGGCTCGGCGGTCCACGTGGAGGAGGAGCAGTTGGCTAATGTCACCTGGATGTGCAGCCTATAAATGCCATCACGTTGGATCCGCAGCTGCCCGTTGTCGTCCAGCTCTGGCCCATGCAGGAAGGAGCGTCCCAGGGCGGGGCTCCCCTGCCAGCGTAGCCTGGGGTCCTGCCGCGACCCTAGGAGGGTTGTGAGGGAGGGATGGAAGGATGGAGATATAGGGAAACTGAGTGCTGTAGAGGGAATGCCCCAAACTCGAATGTTGAAGCCTAACCTCCAAGGGGATGGTATTAGAAGGTGGGCTGTTCAGAAGTGTTTAGAGCAGGAAGGTGGAGACTTTGTAAAAGAGACCCCATATCCACTGATGGATGAATGGACGAAGAAGATGTAGTATACACACACACACACATACACACACACNTTGAAGCCTAACCTCCAAGGGGATGGTATTAGAAGGTGGGCTGTTCAGAAGTGTTTAGAGCAGGAAGGTGGAGACTTTGTAAAAGAGACCCCATATCCACTGATGGATGAATGGACGAAGAAGATGTAGTATACACACACACACACATATACACACACATATATCTATGCAAGGTGGTGGAGGCTTAGTCGCTAAGTCGTGTCCTACTCTTTGCAACCCCACAGACTGTAGCCAGGCAGGCTCCTCTGTCCATGGGATTTTCCAGGCAAGAGTACTGGAGTGGGTTCCCAATTCCCTCTCCAGGGGATCATCCTGATCCAGGGATTGACCCCGTGTCTCCTGCATTGACAGGCGGTGGTTTCCTTCATTTCAGGCAGATTCTTTACTGACTGAGCCACCAGGGAAGCCCGTGTTCATCCATACGTGTGCACATATACACAGTATACCAGTGCGTGCTCAGCCACCTCAGTCCTGTCTGACTCTTTGGGACACCATGGACTGTAGCCCACCAGGCTCCTCTGTCCATGAGATTCTCCAGGCAAGAACACTGGGATGGTAGCCATGCCCTTTCCAGGGGATCTTCTCAGTCCAGGGATTGAGACTTCAACCTTAGTCTTCTGCCTCTCCTGCACCGCAGGCAGGTTCTTTACGCACTGGGCCACCTGGGAAGCCCCATACTTATGTGTATGCATATACATATGTATGTATTGTGGGGCTTCCCTGGTAGCTCAGCTGGTAAAGAATCCACCTGCAATGCAGGAGATCCCGGTTCAATTCCTGGGTTGGGAAGATCCCCTGGAAAAGGGATAGGCTACCCACTCCAATTTTCTTGGGCTTCTGGTAGCTCAGAAGCTAAAGAATCCATCAATATGGGAGACTTGGGTTCAATCCCTGGGTTGGGAAGACCCTCTGGAGAAAGGAACTGGCTACCCACTCCAGTATTCTTGCCAGGAGAATTCCATGGGCAGAGGAGACTGGGGCGCTACAGTCCATGGGGTTGCAAAGAGTCAGACGCAACTGAGCAACTAAGCACTGCACAGGATGTATGTATTTTATGTGTGTGTGTGTGTGTGTGTGTGTGTGTGTGTGTATACACATATATTACACATATACCTAAAATGGATATAGATGTGATATATATATTACTATGTATTATACATGTGATGTTATAAACACACATCTATATCTATCTAAAGTGAAAGTGAAAGTTGCTCAGTCCGACTCTTTGTGACCCCATGGACTGTACAGCCCATGGAATTCTCCAGGCCAGAATACTAGAAGTGGGTAGCCTTTCCCTTCTCCAGGGGATCTTCCCAACCCAGGGATTGAACCCAGGTCTCCAGAATTGCAGGTGGATTCTTTACCAGCTGAGCCACAAGGGAAGCCCATCTATCTATCTAATTCAGCCATAAAAAGAAAGAAATTCTGCCACTTGTGACAACATGGGTGGACCTAGAGGTCGTTATGCTAAAGTGAAATAAGTCAGAGAAAGACAAATACTGTCTGACTTCTTTTATATGTGCAATCTAAAACAAAACCCAAACAACATGGCTACAGATACAAAGAACAGATCAGTGGTTGCCAGAGGTGGGGAGTGGGTGGGCGAAACAGGTGAAGGCGGTCGGAGGCACAAACTTATGAAAAAGTTATAAACTAAGTCCTGGTGATGTAATATAGAGCGTACTATCTAGAGTTAAGTATACTGTGTTGTATAGTTGGAAGCGGCTCATGCTGGGAAAGACTGAGGGCAGGAGGAGAAGGGGATGACAGAGGATGAGATGATTGGATGGCATCACCGACACAATGGACATGGCTTTGGGTGGGAGTTGGTGATGGACAGGGAGGCCTGGCGTGCTGCGGTTCATGGGGTTGCAAAGAGTCGGACACGACTGAGCAACTGAACTGAACTGAACTGAAAGGCGTAGGTCTGTCTTACAAGTTCCATGACAAGAAAAAAAGAATTGTAACTGTGTGTGGTGATGGGTGTTAACAAGACACCGTGGTGATCAGTTTGTAATATATGCAAATATAGACCTATGTTGTATGCCTGAAATGGATACAATGTTATATGTCAACTCTGTCTCAATTTAGAAACATAGGGAGAGAGAGCAAGAAGGAGAAAGAGCAAGAGCCCAGAGAGTTCTCTTTCCCCTCCTCCCCTTTCCGCCATATAAAGATACAGCAAAAAGAGGACTGGTTGTTTATAAACCAGGAAGAGGGCATTCACCAGACAGCCAGACCTGCTGGGGCCGTGACCTTGGATTTCACAGCCCCGGGCACCGTGAGAGAGAGGTATCTTGTGTATGTCAGCCTTTCTGTTCTGTCATAGCAGCCCGATCAGAAAGCCCCCAGAGAAAGAAGACGAATAGGGTTTCCATTTGTTACAAAATGGAATGAACACACCCAAACCCCTGGGGATGCGAGTGGGAGAGACCCAAAGAGGAAGAGGGTTAGAGAGAGGCTGGGAGGGGACTGCCAAAAGGCACCCTCCCTCACATTCCTTCGTGTTCTTGCTCTAAAGCCCTCTTCGCTGGGACACCCTCCCTGGTGACCACATTTTCAAGGGCACGCCCAACCCTGACACGCCCGATCCTCCTCCTGTGCTTAATATTCCCCAAAAAGTACCAGGTGTGTGTTTCACTCTACTTGGCATGGTACGTATTTTACTTGTTCATTTATTCATTTTCTGATCCCTTTGGTAGCAGGGAAGCCCCAAGAGGGCAGGGATTTCTGTTATGCTGGCAATATGGGCACGAAGAACGGAGCCTGCCTCGTGGTGGCTGCCGGATTAACGTTTGTGACATGAACGGAGGCATGTTAGTCGTGGCTATTAGCTTGGTTGAGTCGGTTTGAGCTCTTCTCCCATGGGAGAAAATAAAATGCCCAGAAAGGAAGCAGGCGCCCAGAAACAGACTGCTGTATCGCCCTGTCTTTCTTTCTTTTTCTCATCCTTTCTCATTTTCTCTTTCTCTCTCTCCCCACCGCCCGCCTTCTTTTCTCTTTCTCCGACACACATGCATATCCCGGGTTACCTGTGTGATTCAGCTGGAGCTCTGCTAAGTCCCACTGGAAGAAAAGAAAACAGAGCTAAGCGCCTAAGCATCAGGGGTCTGGAGTGATCCCTCGAGTCAAGAGCACTTTTCTCTCAGTGCATCCTTTTATCCACCCCTCATTCCATGGGGCTGACTTGGAGCCTTTGTGAAGAGCTCACAAAGAGGAAGTAGATTTGAACCAGCCCTGAGCACAAAGAGAAGACCTTCAGAAGAACTTAGTTTCCAGGATGTAACCCAGGTCACCTCGCACATCTGCCTCTCTTGCCTGCAAAACCTAATGTAACCCACAAAGTCGGCACCTGGGGTGGGGGTCCAGGGCTTCCCCTGTCCTTGGAGGTCCCAGAACTGCCCTTCCCCAACTCCGTGAAGCCCCCAGCAGCCTCTGAGTCAGCCTGCTGGGGAAACCCCAAAGACGAGTTATTTTCCAGCCTCATATGAAATGTGTCTTTCTCAATGCACCCTCCAGCGTGGGATCTCTACCCGGGGTTTACCTCCTGGGCAGAGCTGACTATCCTGAGCTGAAGACCCCTCAGCGGGCAGGCTTGCCCCTGCTTGTTAACCCCTGCTCTGGTCTCTCTCTCTCTGTTCCTTTCTACTGCATCTTTCTTCCTGGCGGATTTTCTTGCTGTTGCTACCACTCTGGGGGTGCCTGTGGGACCTTAACTCCCTAAACAGGGGTCGAACCTACATGACCGGCATTGGAAGCATGCAGTCTTAACCCCTGGACCACCAGGGAAGTCCCCCTGGCAGATTTATATCCATCTCATTCTGATTTTTGTTTTCTTTTCTTCTTTTTTGTCATGTCTGTTAGTCTGTTCTCTTGCTCAACACCCTTCTGCTTTTTTTCCCCACTTGCTGCCCCTTGGCCCCCACCCGAGGGTCCATCCCCACCCGGTGGTCCCCAGGTAGCATACGCCTGTCTCTCCCCCTCTCTTTTATCCTCCCTTTTAGACTTACCCTGGTTGAATCCAACTGCTGCTGCTGGCTGAAGCACAGGTTGCAGACAAGGTAGCATGTGCCTATGCTAAGAAGCACCGGGATAGTCACCCTCAGGATGGATGCCCAGGGCCGGCGGGGCACCTGGCAGCTTGCAGCCTCCTCTGTTGCCATCATGGTCCTCCACGAGCACTTCATCAGCTGTGTGGCAGCAGGGAGGGTGCGCAGAGCGCTGGCAGGAAGAGGGAAGGAAGCTTCAGCTTTCTCACAGTCGCAGGGTTCTCGCAGCTTGTCTAAACCTGCCAGGGACCAACCATGCCCCTCCCTAAGGATGTCCCGTCAAAGGCTCGTTCTACCCAGGGGAAGTCCCCTCTAGCTGCTGTTGGTCCCGTCTGCAGAGTAAGTGGACCAGGGTGCTCCTCAATTTTATTTATATGGCTCCCACCCTCCCCAGGCTTCTGTGGTGGCTCAGATGGTAAAGAATCTGCTTGCAATGCAGGAGATATGAGTTCAGTCCCTGGGTCTGGAAGATCTGAGTTCGATCCCCTGAGTAAGGGAATGGCTATCCACTCCAGTATTCTTTCCTGGAGAATCCCATGGACAGAGGAGGCTGGGGGAGCTATAGTCCACAGGGTTGTAAAAGAGTTGGACACGACTTAGCAACTAACACCACCTTCCTCACCTTTCTGGCACTCATTCATTTACCCCACAAACCTTCACTGCACACCCACTATGGACCAGATACTCTGCTGAGTTCTGGGATACAGCCACAACACTCAGGGAGGAAGATGCTCAGGGGCTGAGTCGTGTCTGACCCTTTGGGACTCCATGGACTACAGCCCACCAGGCTCCTCTGTCCATGGGATTTCCCAGGCAAGAATACTGGAGTAGGTTGCCATTTCCTACTCTAGGGGATCTTTCTGACCCAGGGATTGAACCCTTGTCTCCTACACTGGCAAGTGGATTCTTTACTGCTGAGCCACCTGGGAAGCCCCAGGGATGGAGGTGCTAAGTTGCTTCAGTTGTGTCTGACTCTTTTCTATCCCATGGACTGTAGCCCACCAGGCTTCTCTGTACATGGGATCCTCCAGGCAAGAACACTGGAGTTGCCATTTCCTCCCCCAGAGGATCTTCCCAGCTCTTATGTCTCTTGCATTGCAGGCAGGTTCTGTATCACTAGTGCCATCAAAGAGAGGTCCCCAAATATCTATGTGCTCCTCTCCATCTTCCCAGCCTCTCTGGCACCCGTGGTGGGACCACCCCTAATGGAGGCCACATGACCAACTTGTCCAATAGGAAGAGAGGAGAAGCAGAGGAGGGGCTAGATTTCGTCAACATGCCACAGTGCCTTTCGGTTCTGTTGCTCTCTGGCCTTTGCTTTCTTTTTTTTTTTTTTAATTTTGTTTTGGCTGTGCTGGGTCTTTGTTGCTACACACGGGCTTTCTCTAGCTGTGGTGTGTGGCCTTCTCCTATTGCATGGCACAGGGTCTAGGGCGCATAGGCTTCAGTAGTTGTGGCTCACCATGTTTGCTCTGTGGCATGTGGGATCTTAGTTCCTGAACTGGGGGTCGAACCTCTGTTCTCTGCATTGCAAGGCAGATTCTTAACCACTGGACCACCAGGGGAGCCCCAGAGGGCATCTGTTCTTGATGACTATGGTGACTTGAACATGTCCACCCAGAACTTCAGCACGTGACCTTGTTTGGCAAGAAGGTCTTTGCAGATGTAAGGGTGAGGGGGCTCTTGTATTCCATACGTTGTAAAGAAAAGGTGAGAACACACAGAGACACAGACGGAAGTTGGAGGCCGACATTAGAGTGATGTAATGCACACCAAAGAAACCCAAGGATTGCCTGCAAACCAGGAAAGATTCTCCCCTAAAGCCTTTGAAAGAATCAGATGCTTTGATTTTCAGATCTCCAACCTCCAGAACTGTGAAAGAGTACAATTCTGTTGCTTCAAGCCACTGGTTGGTGGTCCTTGGATATGGCAGCCTCAGGAAACCAGTAACAATCCTGTAGCTACAAGATGAAGGAAAACCACCTAGGCTTATAGGATTGTGACAATACTAGTTAGTATCAGTGAATCAAGTCACTCACCCCCACTAGTAGTACAAAATCTGTCACAGACTGTACATACCAAGTGCACTGACTANACAATCCTGTAGCTACAAGATGAAGGAAAACCACCTAGGCTTATAGGATTGTGACAATACTAGTTAGTATCAGTGAATCAAGTCACTCACCCCCACTAGTAGTACAAAATCTGTCACAGACTGTACATACCAAGTGCACTGACTGTGGTCTTAGAGGCTTACCTTGTAGACACTGAGACTTGAAAATTTCATCCCAGAGTGAGGAGTTATAATAGCCTGGCCTGGGACAGGGGGGATGGGGTTGTAGCGACGTGGGAGTCAGGGTAGAAGGTGGATACAAAATAGACTTCAGCTGAAGCCAGCAGCATTTGTTGGTATGGGGGGGCAGGTGGAAGAAAGAGGGGAGTCAAAAGTGTACAAAATTCCTGGGGTCCAGGGATTGTATGCTCACTGAAACCCCCCAACTGCAAAAGGAATTTCCTTTTTGAAAGCCCTGGTTTTCCAAGACTTGGGGGTTCAGCCAGCAGCACCCTCAAAGGGACCTCAAGCTCTCCTTGGCCTGGGGGCTTGATCTTTGGAACTGGAAATGGCAACCCACGCCAGTATTCTTGCCTGGAGAATCCCATGGATGAAGGAACCTGGTGGGCTACAGTCCATGGGTTCGCAAAGAGTTGGGCACGACTGAGCGGCTTCACTTTCACTTTCCAGCCTTCTTTCATACTAGATGAAACCATTGCTTTGTTCTTTTTTTTTTTTTAAGATGTTTTTTGATCTGGACCATTTATTTTTAGAAAAAAAATTTTAGAATTTTTTTAAAGCCAGTCTTGCTGAGTTTTTTATTTATTTATTTGACTGCTGCAGCATGCAAATGTGGCATGTGGGATCTAGTTCCCTGACCGGGGATTGAACCTGGCCCCCCTGCATTGGGAGCGTGAAGTCTTAACCACTGGGGAGCTAGGGAAGCTCCCATTAAAAAAAACCTAAAATTTTATTTATTTATTTATTTTTTGGCTGTGCTGGGTCTTCATTGCTGCACACAGGCTTTCTCTAGTTGTGGGGCTACTTTCTCATTGTGGTGTGTGAGCTTCTCATTGCAGTGGCATCCCTTGTTGCGGAGCATAGACTGTAGGGTGAGTGTGCTTCAGTAGCTGTGGGGCACCGGCTTTGTTACCCGGGGAGAGTGGAATCTTCCTGGACCAGGGATTGAACTTGTATCCCCTGCTTTGGCAGGTAGATTCTTAGCCGCTGTACCACCAGGGAAGTCCTGATGTGGACCATTTTTAAAGTCTTTACTGAATTTGATACAATATTATTTGTTTTTTTTGGCCATGAGGCATATGGAATCTTAGTTCCCCAGCCAGGGATCCAACCTGCACCCTTTGCATTGGAAGATGAAATCTTAAGCACTGAACCCCCAGGGAAGTCCCTCCCCTGTACCTCCTCGCTGAGTTCACGTCTAGCGCCACTGGCTAACTCCATCTTCAGGACCTTCTCATGCACATCCTGTCATGGTCCTCACTGCAGACCTTTGATGGTATTTTGCAGCCCATCTGGAGTCCTTGCCCCACCTCCATCAAGCTGAAAGCCATTCAGAGTCAAAAATAATTTCTGCAGAGTGCAGTTAAGCATGTAGAATCTGGAGTTCCTCAGCACACCTGGATTCCAGTCTCCGGACTGTCCCATATTAGTCTTTGGGAAACTCACACCCTCATCAGTTTAAGTTCAATGTTTCCATCTACAAAATGGGCTGTGAAATATGACAAACTAGAATGATAAGGTACAAGAAGCAGACTCACAGATAGAACAAACTAGTAGTTACCAGTGTGTGTGGACGGGTGGGCAATATGGGGTGGGGGAGGGGAAGGTTCAAACTATCAGGTGTAAGATGGGCTCAGAGATGTACTGTACACCACAGGGAATATAGACAATATTTTTTAATAACTGGGGACTTCCCTGGTGGTCCAGTGATTAAGAATCTGCCTTCCAATGCAGGGGACATGGGTTTGATTCCTGGTCGGGGAACTAAGATGCCACATGCCGTGGGATAACTAAACACATGCACTGCAGCTACTGAGCCTGAACACACTCCGGAGCCCAGGCTCAGCAGCAAGAGAAGCCCC
>SJYV01036913.1:0-10860 GCA_006410875.1 Neotragus pygmaeus | reverse complement strand
CTATTTACATCACTCGTCTGCTCTCCATGCCTGAGCATCTAATCAACTCCACTGAGCTAAAAATTGACATTTTTTTATTATCCGTGGACCGTTATCATTAGCTGTGTTCCTGAAGAGATAAGGGTATTTCTGCCTTTTCTGGAACTGTTTAAATGTGTAAGAGGGAAGGCTATTTCGGCTACCCCTATGGTGACAACTATAAAGCAAAGAGCCGGCCCTGAGTGACCATGTGCAATTTAAGTGCACTAAAGGGAAGGCATGCCTGGGGGCGGGCACCGGACCTGTGGACCAGCAAGAACAGCTGAGCCTGGAGCCAGGGGAACCCCACCCAAGGATGCCCCTGAGGCTCACAAGCCAGAGCTCAGGAAGTCAGTGCTTACCAGGCCTCCGGGTTGGACTTAGGTGAGGAGGGAGAAGACCCCTGCATGGCGCTGGCCATATGTGTGTATATATACACATGTATGTAAACAGCATACACAGGCACACCTGCTGTGCTCCTCAGCACAAACACACATCTCCCCGCCCCCCACTGGGGCTTCCCCTGGCCATTAGGAGAGGGTGAACTGTCCAAGGAGGAGCCTCCCTCCTCTGAGGGCAGGCGTGGCTTACCCATCCTTACACCTTCCTATCCCCTTCCCTTTGCTAGATCCTCCAGGGAGGTCTATTCAGTTCACCCAACAGACTCAGGGAGCCCTACTATGTGCCAGGTACTGGGAAAAAAACCTAAGTTTGAAGAGAAAGAAAAGAGGGAAGGCAGAAGGGAAAGAAGCAACATGTATACAGCAGGGTCTTTACACAGAAGAGCATGTATTGGGTGGGTGTGTGTGTGTGTGTGTGTGTGTGTGTGTGTGCATGCACACGTACGCACATATACCAGTCGTGCATACTAGCCTGCACATGTGAGCTCCTGCTAGGGGTGAGTACCCCCAACATCCACCCCAGGGCAAGAGCACGGCTACGCAGAGAAAAGCGTTCTCTGACCATCCCGACTTTTAGTCTAAATAAACATTCTTTAACTTGCAGCAGAAGAAACATGGCTAGGACCACAGAACATCACAGCAGGGAGGCAACATCCACTCTGTTTCCCCTTCATGTGGGTCGCAGCCTGAAAGGCTCAGAAGCCTGGGTTATAATCCCAGCACCACCATTTGCTAGCTCTGTGGCCTTAGACAAGTGACCTGACCTCTCTGAGCATCAGTTTAGTCTATCCTGGAGAACAGTTGTAAGTAGGCAAGTGCAGAGCTTAAGAGAGCACCTGGCAGACAGTCAGCACTCAATGCATCTGCTAGGTTTCTGAGGCCAGAGGAGAAGGGGAGCAGGAAGATGAGGGGCCCAGCTTGGGGCCTGGACTCCTCATGAGACACTGATTCACATCTGAGGATCCGAGAAGGCCCTTCCAGCCCCGAGGCTTGGAACACTCTTGGTCCCCTGCCCTGTTTCTCTCCTATCTCTCCCCTCCAAGCAGGACCTAGAACCCCATCTCCATGATTCCCTCTGACCCAGGACTCAGGTTCCTGGCCTTCCTGCAGTTCACCTCCCCCTCCCTTCTCTGTGGCCACATTTACCCAGCTGACCCTTCCTGGCCAGAGCCCCAGAGCTCGGCACCCCTTCCAAGCCTGCCTCCTCCCAGTCTCCCCAAGCAGCCCTGCCCATCACACGGATGGTAAGGTGAGGGAGGCTACAGGGAGAAGGGACGCTGGGCAGGAGCCAGAAGGACACCAAATAACTCAGACCTCTCTGCTCTCTCAGCCTACCGCCCCCAGCGCTGCGCCCTGACTGCGTGATCTGGGCTCTGGGATTGCTCTCCAATGAAGGAGTCTCATCCACTCTCATTTTCCTCTCTGTCCTAACCATAAGGTATTTTCTGAGCATCTGCTCTGAGCTAGTCAGGCCTTGAGGATCCACCCCACTGACAGTATTGGGGTCCTGCCCTCCAGGGGCAGCGGCAGGGCTGGATATGATCCACACCAGCACTTCTCAAGTCCCCTAGAGGGCTGGTTAAAACAAGGATCGCTGGGTTCTCCCCAGAGCTTCTGATTCAGCAGGTCTGGGGTGGGGCCTGAATATTTGCATATCTAACACTTCCAGGTATTGCTGGTATTGCTGGTTTATAGACCACAGTTTGAGAACTGCTGATTCTCTCTGTAATTCAAGGCAGACTGAAGCCAGGGCTTTGATCAGAAAGGAGGAGAGAAGCTTAGGAAAGGGCACACCAGGCAGAGGAAGCGGCATAAACAAAGGCCTGGTAGCTCCAGGAAGTACTGGAGTGAAAGGTACAGGGAGGCGTGGCCGGTGGGGAGGGAGGGGGAGGAGGGAAGGGCACGTGGGGCCAGGCGCTGAAGGGGCCAGTGGGTAGCCACACCCCTGCCCTCTGGCTCACCAAACAGCTCCTTTGTGCCAGGCGCCCCTGGAAACTCTGCCAGGTTCCTTGGGCTCTGGCCCAAACTCATCTTCCCCTCTGCAGCCACGCGGCACCCCTGCCCCAGGCCTGGCTTTCACGGGCTGCTGTGAGTGGCTGTCAGCATCTCTGCCCGCCCTCCAAGGGCGGCTCCTGGAGCTACGAGAGCCAGCCCTGAGGTGCCAGGGAGATGTGCCAGGTGAGCCAGCATGCACACCGCGGAGGAGCGCCCGCCATGCCCCAGCCCCTGTCTATCAGCTCCTTCTATCAGCACCAGGCGCTTGAGCCTGTGTGTGTTTGTTGCCTCTTGAGCCAGAGCAGTTACTATGGGTAGATAATAATAGCAATCGTAATCCCTCATAATTGGACCAGACTTTGCTGTTTGCAGGGCACTCCATGCCTGTGACCTCATCTGACTTCCACTACCACCCTATAAAACAGGCACAGTAAGA
The DNA here is from genome assembly GCA_006410875.1 of Neotragus pygmaeus. Taxonomy (NCBI): domain Eukaryota; kingdom Metazoa; phylum Chordata; class Mammalia; order Artiodactyla; family Bovidae; genus Neotragus; species Neotragus pygmaeus. The sequence continues at coordinate 8,010 of SJYV01036913.1, read as the reverse complement.
GTTACTATCCCCATTTTACAGCTGAGCAAATGCAAGCCCAGAGGGCCTGAAAGTCCCATCTCCAGGAAATGACATCTGCAGGCCTGGGGCCTGGGACTTGGGACCCTCTGGCCAGTGCTTTTTCTCTGTCCTGAACTGTCATGATAGCAAGCCCATCTGCTGCTCTCCCTGGGGGCTCTGCTGCCCAGGGAAGCCCTGGCCAGTAAGGGGAGGAATGTGGCCCATCTGCCCCGTCTCCTTCATCTGACGGGGGCAGCTGACCACCAACTGCAGGTGCATGGACACAGAGCAGTGTCAGCACCAGCCAGGACACCAGGCCAGGGGAGGGGGTCAGGGTCAATGGAGGAGCAAAGCCAGGCCCAAGGAGGGAAGGGAATTAGTCATGGCCCCAGCTGCGGGTCAAGAGCACAGGTGGCCGCATGTGGCCTTGGCTCTTTGACGGCAGGGTGTGGGGCTGTGACGGTCTGAGTCCTGGGTGGGAGGAGCCCAGAAAGCCCTTGGGATCAGAAAGGGACTGACCTGCAGCCCCTAGGAGCCCCAGCAGGTGGGCTGCAGTATGCATCTTGTCCCCAGCTTGGAGGCATACATGGCCCCTCATCCTAAGGCACTCTACTGGATTCTGGGCTGGGAAGGCAGGTTTCTGGGCTTCATGCATGCACATGTGTGGGCTGGGAAGGCAGGTTTCTGGGCTTCATGCATGCACATGCATGCACATGTGTGTCCATACCAGGACCCACACAGGTGGGGCAGGAGACCGGGCTCTCATCCGGACTCACCACTGATTAGCTGGGCCCAGCTTCCTCGTCTACAAACCAGGGCCATCTGTCCTTGCCCCATTTGTTTCAAGGGCTATCCTCAAGGACCAAATGGATGGAAATTACCCAGAAAACAGAAACTGGCTCTAAGAATGAGCAAGCCTCAGAAGGAGCCAAGCACGCACAGTGGAAAGAGCAGGCAGGGAGCGGGTCTTGGAACTGCAGCCGATCGCGGTCCCCAGAGCTTCCGCTCCTCAGAGGGCTCAGGGGCCCCATGCCTGGTGCCAGGTGTCCCCCTGGTTCCAGAACAACCAACTGTGCTCCGTGAGCACGCCCTGCTACTCCCAGCTACCACCTAGCACCACCACCCTTCACTCCCGCTTAGGAAAAGGAGAGCAGGCAGAGGACACTGCGGGGACCAGCCCGGGCCTGCCAGCTGGGACGCCCCAGGAAGGCCGTGGCTGGCACAGCTTCCCTGCCAGGGTGGAGGCGGGGCCTGCCATCCCTGGGGATTCGAGTGGCTCTGCCGACAGGTGGACATGGCTTGGTGAGGTCCTCAGCTAGCCAGTCAGGACCCAGCCGGGACTCCCACTAGTCTGCAGGGATCTCTTCTAACTGACTTGGGCCCATCCTAGAGTTCAGCAGAAGGGCAAACAGGTCACCCTTCTTGGGGCCCTAACAACAAGGACGTCACTGGCTCTAGGGCCAGAAGTGACGCTTGCTCAGAGTCGGGGTAGGGTGGGGGCGGGAAACCAGTGTCTCCACCGTGGCTGGTGCCACCTGAGCTCACCACACCCCATGCCCCGCCGTGAGCCTGCTGTGTGTGTGGCAGGGGGAGTCCTCACCAGGCCTCCCATCTCCTTGAACTTGTCTTTGGCCTCCCCAAAGCTACTAACCCCTCAGGCAAACAGAGGCCACTAAACCAGGTAAAATGACTTAGACCTAAGGATACACGGCTAATTAAGAGGCTGATTCAGAAAGGAAGCCAGGTTTGGGGCCCCTGCCAGCCCAACCCCTAACAATCACACAGACCTGGGGTCTGAAGTTCAGCTCAAACACCGCGGAGGGGTGGGGGTGGGGGCTTAGAAACCAGCTCCTGGAGCCTGACCTCCAGTATTTAACCTCTTCACGCCTCAGTTTGCTTATCACAAAGGGAGACTCCTTCCTCCCTACAGCCCCGTAAGGGGATGAGCAATGCGGTCCAGCGCCCAGCACTAACTCCCGTCCCGTCTCCCGTACAGCCAGCCGCTCACCTTGCGCTCCTCCTCCCGCTCCAGAGCGGAGCCGCTGGTGTCCCCGGGGCCGCTGGCGGGCATTGTGGGCAGCTGGGCGGTGGGAGGCAGGCTGGGGCTGCACGGGGCTGGGGGGCTGCTGGGCTTTGGGGAAGGAATTATCGTGGTCTTGGTAAGCAAGAGTTACAACTTAGACATAGATCCAGGTGCGGAGCGGAAACCCTGGGGAACCGCGGCCTCAGGCTGCCGGTGGGGTTGGGCTTCCAGTGACTCCACCTGTGGAAGAAGAGAAAAGAAGAGGGGTCAGCAGGGCAGGCACCGCCCCCCACAACCCAGGCCCTTCTACCTGACCCCTAGTCCCTCCCGGAGCCAGCCCCTCAGCTTCAGGGCACCCCCCACCCCCCAGCCTGTGAGGCCTGCCCCTCCAACCTGACTCTTCTTCACAGGTGCTGGCTGGACCCGGCACCCTAGGAGCCAGGGTAAATCGAGGCAGCCAAGTTGGCAGCGGGGCCTCCCTGGCTTTCCTTGGGGGGCCCGCCACCTGCCTCCGAGGTGGCGACGAGANTCAGTCGTGTCCGACTCTTAGTGACCCCATGGACTGCAGCCCACCAGGCTCCTCTGTCCATGGGATTTCCAGGCAAGAGTACTGCAGTGGGTTGCCATTGCCTTCTCTGGACTTTATGCCTAAATCCCTTAAAAAAACTAAATCTAGTACTCCTGTTTTAAGGAAGATAGAATATATATACTTTTCTCTATTCTTCCTACTAAGTGCAACTAAAAACTTTGAACACTAAATATAAAATAAACACATATAAATCATATTAAATATATAACATGTAATATACATAAAATAAATAGATATAAATAAAATAAAAACATAAGAAATCTGAATAGTAGGAATAAGACAGCAGACTGGTTAGGGACTCCAGGGCTCAAGGAATGGCAAGGTGGTGAGTTCTCTGACTTTTTCTTTGTCCCTCATATACTCCAGACTGGGAGCTAAAGAGGAAGGCAACATGGAAATGCCAATAAGTACGGACATTAAAAAAAAAATCCAACAAAACCTTGCTCTCTCCAAAGACCAGGGAAATAAAGAACTTCTAGACAATGTTGCTCTACTCTAGCCAAATATAATAGGAAAAAAAAAAAAAGCCCTACCCTAGGACCCTCAAAAGTACAATCCATAAAAAAAAAGTTAGTAAGTAGGACTTCACAAAAATGTGTAACTTTTGTTCAAAGACACTGTTAAGAGGATAAAAAGACAAACTATAGTGTGGGAGAAATTATTTGCAAAACACATATCCAAAAAGGACTAGTATCTAAAATATACAAAGAACATTTTTTCATGTTTATAAATATATATAGTGAGTGAAGTCGCTTAGTTGTGTCCGACTCTTTGCGACCCCGTGGACTGTAGCCCACAAGGCTCCTCCGTCCATGGGATTCTCCAGTCAAGAATACTGGAGTGGGGTTGCCATTTCTAGAATTCTCAAAATCCAATGGTAAAAAACAAACATCCAGTTAGAAAATAAGCAAAAAACATAAACAGACATTTTACTGAAAGGAATATACAGATAGCATATAAAACAAGAAAAAAAATTGTTCTACTTCATTAGCCATTGGAAGTGAAAGTGAAGTCACTCAGTCGTGTCCAACTCTTTGTGATCCCACGGACTGTAGCCTACCATGTTCCTCCATCCATGGGATTTTCCAGGCAAGAGTACTGGAGTGGGTTGCCATTTTGTTATGCTCCAGGTCCAGGTCCCCACAAAGACGGACAGATCAACTCACCACAGCATGCAAAAGCAAGAAGGGAATTTTATTTCTAACTCGAGTTAGGGCGCTCTGCCACATCCAACACAGTGGAGTGAGGCAAGAGAGCCCCGAGCCCAGAGTTACAGCAGTATTTANGGGGCGAGTTACGCAACGGGCGCCCGGGCGGGCGCGGGGCCTCGGGGCGCGCGACGGCGGCGCTGGGTACCCGCTCCTGGGCCCTTGGGTCGGCAGTTGGGCGTCCGGGCTGGGTATGACCGGCGCCCCCTGAGGGTCTGGGATCTTGGGGCCAGTGGAGCAGAAGCGCAGGAGAGGCCGGTGTTGCCGGGTGACTGGTCCTGAGAGTTTGGAAAGTGGGGAGGGTGAAGTTGGCACCCGCTGGAAATCGCTGGGATGTGGACAAGTAGCGCCCTTCTCCGCCGGCAGATGCACACCCCACCCCCGACCGGCACCTCCTTTGGCCCCTTTGGGGAAGGAGCTGTCCCGGAGTCTGAGCTGTTGAGTTGCGGCTCACCTCATTGCGCTTTTCTGGGTGCCCACGCGGCAGAGGCGAGAGGACACGGCAGCCCAGCCGACAGGTGGCTGGTGATGCCAAACTTCAGCTCTGGGCTCCGCAGGGCAGGGCCCCGAGAAGGGTCGGGAGGACGCACCCGGGGAGGGCACAGGGGGTCACTGAGGGGTCAGCGGGGCGCGCTGGGCCTGCCGGCTACACGGGAAGGCGAGTTTCTGAGAACTGAGCTGGCTGAGTCTTTAGTTCGAAATAGACACAGAACACGAGATATTCCTTCGATTTACCTTCATCTTCTGCCAGGACGGGCAAAAGCCCCGCCCCGGATCTCCAGTGACCCTGGACCCTAGGACTTAACATGAATCCCCCCATTGCTTTCAAACATTTAAATTAATAATTTTGTTGTATACATGCGGATCTTCAGATGGAGAACATAAGTTCTAGATTTATGTCTTGGGTGTCATTCAAGGTGTTAGTCCTTAGATCCTTGAGCCAATGGATCAAAGGATAGTTAGGTCCAAATGACTAAGGCATCGCTTAAACAGGAGAAATTATAGGAGAATCTTTTCTTGTTGAAAAGATTTTCCACCTAGTAAATTATAGTCTGTTATTCTCCAGGGTATTTTTCTTTAATCTCCTGAAGACATTTTCCAGTGTCTGAAAACAATTTAAATATTCCAGGTAGAGAATCCAATTACTTAGCAGAGCTGCTCTGTGTCTGTATTTTATCCATTTGGAAGTGCCAACGGGACTTAGAGGCTGAGTCCACAGCTTTCCTGAAAGCTCATACCAATTATTAAATGCTGTAGGCAACCTTTTACTATGGACTTTACACCTTTCTCCTCTGTCCTAGTCTAATGACTGGATGTTTTGTGTAATTGGAATATAGTAGAATTCTAAGCAATAATTTCAGCCACAGATGAAAGGCTTTATTTGTGTGAAGGAGAAACAAAGACAATGCAGTTCAACAACAAATAAAACAGTCTTGCCCTTCTGGAGATCCTTAGATAGAGAGCTGATATGATGATGGGTTTAGTGAGAAAAAGAATGAAGAATAGAAGGAAAAGAGAGAGAGAGACTTTGCAGGATAGAGAAGGATATTCCAGTATAAGCTCTGGATTTATTCACAACCATGATTTTAAATTGCTTTTAAAGTAATGATCCACAATGTCTTGTTTGGAAGAAAATACGAGTGTCACTGGAAGTGACGGTCTTCCCTAGAAACGCATTTTGATACATCCAGGTAGATAATTTTTATTATGTGCATTTATGTCACATATATTTCTTTCTTGCCTACTAATGCCAGGCCCTGGACTAGAGCCTGCTGTGATACAGAAAGGAGTAACCCTTCTGCTGACCTTATAGCAGACCTTATAGCCTAGGTGAAGGAGAAAAAAATGTTTTCAAGAGGACCAGTGATAGAGAGAGTGAGGGATGCAGGGAGAGGGTTGGAGAGCCTGCTAGTTGAATGCCGCCTGCAGACGCTAAGAAGGGCTCCCTCTGAGCATTGAACGGTGAGTTTCTGGGACAGCCCTGTAGGAGGACTGTGGGGACTAAGGAGAGGGCCGGTGGAATCTCAGATTTTTCAAAGGCGGGAACCCAGGTTGCACCCAGGAGTCAAGTTGTCTAGAATGCAATGATGTCTAGTCAAGTTGTCTAGAATGCAAGTCAAGTTCCTTGTTTGGCCTTCTTGGTCTCCATGGTGATCTGTGGAGTGAGAGAACCCAGACTTTCTTAGGATGGTTTTTTCCTTCCCTAGATGTCACCCTTCTCCTCTTCCCAGTTTATATTTGTTCTTCTGGGATCAAACCAGTTTTGATTATCTGGCTAATTATATTGCATATTCGTGAGACTGTGTGTTGAAGACAATGGAGAACTAGATTTTTCAGTCCATGAGTACCTTCTGATTCTTTTACCAGTCAGCTGTGTGACTTTAGCTTAGGCACTTAACCTCTCTGAAACTTCGCTGTGTCTTGCACAGACTGAGAGTGCTACATTTCCTACCTGTTTCATCTGAAAGTTGGCAGTAGCTGATAGTGTACTTCTCACACTGAGCATACTTAAGAAACATCTGCAGAGCTTTATAAGATTCAGACCACTGGGACCCAGCCTCAATTTCTGATTGAGAAGGTCTGAAATGAGTCTGGGAATCTGCATTTTTCATAGGATTTTGAGAATAGGATCATTTCTCACCAGATCTTGAGATCTGGTGCTACTGGTTTGGGGAACCCCACTTTGAAACCACTGAGATAAGATTTGTGGGAAAAACAAACAAACAAACTTGGAAAGTATGGTAGAGAGCGTAATCTTGTTGGTTTGCATATATTTCCACTGGTTTGTTGATTTCATTTTATCTCTGTGTGTGCATTTTGAGAATTCTTCCAGCTGTTACCTTTGTGCCTACCTAGGAGGTAGAACAACCTCAGAAACATAATCATGGATAATCTTTTTAGATCTTCTGAGATATTTTAGGAAAGGTCTCTGATGCCCAGGTTGACTTAACTCACATTCATGCATTTCTTTTGAATTTCTTATAGTCAATGAAACGTTTTCAGCATTTTCATCTGCTTCTAGTGGGAGTGTTAGAAAAGGAAAGGAAGCAGAGAAACGTTTTGAGAGGCTGTCTAGTCTGACTTCCTGCCTTTGAGCAGGGGAGGCTGCTGTGTTTTTCCTTTTGGCTCTGACTTTGGGAAATACAAGCTGCCCCCTTGCCGCAAGGGTGTACCCCATCTGCTAACGAGGAAAAGTAAATGCTGGAAATAATTTAAAATACCTCAAATATCTGACCTCACTTAAAAATTGTAAACCCTCTTCTCTGATCTTTAAGAGTAAGTATGGGCAACTCAGAACAGATTTTCAATAACCCATTAGAAAGTTTAATGGTACATTTGAAAATGATGCATTTGGGGCTATTTAGAATTGTGAAGAGATTCTCCCTTGTTCCTTGAGTGGCTAAAGAACCGCAGTCACCAGTCCTGCTGTCCTGACCCCCATATAAAACAGAAGATGTCACCCACAGCGTGCAGTGCACGTATAGTCTGCTGGCTACCTACCAATGTCATGGTGAGGCTGTGGACACTCTTAAGAGTGGTAGTCAAAAACTTTGGCACTGGAGTTAACCAATTACAGCAGACAGAAAGTGGGGGTGGAGCTGGAACGGGGTCCTGGAGATATCCTGTTCCATCAGGGCCAGGTATTAACCTTTCTTTTGCCCAATCATAGGAAGGCCTGGGGGTCCCCAGTGTCTCCAGGGGCAAATGGAAATATTTTCATTTTTGAACAGTTGTTCTTGTTCAGTCTCTAAGCTGTGTTCGACTCTTTGCAACCACGTGGACTGCAGCATGCCAGGCTTCCCTGTCCATCATCAACTCCTAGAGCTTGCTCAAACTCATGTCCATTGAGTCGGTGACACCATCCAGCCATCTCATCCTCTGTCATCCCCACTTCTCCTTCTGCCTTCAATCAGGGTCTTTTCTAAAGAGTTGGCTCGTCACATCAGGTGGCCAAAGTATTGGAGCTTCAGCTTCAGCGTCAGTCCTTCCAATGAATCGGTTCATTTCAGTTCAGTCGCTCAGTCATGTCTGACTCTTTGTGACCCCATGGACTGCAGCACTCCATGCCTCCTTGTCCACTACCAACTCCCAGAGCTTACTCAAACTCATATCTGTTGAGCCAGTGATGCCATCCAACCATCTCATCCTCTGTTGTCCCCTTCTCCTACTGCCTTCAATCTTTCCCAGCA
>SJYV01036910.1:0-18188 GCA_006410875.1 Neotragus pygmaeus | reverse complement strand
TTACATAGTAAAAAGAATATATATGTGCCCAGCGTAGTTGTAAACTTTGAGACTTCTTTGTTTTGAATTCCATTATAGCCTATGATGTGTCCTAAAAGTCATTGGTAAACATAAAATGTCCTTGCCTTTTGTTGGGCATATTGGTATGTACGGAATATTTTCTTGAATGTGACAGTTTCATTTAACCAATCTCTGCCTATCATTTCATGTTTTCTAGACTTTTAAGAATTAGAGAAGCTTATCTTATTCTTTGTTCCTGCATCATTTGTATTACTTTGATGGTTTATGGTTTTTGCATTATATCCCTGAAATAAGAAGCTTTTAAGAAATGTAAAAACAAACCTGAAAAAACCCACAGAATTTGTATTTTTCAAAAGTCTGGGGTTGATTTAAAGAAATTTAAAAATTCTACCAGTAATATTTTCAAAGCACGTCTTTGTTACAGTCTTGAGAAGAGGCTCTGTTTCTGTGGCCGGGATCCCCTAGGACTGACGGGCTCTGTCTTTGCAGTTGACTGGATCATCGCGGATATTCTGGCCGTCAGGCAGGACGCCCTCGGGCACGTGCGCTATGTGCTGAAAGACGGGCTCAAGTGGCTCCCGCTCTATGGCTGCTACTTTTCTCAGGTAACTTTTCCCACGCTGCTTTCTTTCTGTATGCATGGATGGCTGAGTTTTTTGGGTTTATTTTTAATGAGTTTACCAGTTCATTCTAAATTAATGTGGTTCTATTTGGCATTTTCAATGGTGTGTGTTTATATGTATATGTCTGATTACCCAAATTGTTAAATAAAAAATGCAAATGTACCAAAATCATATAAAAAATTTTAAAGATAAAAAATGTGATGGACCCTTAATAAATTAGAAAGTAATTATCTGTAGGATATAAAAAAATAGTGGGCTATATATTTAAAGTACCTAGCATGAATGTCAGGTACATAATAAACAGTATATGTTATTTTATAAAAGCCCTTTAAAATCACATCATAACCATCAGGTCATGAAACTATACAACAGGTTCTTTAATATTCAGAAGGGATTACTAGCATTTTTCTATGCCTTTTCTGAATAAATTATGCAATTTTCTGGGGGCTTCTCCAGTGGCTCAGCAGTGAAGAATTTGCCTGCAGTGCAGGAGACATGAGTTCCATCCCTGGGTCGGGAAGATCCCCTGGAGGAGGCTCTGGCACCCCTCCAGTGTTCTTCCTGGAGAATCCCATGGACAGAGGAGCCAGGCGGGCTACAGTCCATGGGTGGCAAAGAGACACGACTGAGTGACTAATACAGATACACTTGGAGTTTTCTAAATATTAAGAATGAAATTTGTATGGAAGACATGCTTGATAACAAGACTTTAATACTCGATTAAAGGAGAGAGGCTAAATACGGTAAGTCCTGAAAAGATAGAAATCTGGAGGTCACCCCTTGGACAGTCCATGTTGCCCACAAGTCCCGTGCTCAGAGTTCCCGTGGTATTGGAGGTTAGAGTCTTGACTGTCCATTTCCTCTTTCTTTTCCTTGTTTTTTTCTAAAGGAAAATAAAATCCAAATATATTTTGATAAAAAGTATTTTAAACTATTTTGTTCATGTATAAATGGGAAAAAATTAAAAAGTGGTGGACTTTGTGTTACCAGTCAGTTGTTTCCGACTCTGCAACCCCATGGACTGTAGCCTACCAGACTCCTCTGTCCATGGGATTCTCCAGGCAAGAACTGGAGTAGGTTGCATAACTTTATGCCAGGAAGTAAGATTTTCTTTTAAGTGGACTTGTTTTTTACAGTCTGTATGAAGCAGAAATAATGCTGTTCAAAAATAGTTACAAGCAAAATGTGAGGAAACAGTCAAGTTTTCTTTTTATTTTATATGTGGTGATGGTGTATTTTAAATGTTTTGTTGCTGTTCAGTCACTCAGTCATGTCTGACTCTGCAGCCCCATGGACTGCAGTACACCAGGCTTCCCTGTCCCTCACAATCTTCTAGAGTTTGCCAAGTTCATGTCCATTGAATCAGTGATGCCATCCAACCATTTCATCCTCTGTCACCCTCTTTAATTTTAATATATAGATATTCAGAAAATTAAACATTTCTAAACCACCAGCTTGTGAACATTGACAGGTGTAGTTTACCTTTGAAATTCAGAACAGAATCCTCTCTGCTCCCTCATCCCAACACAGATGTTTTGGGAACCTTACTATTGTGTTTAAAAAAAAAAAAAAAAAAAAATCAAAAAGGTACTAGAGAGCTTTTGCTCATTTAAGCCCTGTGAGTGTAACTAGAGATATGTGTGACAGCTGTGACTGACCTGAGCTCTCAACACTTTCTTCCACTCTGCTTTCAATTCTGGCCATCTTTATTGTAACACATATCCATTCTCTTATATTGCACTCTATACATATTTTGTTTCATCACTAATCAGGGAGTTCCTAAGGGAAAGATAGCTGGTCTTCACTTCTGTAGCTTCCATATATATACCTGGGAAATAACTCAGATTTTTTTTTAAATGAAAATTGAGTTTAATAAGCACATTAAGTGATTAGTAGGAAATAGTGTGTGAAGAAGAGACATAATGTCATTGAAAGCTTGGGGAAGTTTCACATTGCAGTATATGTTTCCTGTGGCTCTAATTCTAAAGAGTTCGTGAAGAATGACTTTATCCTCATGGATTCTCTCAGTTTGGGTAAGTAACTTCTGCTTACTTACTTGGGTAAGGACCTGCACTCTTAGAGCACTCGGAGTTTCTTTTCTGTACTCAGGCAAGTCAGCTGATGTGTAAAGGAACCACATCCAGAATCTAAGGCCGCCCTTCCCCTCCTCTATATCCTGTCCCCTCCTTGCTTCTCTTTATTTCCTTTTACTCATATTCTTGATTAAGACAAAATCAAATTCAGCCAGTCCATCAATTTTACAGATGAATTCGAGTTAGCATAGAGGAAGACAAAAAAAGACTGACCTGATGCAAAGTTTCAGTGATGTGCACTTATGAGGTTTAATTGAGGTTATCTTAAATTTTATGAGGACCTCCCTGATGGCTTAGCAGTAAAGGATCTGCCTGTCAATTCAGGAGACTTGGGTTCTATCCCTGGGTTGAGAAGATCCTTTGGAGAAGGAAATGGCAACCCACACCAGTATTCTTGCCTGGGGAGCTCCATGGACAGAGGAGCCTGACAGGTTACAGTCCATGGGGGTCACAAAGAGCCGGACACAACTGAGCGACTTAACAGTTTTTGTGATGGTGTTTGTATTAGCCCGCACTATGACTTAAACTACAACAGAGGTTTATATGCTGCCAGTCTGGAGGCTGGAAGTTCAAGAGGTTTCTCTTGAGGCTTTGGTTTGCAGGCGGCTGTCTTTTCCCTGTGTCTGTCCTTTACGTAACTTTGTGTCCTAATCTCTTCTTATAAGGCACCATTCCTGTTGGATCAGGGCCCACTCTTATGACCTCATTTAACCTTAATTATTTTCCTAAAAACCCCATTTCCAAATATAGTCACATTTAGGGGTTAGGGCTTCAACATAAGTCAGTGGAGTAACTGAGAGCTAAGATCCATCTGATTGAATTTTTGATTTGGAAAAAGAAAAAAGTGTTTTTAAGGTTAGAAAGCATTTTTAGTTGACAGCAGAAGTAAGTGTTTGTGAAGTTTCCTATGATAGGCCATACCTGGTTTTATTTGAATTGTATTGAAAACACAGAATTCAGCTAATGTTATTTAAAGGCTAATATTTAAATGTATTAAATATAACTTAATTCCTAAAATGTAATTTTATTCTTCACCCCAAAGTTAACCCTTTTGATGACTGGTCATTGGACATTTTAATAGTAAATATGTTTTTGCCCTCATTTTTTTTTTTTTTTAACATGGTAGCATGGCGGAATCTATGTAAAAAGAAGTGCCAAGTTCAATGAAAATCAGATGAGGAAAAAGCTGCAGCGCTACATCAACGCAGGAACTCCAGTAAGATTACACTCATTTTTATTTTTTTTTAATCAACTCTCAATTTGTAATTTAAGGATTAATTTAGCATTTAAGAATTGTTTTAAAAGTCTATTATCCCATGTGTAATAAATAATTCAGAGTTTTCGAGGCAGCAAAAAGCCTTTTAAATATGGGTAAGCAGTTATTTTTGGCCATCAGAAAGGTTGCTGCAGGTGATTCGATCCTTTCCCGGTGGTTGTCAATATTGACCTTAAAGAGGAGTGAGGAGAACATTTGGTGTCTTTAGTCTATAAATAGAAGCAGAACTGCCCTTGTAACGTTACACTTGAGCTACTTAGGAACTCCTTTGACTCTTCTTCAGCCTCAGGTGTGGTTTTAGAAGAACGACTGTTTTCTGTCAGTATGAATTTGGATTTCTTGTATCTACTGAGTTATTTGAAAAGTCAGAAAAAGTATGAATATCTGCAAATGAAGAATCATTGCATGTAAACATTATTTATGAAACCTGTTGCCCACAGAAGAAGCCTCAGCATTCTCCTTGCAGAATGCTCGTTGCTGCCCTGTGGCTCTCCACTCCCTCCGAGGGCAGGGCTGCAGGGGAGCCGTGCCTCCCCGAGCCTCGTCCCCCGGGGTCCTGCGTGGTTGTCTGTCCTGGTGCTCAGACACGTAGCTCACAGGTTCAAGTTCTCTCCTTTTTCCTTCCTCATCGCCTCTCCCCTCCTCCGCCCCCCAGCTGTCCTCTCTTTCCACCTCCCTCTCTCTTCTCTCTGGCTCCTGGTGCCTCCTTTCCCTGTGTGCTAGGTGACCTTTGTTTGCTCTTGATTGTATTTGGAACAATTATTGGCAGAAATCAGCTCCAGCAGAAGATGAAAGAGAACACTGGCGTTTGTTTTAGCCTCGTCCTGTTTTAGCGCTCTGGAGGCGCCTCTCCCCTGGGCCCACCCAAGCCCATCCTGAGCTTGAGGCTACCTGGACCACCCAGGCCGTGCAGTGAGACAAGACCTTCTGAGACCTGCGGGACTGTCTGGCTTGCTTTTACCCCAGGAGTGTGGCCCTTTTGGTGTTCCCTTCACTTCTGTTTCACTCTTACTGTTTCTAACAGAAGATCTGTGGCCTTAGATTTGTTTCTAACAGAAGATCTGTGGCCTTAGATTTGTTTCTAACAGAAGATCTGTGGGCTTAGGTTTGTTTCTAACAGAAGATCTGTGGCCTTAGATTTTTGTTCCCTCACTTTTTGTATCTCTTAGAGCTAAATTCTTCTCTGGGCTTACTAATGCTTTTCTGTGTTTGCTTTAGTTTTGATCTTACATCTTGTCAGCTCTTGGATGCTCTTAGGATGATGTTACATCCAGCTTTCTAAATTGTTTTCAATAGGAAGGTCAGTGCAAAGAACCTGCTGTGTGCTGTGCATAGTTGCTCAGTTGTATCTGACTGTTTGCAACCCCATGGCCTGCAACCTGCCAGGCTCCTCTGTCCTTGGGGATTCTTTAGGCAAGAATACTAGAGTGGGTTGCCATGCCCTCCTCCAGGGAATCTTCCCAACCCAGGGATCAAACCCAGGTTTCCTACATTGCAGGTGGATTTTTTACCAGTTGAGCTACGAGGGGAGCCCTCAAATAACCTAGTCTTTCACTTCGGGCTCCCAGAGAGCATTTCTGTCTTTCAGGGGGAAGAGTCTAGTGTTTTGGTGGCCACGCAGTGATGCTGAGTGATGGTTGCCAGGCTCATGAGGCAGCACAAGTGGCTGTCACTTCAGGTCACTGCGGGGATGAGGCCACTTTCATAGAATCTGGGTGGTCGCTTCACTGTTTAATATTCAAGTGCTGTGAAACAGATACGTATTTCTCAGACTCTTTATTAGGCTCTTTTGTTTCTGAAAGTTAATCACAAAATTGGCAAGGTAGAATATATTTATAAAGTCAACTTCCTTGTGACTTAATATTCCTCACTGAAATCAATGATTAATGATTAAATCAGCTCTAATTCACCAGTAGTATTATTTGAGAAAGCTTTCCAGGCGGTGCTAGTGGTAAAGAACCTGCTTGCCAGTGTAGAAGACATAGAAGACATGAGTTCACTCCCTGGGTCGAGAAGACTCCCTGGAATAGGAAGTGGCAACCCACTCCAGTGTTCTTGCCTGGAGAATCCCACGGACAAAGGAGCCTGGAGGGCTATAATCCATGGGGTTGCAAAGAGTCAGACACAGTTTAGCACGCATGCACATTATTTGAGAGACTGTAGGATTTTTTTCCCCAAAATTACTAAGAAATACATCTTCTGAATAAACATTGCTATGTGAATCTTTTGAAATATGAATATCTGTTACCTTTTATATTATGGAGATTTATATATGGTTTCCATCAGATGAGGTGTACTTAGGTACCCTGATGTCTAAAATTTACACCTTTTCAAAAGTGATTTTGTAGAATCTTAGTGGGGGGAACCTCTTTCATTAATGACTTGAGGCTTTGTATGAGTCAGCATTTCATGGCAAGCTTTTAAATTAGTGAATGTAATTAGAAATGTTGTTAGATTATTAATGACTGACATCTGAATAAATGTAGGACTGCATTTCAGATATATTCTATGCTATGTCATGACTTAATTGAGTTTGTGCATTTTGGTTGTTCTGCTTGAAATAAAGGTCATAGGTAATTGAATTTTTTTTCACCACCATGGGAAATACTCTTAGGGTTAACAGGGTTATCATTGGTAAGTTAACAGCAACAACAGAAACACTCACATAAACCAAATCTTTATGTCTTCACAGATGTATCTTGTGATTTTTCCGGAGGGAACAAGATATAATCCAGAACTAACAAAAGTCATTTCAGCTAGTCAAGCATTTGCTGCTCAAGAAGGTAAGTAAAAAAATTAACTGCATTTGAAACTATTATTTTTAAATGTGTCTAGGAGTAAATCTGAGTGCTTGCTGTGTGTGTATTCTGGTACCATAGATGTAGGGAAAGTCTATCGAGGGACACGATTATTTAGATGGAGCCTTTGTTTGCAGTGTGGCTTCTCTGTGGTGGACAGAGTTTCTGTTCTGCAGGTTGACAGGCCTAGACTGGAATCCCGATTCGGACATTTATTAGACGTATGGGCGCAAGCTGCCTGATGTTACTCAGAGCATCAATTGGCCCACCTCTTAAAAAACATGTAGTCCGCCTGCCAGATCTGTGGATTCTGCATTCATGGATTCCGTCAACCACAGGTGGAAAATGTTTAAAAAATTTTTTTCAGAAAGTTCCAAAAGGCAAAATTTGAAATTGCCATGCTGGCAACTATTTACATAGCATTTGCATTGTATCAGTTATTATAAGTGGTCTAGAGATGATTTAAAGCATATGGAGGTTGTGCATAGGATATATGCAAGCCCTCGGCCATATTTACATAAGGGTCTTGAGCACCTGAGGATTTTGGTATCCAGGGAGTGGATGGGGATACTGGAGTGAGGGGGGTTGTGATTGTTCTCATCAGTTTTTCGCTCAGTTGTGTCCGACTCCTTGCGACCCCATGAACTGCAGCACGCCAGGCCTCCCTGTCCATCACCAGCTCCTGGAATTCACCCAAACTCATGTCCATCGAGTCGGTGATGCCATCCAGCCAACTCATCCTCTGTCGTCCCCTTTTCCTGCTGCCCCCTAATCCCTCCCAACATCACAATTTTTTCCAATGAGTCAACTCTTGGTGGCCAAAGTATAGGAGTTTCAGCTTTAGCATCATTCCTTCCAAAGAACACCCAGGACTGATCTCCTTTAGGATGGACTGGTTGGATCTCCTTATAGTCCAAGGGACTCTCAACACAAGAGTCTTCTCCAACACCACAGTTCAAAAGCATCAATTCTTTGGCGCTCAGTTTTCTTCACAGTCCAACTCTCACATCCATACATGACCACTGGAAAAAAATATAGCCTTGACTAGATGGACCTTTGTTGGCAAAGTATTATCTCTGCTTTTGAATATGCTATCTAGGTTGGTCATAACTTTCCTTCCAAGGAGTAAGTGTCTTTTAATTTCATGGCTGCAGTTACCATCTGCAGTGATTTTGGAGCCCCCCAAAATACAGTCTGACACTGTTTCCACTGTTTCCCCATATATTTGCCATGAAGTGATGGGACCAGAAGCCATGATTTTAGTTTTCTGAATGTTGGGTATACCTAAATCTGTGTAAGGATTAAAGATATGTGAAGCTTCTAATGGAGAATATTACACAGTTAAGTCTACAGTACTTAAAGCTGTTGATGTCCCCAATAACGAGGATGTTCTTAGCATCCATCTTTTAGGGACTTGGATAGCTGATACACCGGTCGGTGTACAGTTTGGCCAGGTGGACTGTGCTCCCAGAGGTGTCTGGGAGGCTGGCTGGATCACGTGCGGTCTGTCTGAGCGGGTGTGTTGTCGCAGCACTGGCCGGGGCCTCTGCGGTGCTTCTGAGGATCTGCTGTGTGTCTCCGCTCTGACCCCTATACAGTGAGCAGTTGAAATGGACTGATGCATCAGAGAAAGAGAGTGTTTGCTTCTAGTTAATTTTGGTTAATCGATGATGCTTGGAGGTAGAATCCTTGGTGCTTACTGAAGTTCTCTCCCAAGATTTCTGTCACGCTCGTCTCCTTTCTTCCCGCCTTTCCGATACTTCCCACTGATCTCTCTCTCCTCCTCTTCTGCTTCATCCTTTCCTGTTTCCTGTGCTATTTCCCGTGTCTGACTTGGGTCTTTTTCATTTATTTCACTTTCTGTGTTTTTCACGGTGGCCTTCCTCTAAATCCATAGTTGTCACCACCATTTATTTGACGGCTGATGCCTCACAAAACTCTGTCTCTCACCCACACATCTGCCCGACTCTGGGCTTTCCTGTACAGCTGCCCAGCAGAGAGCCTCACTTGCCTGGCTCAAAGGCATGACCCACACTGAGTGTGTCAAATGCACTGCTTCTCTTCCCATGCACACACCCTGTCAGCTGGGGCCCTCTCTGCAAGGCTCGCTCAGCTTTTCTTTATGGTGTATATCAAATATCCTTCTTGAACCAGTGTTTAGTCTTAGATGAACGTTAGCTTTGGGGTACATTCTTAGGCATATATTATTCATATAACCTTAGATAAGTTGCTTTATTTTTTGGTCTGTTTTCTTATTTGTATCAGGAATTATCTTCATAGAGCTTTTGTGAGGTTCAGTGACATAATGTTTATAGAAAGTCTCATGTATGTATATGTATATTGCATATACAAACATTTACTAAGTCATTACTTCTAACTTAGAATGTGGAGATTTGCCACAGGTGAATCTATTAATAATGGCAAAAAGCTATAGCTGATCCTAAGGGATAAAATAGAAAGACTGATTCCTTTAAGAAATACTTGTTTTACAAAGCAGAGGAGTCCTTATACAGATAGTGGTGAGGACACACGTTTGTGATGTGTAAAGAGATGAGATGGGAGAAGCACAGCCAGCAGTCCGTGGGAGTTGAAGGGAAAGAGAACCAGCTGGCAGAGGGTGTCCCTCGGAAAGGTAGAATTAAGACCGACACGTGTGGTGAGAGGAAGAGATTCTAGGTGTAAGAAACAATAACAACAGAGACATGGAGTTATGAGCAAAAAGTTTGACTGATGTCTTCAAGCCCAGGATGAACAAAGAAGAGCTGTGTGAGTCCAGCCACCACAGAAGACTCTGAATTCTGTCTGGGCATGGTCTGGACTTCACTCCAGAGTTGAAGCCACCGAGCAGTATTCTTTTTAAGTAGTTCACTGTGTTTTATTTAAGAAGTCACCATCTTAATTCCTTTGTTCTAAAAGCATGTAGTAACTGAGCCTAGAAGAGTTTGCAGGGGATGGGGGTAAAGGGTTCCATGTCCAAGTGGGTTTAGAGAATGTTGTATTTATATCCTTTCCTTGGAGAGTTTTTCACATTCATATGTATTAGTCTCAGAAAAGTTCTATTGTAAAAATGTCTTCTTTTGTTTAAGGAGCTGTTTACTAAATTTGTATAAGAAAGAAAACAATGACCTAGAATTGTTACACAAAATTTGGGGGTTTTATGGAATAAATTCTTAGGATTTCAGAATATTGCAGCTCTCCTAAATTATTCCTTCTCTAACGATTCTACATTGCTGAGCCTGAAGCTTAAAAGAGTTTATAGGTGAACTTGTTTGAGACTCTTCATAAAGTCTCGAGTTATGAAGGCTAATAAACTATATAAATTTTCAGAAACTCTTATGTGTCATCTCATATCCACTTTAATTCTGTTTGGGAATTAGAATTTTATGTTAGATGAGATGAAAGAGAAACAATAAAGTTAATATTTGGGAATTTTTTTATTGTTACTTTTCATGTGTCTTGTAAAATCTAGTGCATTTTGTTGTGATTAAGGAACCAGCTACATCTTGGAACATGTGTTTTTAATGAGTTGATTTGAGTTGAACTTGAGAAGTTAACCTAGAGGGCTTTAAGTCCTCATAGACTGCTGATTTCATTTTTGATTTCTAAATATGTAACACAGTCTGCTAAGGTGGTACAAGTAGCTGTATAATGTCTTTCAGGAGTTTATGATTTAATAGAAGAGAGAAAACATGATTATGTTTGTTATTCACTGATGTATAACACATTATCCCAAACTGTAGTGACTTAAAACCACAAACATGTTATTATTTACTTTATAAATTTAGTAGCTTATATATAACTACTGAAAGTTACTTATATTTAAAAATCCAAACTAATTTTATAATGATAAAGCAAGTGCTTTTAAGTAATTCTTAAAATAACATAATAATGATGTATACTATAGTTTTTTAAATCTAATAATACCTTAGTCACCGGTAACTGACCATTACTGGTCTGTCATTTTTCTGTAAATTACAGATCTTTCTCAGAAAAATGGATAATTTTTCTCATGGATAACAGTTTTTAACTGCTAACTGACTACTCTTTAAGTCCTGTAACTGGGAAAACTCGCTATTTATTAAAAATATATTTTCTTATAACTCTAATGGTAATTGTTTTCCACCGCACACAAAGGAAATTGATTTGTGAACAGTATAGCTAGAGTGTTTCCTGTTTTCTTTCCTCTTCGCTCACGACTAAATGAGATTGCTTGAAAATAAAAACAAGCGAGCTCGTTTTTCCAGCTGTTCAGCTAATCTTTCTTCCGAAAATCGAAACTTAGCAGCACTTCTTGTTTGTTGTATGTTTTGTTTTAAAACATTCATTTTGCTCCTAAAGTCTTCATTTGGATCTGACTTAGTAAACAAATAGAAAAACAAACCAAAACCAACCTTCTTTAGAGTTTTAACATTTGACACTTGTTTGCATGTTGAGGTCATTACACCACATACCATTGATATGGTGATGGCTGGTTAAGAGGGGGGAGTGGTGGGTGTGGGTGTGTCTGTCTGTCTAATAAATCCTAAATATTTCAAGGCCCTGGCTATCACTCTTTCCTAGAAGTATTTTCCTTCAAATATATATTAGCCACAAAGTACATTTATTTATAATTAGAGTTGTTATTTAAGGTATGTCTGCGTTAGAGTGTCATGACTTCTTACTTTGTTTTACTGGATTATAGTTGCTTTACACAGTTGCACTCGTTTCTGCTGTGTAACAGTGTGAACCATCCATCCCCTTCCTCCTGCGCCTGCGGGAGCCCTCAGCCCACTTGTCTAGGTCATCGCAGAGCCCTGAGCTAAGCGCCCTGTGCTTTGGGCAGCTTGCCGCCAGCTGTCTGTGTTGCACGTGGTGATGTGTGCAGTCAGGGCTTCTCTCTCAACTCATCCCGCCCTCTGCTTCCCCCTCTGTGTCTGCACGTTCCTTCTCTACATCTGCATCTCTCCATTTCTGCCCTGCACATAGGTTCATCTGAACCATTTTCCTAGAATCCACGTATATGCGTTAATATACGATATTTGTTTTTCTCTTTCTGACTTCACTCTATATGACAATGAAGACTCTAGGTTCACATCTATATCTCTATAGATGACCCAGTGTTACTGTCTACTTCACAGATTGTTAGATTAATGATCTCTAAATTCCCTTTTTACTTGAAACTAAGTGCTAGTCATTCCTTTAAAAAAGACTTATTCGTATTTCCAAATAAATTAGTTCACCTTTGGTCATCTGTCCATTGGGCTTTCCCCTACTTTCTGCCCTACAGGCCTCTATCTTGGCCTCTCTCCAGCATGCCCTTTTTCCTCAAACTTTTACCAGTTGGTATGAGTAAGTGAAAAAAAATTTTAAGTGTGAGTAATGTTTTTATGTTGGGCTTCCCAATTGGCACAGTGATAAAGAATCCATCTGCCAATGCAGGAGATGCGGGTTCAATCCCTGGGTCAGGAAGATCCCCGGAGAAAGAAATGGCAACATGACCTAGTGACTACACACACACACAATCATCATCCCAGTTGACTCCCGCAAATTAAGTACAAGTCCTCAGAATGTGTGTGTGTGTGCTCAGTCACTCAGTCATGTCCAACTCTTTGCAACCCTGTAGCATGTAGCCCGCCAGGCTCCTCTGTACATGGGATTTCCCAGGCTGGAGCCGGTAGCAGTTTCCTTCTCCAAGGGGTCTTCCAAACCCAGGGATCGAACTTGTATCTCCTGCTTGACAGGAAAATTCCTTACCACTCAGCCTGGGAAGCCCTGTGTATGTCTGTTTGTATATATAGCAAGACACACACAGACACAGACACACAGACACACACAGACACAGACACAGACACACACACACACACACACACTGTAAAATTTCCTGCTCAATAAAGATTTTCCGTTCAGTGGTATCATTTATTTAACAACAAAATTTCAGTTATATACAGCATCACCATGTTGGCCTTCAGGGAGAAGTTTGGTCAAGGGTAAGCTAGAGTATTGTTAGTGCCAGCTAGGAGTCAGGAGGTCTGGAGGCAGAAGCAAGGCAAAGCAGATACTAAAACAGAGATTAGATGTTGACCAGGAAGAATTAATTTAATTAGCTAACATTTTCCTGTTCCAGGCTCAGGGGTTTTCTGAGTTCCCTAGAGGCAGTGTGGTGGGCTCAAGCTCAAGTAGCTAATTAAGAATGCCTATTGTTTGTACTGAAGTTCCAACTGGTCTCTATAGTGTTATTATGAAATTAGTTTTATAATAATGACCCAAGGTTTGGGGATAGTGGAGTGGCCCCAAACCTTCCACAGTGAGAACATTCTGCCTTCACTTCCTTCACCTACTAGTGATGGGTGTTTCTTATTCATCTGCCAGTCGATTTTCCCAAACCTTTGTTACAACTCATTTTTAGGGAAGTATNTTTGTTTTAAAACATTCATTTTGCTCCTAAAGTCTTCATTTGGATCTGACTTAGTAAACAAATAGAAAAACAAACCAAAACCAACCTTCTTTAGAGTTTTAACATTTGACACTTGTTTGCATGTTGAGGTCATTACACCACATACCATTGATATGGTGATGGCTGGTTAAGAGGGGGGAGTGGTGGGTGTGGGTGTGTCTGTCTGTCTAATAAATCCTAAATATTTCAAGGCCCTGGCTATCACTCTTTCCTAGAAGTATTTTCCTTCAAATATATATTAGCCACAAAGTACATTTATTTATAATTAGAGTTGTTATTTAAGGTATGTCTGCGTTAGAGTGTCATGACTTCTTACGTTGTTTTACTGGATTATAGTTGCTTTACACAGTTGCACTCGTTTCTGCTGTGTAACAGTGTGAACCATCCATCCCCTTCCTCCTGCGCCTGCGGGAGCCCTCAGCCCACTTGTCTAGGTCATCGCAGAGCCCTGAGCTAAGCGCCCTGTGCTTTGGGCAGCTTGCCGCCAGCTGTCTGTGTTGCACGTGGTGATGTGTGCACGTCAGGGCTTCTCTCTCAACTCATCCCGCCCTCTGCTTCCCCCTCTGTGTCTGCACGTTCCTTCTCTACATCTGCATCTCTCCATTTCTGCCCTGCACATAGGTTCATCTGAACCATTTTCCTAGAATCCACGTATATGCGTTAATATACGATATTTGTTTTTCTCTTTCTGACTTCACTCTATATGACAATGAAGACTCTAGGTTCACATCTATATCTCTATAGATGACCCAGTGTTACTGTCTACTTCACAGATTGTTAGATTAATGATCTCTAAATTCCCTTTTTACTTGAAACTAAGTGCTAGTCATTCCTTTAAAAAAGACTTATTCGTATTTCCAAATAAATTAGTTCACCTTTGGTCATCTGTCCATTGGGCTTTCCCCTACTTTCTGCCCTACAGGCCTCTATCTTGGCCTCTCTCCAGCATGCCCTTTTTCCTCAAACTTTTACCAGTTGGTATGAGTAAGTGAAAAAAAATTTTAAGTGTGAGTAATGTTTTTATGTTGGGCTTCCCAATTGGCACAGTGATAAAGAATCCATCTGCCAATGCAGGAGATGCGGGTTCAATCCCTGGGTCAGGAAGATCCCCGGAGAAAGAAATGGCAACATGACCTAGTGACTACACACACACACAATCATCATCCCAGTTGACTCCCGCAAATTAAGTACAAGTCCTCAGAATGTGTGTGTGTGTGCTCAGTCACTCAGTCATGTCCAACTCTTTGCAACCCTGTAGCATGTAGCCCGCCAGGCTCCTCTGTACATGGGATTTCCCAGGCTGGAGCCGGTAGCAGTTTCCTTCTCCAAGGGATCTTCCAAACCCAGGGATCGAACTTGTATCTCCTGCTTGACAGGAAAATTCCTTACCACTCAGCCTGGGAAGCCCTGTGTATGTCTGTTTGTATATATATAGCAACACACACACAGACACACACAGACACACACAGACACACACACACACACACACACACTTACCACTCAGCCTGGGAAGCCCTGTGTATGTCTGTTTGTATATATATAGCAACACACACACACAGACACACACAGAGACACACACACACACACACACACACACACACACACACACACAGTAAAATTTCCTGCTCCGATCAATAAAGATTTTCCGTTCAGTGGTATCATTTATTTAACAACAAAATTTCAGTTATATAAAGCATCACCATGTTGGCCTTCAGGGAGAAGTTTGGTCAAGGGTAAGCTAGAGTACTGTTAGTGCCAGCTAGGAGTCAGGAGGTCTGGAGGCAGAAGCAAGGCAAAGCAGATACTAAAACAGAGATTAGATGTTGACCAGGAAGAATTAATTTAATTAGCTAACATTTTCCTGTTCCAGGCTCAGGGGTTTTCTGAGTTCCCTAGAGGCAGTGTGGTGGGCTCAAGCTCAAGTAGTTAATTAAGAATGCCTATTGTTTGTACTGAAATTCCAACTGGTCTCTATAGTGTTATTATGAAATTAGTTTTATAATAATGACCCAAGGTTTGGGGATAGTGGAGTGGCCCCAAACCTTCCACAGTGAGAACATTCTGCCTTCACTTCCTTCACCTACTAGTGATGGGTGTTTCTTATTCATCTGCCAGTCGATTTTCCCAAACCTTTGTTACAACTCATTTTTAGGGAAGTATTACTTTTCTGTCTTCTTACCTTCTTACTGACTTAGATTCTAATAATTAATTGCCACAGGGTGATACTGTGGAACTGTGGACTTCATAAAGTTGGGTGAATTCCAAGAGTAGAGAAGAAAGTATTAACTAATTTAATTGACAAATGTTTCCCAGCTTGGTATACTGTTCAGGTTTTTGTTATAAGTTTGTGAATAAATTAAACTGTTTCTGCCCCAGGGACTCAAATCAGATATGTGGTTGTGGGAATCTTTTTCTTTTCCCACACCACTCTGCATTTTAAAAATTCTTCTGCAGGAAGATCCCAACATGCTATAGCTGTTCTTTCTTATGCAGCAAATTTTCCCTGGAGAGAAGCAGTAGAAAACCCAAATTGAGGTTTTTTTTAATGCTTTGTTTTCATGTCACTTTTTCAGAGAGCTGCACTTTTCTGTTAAACTGTCAATAAATATTCTAAACCAGAAAGCAGGGTGGCGGTGGGGAGCAGGGAGTAGGAAATAGGAAGTTCAGTTCAGTTGCTCAGTTGTGCCCGACTCTTCGAGCCACCATGGACTGCAGCACACAGCCTTCCCTGTCATTCACCAACTCCTAGGAAATAGGAAGGGAAGGAGCAAATTCTTAACCCTCACGGGAGCACTAATGAACATGTTGAATTAGTCTATATAAATGGTAGTATTTTCCCACTTAAGCTTTTAAAAGTGCCTGTGTGTGTAAATAACTGTACTTTCACACCAAGACTTGTGTGCGTTATTTATATGCAGTTTCCATCGGTGTCCATAGCTGCATTACTCACAACAGCCAAAGGGTGAAAACAACCAGACATACATCAGTGGATTAACACAGTCTGGTGTATCCATGCAAGAGAACATTATTCAACCATAACAAGTAATAAAGTACTGATGTACACGCCAGACACAACAGTCCACATGCTTTGATCTCGTTTATATGATTTGTCCATAATTGGGAAATTCATAGAGACTGAAAGTGGCTTTGTGGTAATGAGGAGTGGAGTGGAGGAAGAGGGTATCTTCCCGGCCGTGTCTGCCAGGGTGAAAGGTCTTTGGAGTAATGAAAACGGTCTGGAGTTTGATAGTGGTGATGGTTCTATAGTCCTTTGAATAAACTAAAATCAATGGAGTTGTATACTTCACAGTGGTGAATTTTATGGTCTGTGAATTAGATTTCAGATTTTTAAAAAAAGTTTGCTGCGAAACTAGATTCTTTAGTGACTCTAAAAGTATCGAGTCAGTATTTCACATTTTATATGGATCACAGCAGCTCTCAGTTCAAATGTTGTACACAGTGGGGGTTGTTTGGGTAGTTGCACTTCATCTCTATTTGAGTAGACATAGAACTACAAGAATCTTGGACTTGAAGTCAGGAATTAGGAATTTTACTTCTGAATCTTGAGTGACCACGGGCAAGGTGCTACCACTTTTATTTTATTATTTGTATGTTTGCTCTTGTCTGAGTTTTCCAAATTGGAGGGTTTCTGAGAGGCATAAGCTTTTTGAGGGCAGGTTTTCCAACAGCTTCCTGCACGGTCTTGTACATGTGGGTGTGTGGCAAGTGCATTAAATGAACGTTGGTTTAAACTGAGAAAGACACATGAAAGTGTGGTCTAAACTTCCCTATGAAAACAGTTTAGAAGTTACAGTCTATTGCCAAGGGATTTTGTAACTAATACACAGCCACATTGACTCAACTTCTCTTCTAGGCCTTCCAGTATTAAAACATGTGCTGACACCAAGAATAAAGGCAACTTATGTTGCTTTTGATTCTATGAAGGATTATTTGGATGCCATTTATGATGTTACAGTGGCTTTTGAAGGGTCTGTGGATGATAAAGGCCAGCGGAAGGAAGCACCATCCATGGCTGGTAAGTTTGTTTTCCAGTTAGTCATATATGTTTATGAACGTGGGATATATTTTTTAAAAGGGTAAGTGTGTTCTATTATGTTACATTGATATATTTTCAAAATATGTACCCTTGATGTATTTTTTATTAATCTGTAACGGCAGTAATTTCATTAGCTCTGGTTGGCTGTCCCATCAGTCCTTTGGATTTGCCCAGTATTGTTAACGCGGCCTCTTTCTGCCCAAGGTTCACACACAGAAATGGAAAAGCTCCATGAAGCAAAGGAAGGAGAGACCCGGGAAAATGCTAAGCTAGCAACACTGAGTTGTGGCCTCAGTCACTGTTCTCTTTATGTGTGTTTTTCATGCAACATTTTGAACTCTGGTATCACAGACAAGAAGGACCGTCACACATGACCTTTTTTTTTTTCGACCATGGGCTCTAGTATTAAGGACCTGTGGGCCAGGATTTTAAGTGGGCAGCATGTTTTAGTTCAATATAAGCACACTCTTGACTGTTGCAGACCTCTGGATGTGGGGCTGGGCAGCAGGAAGCATGTGGAGTTTTCCGTCCACTCTTCAAGGTATATCGGCCTAGTAGTTCCCCTTGGCAGCTGCTGGATGTGGAACTGGCTTGTCTAGCGCGTCTCAGCAGGATCTCTTGAAGGCGAATGTTCAGAAGGGAGAGTGACTCCCAGAGGAAGGAGGGGAAAGAGGACAGGGGGTGAGCAGAATGTGGCTGAACGGTGGGAAGCGGCCGGCGGCGGAGGAGGGGCTCTGGAGGGGCCCCATCTGCGGACTGACCGCTCTCCTGACTCATGGTCACCGCAGAGCGAAGTGGGCGCTGCAGCGGAAGTGTGCGGGCTTGTCTCCACCAGACCCTGTCCACCTGCCCTCCCCTCCGCCTGTACCCCTTGTCTTCATCGCTTG
>SJYV01036904.1:0-23503 GCA_006410875.1 Neotragus pygmaeus | reverse complement strand
AATCCCTTCCAGCATCAGAGTCTTTTCCAATGAGTTAACTCTTCACATGAGGTGGCCAAAGTATTGGAGTTTCAGCTTTAGCATCATTCCTTCCAAAGAAATCCCAGGACCGATCTCCTTTAGAATGGACTGGTTGGATCTCCTTGCAGTCCAAGGGACTCTCACGAGTCTTCTCCAACACCACAGTACAAAAGCATCAATCCTTTAGCACTCAAGTGACTTAGCAGCAGCAGCAGCAGCTTTCTTAACAGTCCAACTTTCACATCCATACATGACCACTGGAAAAACCATAGCCTTGACTAGACGGACTTTTGTTGGCAAAAACCCTATTAGCTGTTAAAATATTGAAATAAGTTTCATACTCATTGGCAAAGGTCCTAAGCACCCCAAGTGTTCCATAATGCCTCCTCCCGCTCTGCCTCATGCAGCCTGACTCTTGGAAACATTGAATGGACACCATCAGGGACCACCCTTGCTCCCGAAAGAGCACATGCATACTGGAGTTGTTTCACCCTGGTTTCTCCCCCATCCCTCAGGACCCACCCCCAAGTAGTGGGTTTGGGGACTGTGAACAAATGCGAATTACCAGTTTGTTCCCTGAGGATGCATTTTGAGAATCTCCTCTGAACTTAGAGTCCCAGGAGTTTTGTGTGCTTGTTTGTTGAGATGCCTGCTGCTTTGGGGTATCTTTTGACCTTCTTGTGGACTTTGGATCATGCCTGCAATACCCTTTGGAAATCTCTGCCCATCCACCAGCTTGGATTCCTTCCAGCCAACCATCCACTCCACGCCAGAGGTTCCTGTCACCTCCTAGATGTATGTGTCTACTCTATTCTGCACTACGTTGGGACTTAACCTGACATGTGGCATAATGGACAAGGTCTTGGTATTCTAGGAAGCAGAACAGAATGGGGGTTTAGGAGCCAGGATTATCTGTGTTTGAATGCAAACTCTACCACTCGTAACTGTGTAAACTTAGGAAAGTTCTTCAGATTATCTGGGTCTCAGTTGTCTAATCTTTAAAATGGGATAATAAGAGTACCTAACTCATAAGGGTGTTAGGAGGACTAAAGGACAACATAGTGGAAAGCACTTAGATGAATGCCTGGTACATAGTAAAAGTTCAGTAAATGTCAGGTATTTATTATTTTGCATAGAAACTTTAATGAGCACATTTAGGTATATTTTTCAACATTTTCACCTTGTTTGTTGACTCTTTGATCTTTACGACAGCTCCAGAGAGGTAAATATTGAATCGTATTGGTTAGCATCTTGATTTTTGGAATGAGGAAATGGATATTTATCTACTATATTTAGTGATGAAGTGATATTAAGTGGCCATGGTTAATGACAAATTTTCTGATTCCCCAGTTAGTTCTTTGTCCCCATCAGGTAGGTTGCAGAAATAGGTAGGTTGCTATTTATTTGATAAATGTTTATTGATGAGATACAAACATAGCAACTGCATAGACACCAAAGAGGAAAGGGGAGGTGGGTGGGAGGACTTGGCAGATTGGGATTGATACATATACACTATTGATACAGTGTATAAAATAGATAACTAATGAGATAGTTATACTGTATAGCACAGGGAACTGTACCTAATGCACTGTGGTGACCTGAATGGGAAGGAAGTCCAAACGGGAGGGGTATATGTATATGTATGGCTGATTCATTTTGCTGTAGAGTAGAAACTAACACAGCATTGTAAAGCAACTATGCTTCAATTTCTGAAATAAATTCCAAAAATTTTTGTTAAGAAAATAAAGGACTTCCCTGGTAGTGCAGTGGATAAGAATCCATCTGCTAATGCAGGGGACAGGGGTTTGATCTCTGGTCCAGAAAGATTCCACCTGCCACAGAGAACTAAGCCTGTGTGCCATAGCTACTGAGCCTTGTGCTTTGCAACTACTGAAGCCTGTGCACCTAGAGCCTGTGCTCTGCAACAAGAGAAGCCATCACATTTAGAAGCCTGTGCACTGCAATGAAGAGTAACCCCTGGTTGCCCCAATGAGAGAAAGCCAATGTGCAGCAACAAAAACACAGTGTGATCAAAAATAAATTTAAAAAAATACAAAAATATGTATTGAATGGCTGCTATGTACCAGACACAGTGCGGGGCGCTGAGAATACAATAGTGAACAAAACAGGGAGGTCCCTGTGCTCCCGGTGTTACTGTTCTGGTGGAAAGAGACAGTCAATAGGCAAATAAATAATGATGAAAAGGATGTATCAATTAGTGTGATGAAAATAAAGCAGAGTCATATAATAAAGAGTAACTGTGGGAGACAGGGTGGTGGAGGAAGGCTTTTCTGAGAAGGAGACTTTTATGACAAGAAAGAGGTGAGCTGAAAAACCTTATCCCTTTGGATATGTAGCTGGGATCTGAGAGGGAAGTTCTGATAAAGAGAGAGCTTCCAAAGTTCTGCTCTGAGCCACGACAGACAAGTAGAAGGAGCAGGAGGGAGGGCTGCTCTTTAAAGGTAGCTCGTTAAAGGTAAACAATAGAATGGGAAAGGCTAGAGAGCTCTTCAAGAAAATTAGAGACACCAAGGGAACATTTCATGCAAAGATGGGCTCAATGAAGAACGGAAATGGTATGGACCTAACAGAAGCAGAAGATATTAAGAGGTGGCAAGAATACACCGAAGAACTGTACAAAAAAGATCTTCATGACCCAGATAATCACGATGGTGTGATCACTCACCTAGAGCCTGACATCCTGGAATGTGAAGTCAAGTGGGCCTTAGGAAGCCTCACTATGAACAAAGCTAGTGGAGGTGATGGAATTCCAGTTGAGCTATTTAAAATCCTCAAAGATGATGCTGTGAAAGTGCTGCACTCAATATGCTGCAAATTTGGAAAACTCAGTGGTGGCCACAGGACTGGAAAAGGTCAGTTTTCATTCCAATCCAAAAGACAGGCAATGCCAAAAATGCTCAAACTACTGTACAATTGCACTCATCTCACATGCTAGTAAAGTAGTGCTCAAAATTCTCCAAGCCAGGCTTCAACCGAATATGAACTGTGAACTTCCAGATGTTCAAGTTGGTTTTAGAAAAGGCAGAGGAACCAGAAGTTAAATTGCCAACATCCGATAGATCATCGAGAAAGCAAGAGTTCCAGAAAAACATCTATTTCTGCTTTATTGACTATGCCAAAGCCTTTGACTGTGTGGATCACAATAAACAGGAAAATTCTGAAAGATGGGAANATTCTTGTTTGGTTAAACACTCCAGCACCCTCTATCCTGCCCCCTTCACCTTGTGCTCTACCTTTAGTTATAGTAATACTAAAAGAAGATGGGTATTCTGCCTTTTGAGCAGGGGTAGTCCTTCCAATGGATATTAAGTCCTTCCAATGAGGAAAATTCTGAAAGATGGGAATACCAGATCCACCTGACCTGCCTCTTGAGAAATCTGTATGCAGGTCAGGAAGCAACAGTTATAAGTGGACATGGAACAACAGACTGGTTCCAAATAGGAAAAGGAGTATGTCAAGGCTGTGTATTGTCATCCTGCTTATTTAACTTATATGCAGAGTAGATCACGAGAAACGCTGAGCTGGATGAAGCACAAGCTGGAATCAAGACTGCCAGGAGGAATACCAATAACCTCACATATACAGATGATACCACACTTATGGCAGAAATTGAAGAAGAACAAAAGAGCCTCTTGTTGAAAGTAAAAGAAGAGAGTGAAAGAGTTGGCTTAAAGCTCAACATTCAGAAAATGAAGATCATGGCATCTGGTACCATCACTTCATGGCAAATAGTTGGGAAACAGTGGAAACAGTGGCTGACTTTATTTTTGGGGGGCTCCAAAATCACTGCAGNAGCCACCCCATTTTGTTAAAAAAAGACTCCATTTTAGAGTTCTGAGGAAAGAGTCTTTGGAAATCCCCTGACCTCACCCCACCACCTGCGAGCCAATCAGATCCCAGATCAGGATCTCCTGACTTTACGTTCAGGACTTATGACCTGCCCAGGAAATTCAAATTAAGCCCAGGAAGTGGGCACCAATCAGAACCCAACACCTAACCCTTCCACAGAAGGTAACATTTTTCCACACGAGAATACCCTATATAAGCAATGAAACCCAGAGTTCGTGGCTCCTCTCCTTAGCCGTTGCGTTGGTAACGGTGGGAGCCGCAGCTCGAGCTTGGTAATAAAAACTTGCTTTTGCATCGGATGCCGGCTCCCTGGTGGTCATTGGGAGATTTTGCGACTTGGGCATAACATTTGGGGGCTCGTCTGGGATCTCCCATCAGCCCTGCAAGGAAACGGATCTGAAGAGTTATCTACGGCCGGTAAGCTCTTCTCTGTCTCTTTGTTTCTGATAAGGCCTATTTTCTGAAGCTGTTACATGACTTAGGCAGACGAGCTGGCAGGTCACCAGTGCAGGTCGTTGCGAGACGTCCCCGACCCCCTAGGAGGGGATGGAGTGCCCCTGTTCTCTGTAGATGATAGCTGGTCGCTCCCACTGAACAGCTGGAGGCTATCGTCTTATTTTCAATTTTGCCTCTGGACTTCCGGAGGTCTGTATCTTCTGTCTCTCTGTGTGGCTATCTGTATTGTCTGTGTTAATTTACCAACATCTGACTGATCTAGGAANGATAGCTGGTCGCTCCCACTGAACAGCTGGAGGCTATCGTCTTATTTTCAATTTTGCCTCTGGACTTCCGGAGGTCTGTATCTTCTGTCTCTCTGTGTGGCTATCTGTATTGTCTGTGTTAATTTACCAACATCTGACTGATCTAGGAACGATGGGGCAAAGTCAGTCTAATCCTACCCCTCTATCCCTGATCACTGACCATTTTAAGGAGGTCAAGATGCGCACATGTGACCTCAGTGTGGAAATTAAGAAAGATAAATTAATCACATTTTGTAATGAGGGATGGCCCCCAGAGGGCACCTTTGATTTGGAAACCGTGCACCGAGTCCAAGACATCATCTTTCAACCACGGAGCAGACACCCTGACCAAGTTCCCTATGTCACAGTGTGGGAAGATCTCATATTGTGCTCACCTCCATGGGTAAAACCTTTTTTGCCTCCATAGGAATTTTCTACTGCACAGGTGCTGGAGACATGTGTAGGAAAGAACCTGAAAGATTCCAAGGAACCTGAACCAATGGCGCTGCTGTACCCCATTTTACAAGGGGGAACAGAGGAAGAACTTCCCACCCCCTTACCAACCCCTCGAGCCACCACAGGCCCCTGCTATCCCTCCACCTAGGGCCAATGCATCAGAAGGGGAGCCTGCACAAAATACTCGCCATAGGTGAGCCATGTCTCCGGCAGGGCCGGTAAACTCAACTGTTGCCCTCCCTTTACGAGTGGCCGGTCCCCCCGATGAAGAAGGGAACCAACCTCATCAATACTGGCCCTTCTCTACCAGTGATCTATATAACTGGAGGTCCCAGAATNAAAGATCTGTCTACTCTTTCTGGCTTGCCTTGTTATTTTGGAAAGCTGGCTGTTTCCCTCATTCTCTGTTTGTTACTTTGGTTCCAGGGGTGGATCAGGAGGGTCAGCGAGTGGTGGCAACAGGGCATCTGGGGCATCTGCTCCTTGCCCTGTGGGCCAGGGCAGCTGCGTGGGCTGGGGTGGCTGGAAGTGGCCATGGGCCGAGGTGGCCATGTGGGCAGCACTTTTCTGGGTCAAATATGCCCACGTCCCTGCACACTCTCTGGAGGCTGCTAACAGGTGCCCTGCATGATGTAGGTCAATGCCCACATCTGTGAGCTCTTCCTGCCAGTCTCAGGTCGAGCGCAGTCGGGCCCTCCGGCCAGGGCCTTGTGCAGGTGACAGGGAGGCGCGGGCTCTCATCCGAGGCCGGGGTGGGTCCCCTCGCCTGCAGGCTCCCCGGCGTGGGCACGGCTCGGCCCCTCACCACCGCGGGGCTGAGGTGGCTTCCTGGCTGTGCAGCCTCTGTCCCTCCAAACCAGCGATGGTGGGCAGAGTCCTTCTCGCCATCCAGCCTCTCTGACCCCTTTCAGAGGGCAGACGAGACAGTGCTCCTTGTCTCCCGGGGTCCGTGTCACAGGTCAGACCCTCTGGACAGCCTGGGATACTGTGCCAACCTCAGGTCTCTGGTCTTACTCACTTCCCCAGGGTCCTTTGGCCCTGAGAGGGGACATATCCACAGGTCCAGGGATTGGGACATGGAGTGGGCCTGTCGGCAGACCAGAGGCCCATAAACAGGGTGATGTCCAGTGAATCAAGCACACACCCACTGAGAGCATCTGTGGAGAGAACAAAGAACAGCTCGCCGGCTATCTGCAGGTGGCTGCCTCGACCCCACAGACCAGCTCACAAGCCAGAAAGGACAGCTTGCTCGTGCCAGGATCGGGGGCTCCTGGAGGCTGGGCCCTTCCTCCCTCGGGGGCTGCTCCTGGGCCCGAGGGGCTGCAGCTGCTCTCCAGGGCTATAGAGGGATGAAGACCTGGGGAGGACACAGGTCTCTTGGCTAAGCAGAAAGCTTGGGTGACATGGTCAGGAGCTTACTCTGCTGGGTCCTTAATGTTTGCGGCAGTGACAAAGGCTTTTTAANAGAAGGGAAAGGCTACCCACTCCAGTATTCTGGCCTGGAGAATTTCGTGGACTGTATAGTCCATGGGGTCATAAGGAGTCATACATGACTGAGCAACTTTCAGCTCATATATATATAATATTTATTTAAATATAAAATATATGTATCATATTGATTTTTTTACAGATTTATACACATATATTGCCTCTTCCTTGGAATTCCCTTCCCACTTAGTCACCACAGAGCAATGAGTGGAGTTAGGTTCTCATTCGTTATCTATTTTATTCATGGCACTGTGTATATGTCAGGGGCTCCCTGGTGGCTCAGTGGTAAGGAATCTGCCTGCAAAGAAGGAGACCTGGGTTCGATCCCTGGGTCGAGAAGATGCCCTGGAGGAGGGCACAGCAACCCACTCCAGTACGCTTGCCTGGAGAATCCCATGGACAAAGGCGCTGCAGTCCATGGGGTCACACAGAGTCAGACACAACTGAGCGACTCAGCAGCAGCAGCAGTTTGTAAAGGTCAGTCCCAATCTCCCAGCTCGCCCAGCTCTCCCTTCCCACCTTGATAACTAGCCATACGTTTGTTCTCTATGTCTGTCTCTATTTACGCTTTGCAAATAAATTCATCTATACTACTTATATAAATTCCACACATATGCATTAATAGACGATATTTGGTTTCCTCTGATTTACTTCACTCTCAGTGACATCTCTAGGTCCATCCACGTCTCTGCAAATATGGTGCTTCTTTTCATAAAGACACTAATCCTACTATATCTAGGCCCCACCTTTACGATTCCACTGTAGGACCTTCTTGATTTTTAATTACCTCCTTATATGCCCTATCTCGGAGAAGGAAACAGCAACCCACTCCAGTATTCTTCCCTGGAGAATCCCAGGGACAGAGAAGCCTGGCAGGCTACAGTCCACGGGGTCGAAATAGTCAGACATGGCTTAACGACTAAACCACCCCCACCACCAAGCCCTACCTCCAGACATAGTCACAGCTGAGGTTAGGGCTCAAACATACACATTCTGGGGGAACACAATTCAGCCCACAGCATATACCACCTTCCAGAGTTCTCCAGGGAGGCTGAGCCCCAGTTACCCTTCTCCCAGTAACTTGCTCACTAATGCACGCTGAGTTGGTTTCTTTTCCTTCCCTCTTCATTTTCCTGTCTTCCCACTAGAGTGTCCTGAGACTACCTCCCAAATGAACAGTTTGCACTCAAATTTCAATCTCAAGGTATCCGTCTGCTGCTGCTGCTAAGTTGCTTCAGTCGTCTCCCACTATGTGTGACCCCATAGACGGCAGCCCACTAGGCTCCGTCATCCCTGGGATTCTCCAGGCAAGAACAGTGGAGTGGGTTGCCATTTCCTTCTCCAATGCANGTCAGGACTGTGTGCCGCGGTCGCCCTGTTCAAAAGTCCGGGCTGTGTTTTGCATTCGCCCTGTGCCGAGGTCCGGAATGTGTTCTGCGGTCGGCTAGTGACGAGTTGCAGGCTGTGTGATGCAGTCGCCCTTCAATGAGTTTCGAGCTGTGTGCCTCAGTTGCCCTTCCTGGAGGTCCGGGCTGTGTACCTTGCTCGCCCTGTGACAAGTTCCGGCCTGTTTTCCGTAGTCACCCTGCGCCAATGTCCGGGCTGTGTTCCACGGTTGGCTGGTGAAGATTTCTGAGCTGTGTCCCACAGTCGCCCTTCACTGAATTTCAGGCTGTGTGCCGCCATCTCTGTGCGCCGAGGTCCGGGTTGTGTGCCGCAGGCGCCCTGCGCCGTGGTATGGCCTGTCGGCCGTGGTCGCCCTGTGCCGCATTCCGGCCTGTGTTCAGGGTTGGCTAGTGATGTGTTCCGAGCACTGTGCCATGGTCTCCCTGCACAGATTTCCTAGCAGTGTGCCACAGTCGTCCTTCACTGAGGTTCACGCTGTGTGCTGTGGTCGCCCTGTGCCGAGGTCTGGGCTGTGTGCGGCGGTCACCCTGAGACGAGGTCCAACCTGTGTTCCATGGTCACACTGCGACAAGGTCCTGGATGTGTGCCACAGTGAACATCTTCCGACATCCGTGCTGTGTTCCAGGGGTGCCTTGCCTTAAGGTCCGGGATGTGTGCCACGGTTTCCCTTCACTGAATTTCGGGATGTGTGCTGCGGTCACCCTGCATCGAAGTCCGGCCTGTGTGCTGCGGTTGCCCTGTGCCGAAGTCCGTGATGTGTTTCGCGCTCGGCTACTGACGAGTTCCATGCTGTGTGTCTTGGCCGCCCTTCAATGAAGTTCGGGCTGTGTACAGCGGTCACCCTGCACCAAGTTCCGGGCTGTGTACCGTGGTCACCTTGGGTCAATGTCCGTGCTGTGTTCCAGACTTGCCCTGCATCGAGGTCCGGGATGTGTGCTGCAGTCTCCCTTCACAGAGTTTCAGGCTGTGTGCTGTGGTCACTCTTCACGGAGGTTCAGGCTGTTTTCAGCGGTCGCCCTGCTCGATGTCCTTGATGTGTGCCACGGTCGCCCTGTGCCTCGGTCTGGNTCAGCCAAAAAGGCTCAGATATGTCAACCAGAGGTCACCTACTTGGGGTATGTATTAAAAGAAGGGCAGAGGTGGCTGTCAGAGGCACGGAAAGAGACAGTACTCAAAATACCGACCCCAGACTCACCTCGAAGGATGAGAGAATTTCTGGGGTCTGCTGGCTTCTGCCATCCTTGGATTCCAAACTATGTGGAACTGGCTAAACCCTTATATGAAGCCACAGAAAATACCATCCCTTTCAGTTGGACAGAACAGATGAAGACCGCTTTCAAGGCCATTAAAAGGGACTTACTGTCAGCCCCTGCCCTGGGACTACCTGACGTCACCAAACCCTTTCTTCTGTATGTAGATGAAGAGCAAGCGGTGGCAAAAGGGGTGCTGATGCAACATTTGGGACCCTGGAAGCCGCTGGTGGCCTACTTGTCTAAACGCCTAGACCCCGTGGCTTCAGGATGGCCCCCGAGCCTCCGCATGATTGCGCCTGTGGCCCTAATGGTTAAAGATGCAGACAAGCTGACCCTGGGGCAAGAGTTACACATCACCGCCCCCCATGCCATCGGGGGCATACTGAAGCAACCTCCGGACAGGTGGATCAGCAATGCTCGGTTGACCCACTACCAGGGACTATTACTAAACCCCTCCAGAATCATCTTTCTACAGCCTATTGCTCTCAACCCGGCAACATTCTACAGCCTATTGCTCTCAACCCGGCAACATTGCTTCCTAACCCGGACTTGGAAGCCCCGATCCATGACTGTAGTGACATACTAGCCCAGGTGCATGGGATGCGAGAGGACTTGCAAGATCGCCCCCTAGCGGATGCTGAGGTCACCTGGTATAGGGACGGAAGCAGTTTCGTTAGAGATGGACTCAGGTATGCAGGGCGGCCCTAACAGAAACCCAAATTGTGTGGGCGGAAGCACTGCCTCCGGGTACTTCGGCTCAAAGGGCTGAACTAATCGCCCTAAGAAAAGCCCTTCAGTTGGGGAAGGACAAAAAGCTTCACATCGTCACTGATAGACCTTTGCAACTGCCCATATACACGGGGCCATCTACAGAGAGAGGGGACTCCTCACAGCTGAGGGTAAGACGATTAAAAACAAAGAAGAAATAAAAGCTCTCCTCTCGGCATTATGGCTACTTAAGAAACTAGCCATAATACACTGTCCGGGGCACCAAAAGCCAGACACCCCAAACTCAAGGGGAAACAACTTAGCAGACAGAGCAGCCAGAGATGCGGCCCAGAGTACCGTGATAGAGGCCACTCTTCAGCTGCCTGACCCTGGGAGCCCTGTTCTGCCAGACTTGCCCATTTACTCACCAAGAGACTTAGACTGCATACAGAGCCTGCCTATGGCCCAACAGCTGGCCAGGTGGTGGAGAGCAGCAGACAGCTCTCTAATCCTCCCAGAAGGGCTAGGAAAACAAGTATTACTAAAAATGCATCGCGCCACTCACCTAGGAACTCGAAAAATGCAAGATCTAATTAGACATGCAAAAATTACCATGAAAAATGTCAGGACAATAATAGAAGACATCGTATCAAACTGCAAAGCATGCCAGCTCACAAACGCTGTCCCTCATCCGGCCAACCAAGGAATTAGAGAACGGGGGACAAGACCAGGAGTGTACTGGGAGGTGGACTTCACTGAGGTAAAACTGGGTAAATATGGATACAAATACCTGTTGGTGTTCATAGATACCTTCTCAGGGTGGGTAGAAGCTTTCCCCATCAAGAGAGAAACAGCACAGGTGGCGGCTAAAAAGCTGATTGAAGACATCTTACCACGGTTCGAGTTTCCAGTACAGGTGGGGTCAGATAATGGGCCAGCCTTCGTGTCTCAGGTAAGCCAGGGTGTAGCCTAGGCTTTGGGGGCTAGATGGAAGCTGCACTGTGCCTATAGGCCCCAGAGCTCAGGAAAAGTAGAAAGGATAAATGGGATGCTTAAAGAGACATTAACAAAACTAGTTGCTGAGACTGGTGGGGACTGGGTGGCTCTCCTCCCCTTTGCCTTATACCGGGTGTGGAACTCACGCTACCAACTGGGACTCACCCCCTTTGAAATCATGTATGGGATACCTCCCCCAATAATCCCTAACCTAAAGGCAGAAGTGTTAAAAGAAATAGATGATCAGAAGTTGCTTTTTTGTCTCCCATCCTTACAATACTCCCACAGGGACACATGGAAGAGGCTCAAAGCGCTACATGAATCAGGCCCTCCACCTGAACCTCACCGCTACCGGCCAGGAGAATGGGTATATGTGTGCCGTCATCACCAAGAGACCCTAGAGCCTAAATGGAAGGGACCCTTGTCGTCTTGACGACTCCAACTGCTCTCAAAGTTGACGGCATCTCTGCTTGGGTCCACTACACCCACACATGGCCTGTGGACCTGTTTGCCTTACGAGAAGAGTTCCTCCTCCAGTGGAAGGCCGAATTGGACAAAACTAACCCGCTCAAGCTAAAACTGCAAAGACAACAAAAGTACTCACCTTTGGGCCGTGTTTATTGAACAAGTTAATGACCTTCATTAAGAGCCACATCAACACGGTGCAGCTTATGGTGCTCAGGCCCCAATATACAGCTCTGCCAGCGGCCCCTTTAGCGGAAGAAAATATAGAGCTGGACCCATGATTGGGTCTGTCTTGGGACCTTGAGAAGGGGGGAATGAAGAACTTAAGCCACCCCATTTTGTTAAAAAAAGATTCCATTTTAGAGTTCTGAAGAAAGAGTCTTTGGAAATCCCCTGACCTCACTCCACCACCTGCGAGCCAATCAGATCCCAGATCAGGATCTCTTGACTTTACATTCAGGACTTATGACCTGCCCAGGAAATTCAAATTAAGCCTGGGAAGTGGGAACCAATCAGAACCCAACACCTAACCCTTCCACAGAAGGTAACATTTTTCCACACGAGAATACCCTATATAAGCAATGAAACCCAGAGTTCGTGGCTCCTCTCCTTAGCTGCTGCGTCAACGGTGGGAGCCCCAGCTCGAGCTTGGTAATAAAAACTCTCTTGCTTTTGCATCCGATGCCGGCTCCCTGGTGGTCATTGGGAGATTTCGCAACTTGGGCATAACACTTTCTATGTCCCCAATTTTTTTTTGTAGGACATAGGCTTCATTCAACCTCCTGACCTTCCCTGAGTTCCAAAAGGCAAATTCAAACAGTTGCTAATCAGAGAAGGGAGGGGATACAGAAACAAGGGAGGAGCAGTCAAGTGGTGTTACAGCCTTGGGGCAGGATCCTAGTTCATAATCAATATGCATAACAATATCTTTGAGTTGTGTAAAACTGGGACCCCCACCCAGGTGGAGGATGGAAACTTCAAGCTGAATGCTAGATTCCTGGAACACTATAAGATCCAGTGGAGAAGGAAATGGCAAACCACTCCAGTATTCGTGCCTGGAAAATCCCATGGATAGAGGAGCCTGGTGGGCTATAGTCCATGGGATGGCAAGAGTCAGACACGACTTAGCGACTAAACTACCATCACCACCCTATTACTTCACCACCAACCATTCAGAAGAAAGTCACACCCTGCAGGCCTCATGCCAAATTTTGCCTTCCTTTTCTGGGGCCCAGTGATGACCATTCTGTTAGGCCTCCTGTTTGGCCTGTCTGTTTCATCTCTGACAAGGTCCAACAGTTTCAGGCTAAATTGTTGTTACTATGAGATGAATGTTGGTTTTAGGCACAGAATACCTCTGTTTAAGTCAGGTGGAGAGAGACTTCTGCTCTACTAGGCAGAACTATGTATGCCCACTATCAGCTGAAAGTAATTACAGGAGAACCAGCCCTCTGCCCCAATTCCCAATAAGTATCTTGAGTATAGGGCTTCCCTTATGGCTCAGCTGGTAAAGAATCCACCCGCAATGTGGAAGACCTGGATTCGATCCCTGGGCTGGGAAGATCCCCTGGAGAAGGGAAAGGCTACCCACTCTGTTAGTGGAAGCACACTGACTAAAACCGCCCACCCTGGCCAGACACCATAGTAACCATTTGCATGAGTTGTTTTACACAACAGGGGGTCCTGGTAAGGAACAGGGAACTAATAAGCCACCACCAACCGGAAGAGTTCTGGAAAGGTCAAAAGGAGATACCACATGTCTGACCACCTCCCAGAATCCTTCTTGCTGGCATCCATCTTGGCTGCTGTCTCTTANTTTTACACAACAGGGGGTCCTGGTAAGGAACAGGGAACTAATAAGCCACCACCAACCGGAAGAGTTCTGGAAAGGTCAAAAGGAGATACCACATGTCTGACCACCTCCCAGAATCCTTCTTGCTGGCATCCATCTTGGCTGAACAAGTCCTGCACCACCAGTAAGGACTCTGAGTCAGAATGATTGGCTAAAGATAACCCAGAAACTAATCCTATCACCATAAAACTTGAGACTGTGAGCTACATGACAGAGCAGTTCGGTTCCCTTACCCTACTGCTCTCCACCCAGACACTCTTTCCCAATAAATCTCTTGCTTTGTCAGCATATGTGTCTCCTCAGACAATTCATTTCTGAGTGTTAGACAAGAGTCCAGTTTCAGGCCCTGGAAGGGGTCCCCCTTCCCACAACAACTCCAGTATTCTGGTCTGGAGAATTCCATGGACTGTATAATCCATGGGGTCACAAAGAGTCGGACATGACTGAGTGACTTTCACTTATCTTGAGTATAAAGTCTCTCAGTGGGAGTTGTGAGGGGAAACTGACTCAAATCATCTGCCCTGGTCAGGTACCATAGTAACCATTTGCATGAGTTATTTTCAACAGAAAGTCTTGGTAAGGAACACTGAACTAAGCAGCCACCATCAACTGGAAGAATTTGGGAAAGGTCAAAAGGAGATGCCACATGTCCTACCGACCTCCAAGAATTCTTGCTGGCATCCATCTTGGCTGAGCAATGCATGCGCTATCAAGAAGGACCCTGAGTCAGAATGATTTGTCAGAGACAACCCAGAAACTAATCCCATCACCATAAAACTGGAGACTCTGAGCCATGTGGCAGAGCAGTCTTCCTAGTTTCCCTTACCCTCCTGCTCTTTGCCCAGGTGCCCCTCCTCAACAGTCTCTTGCTTCGCCAGAAAAAAAAAAAAATTCTTTTTACAAAGCATCATCACATCTATTCCTCTAGTTTAATCTTTAAACAGGGAAGGTAACTTTGTCTACGTTGTGTGTGTGTGTGTGTGTGTGTGTGTTAGTCTCTCAGTCGTGTCCGACTCTTTGCAACCCTATGGACTATAGCCTGCCAGGCTCCTCTGTCCATGGGATTCTCCAGGCAAGAATACTGGAGTGGGTTGCCATCTCCTTCTCCAGGGGATATTCCTGGCCCAGGGATTGAACCCCAGTCTTCTGCACTGCAGGTGCAGATTCTTTTACTGTCTGAGCCATCTGGGAAGCCCTGTCTACATTTTACAGGTAAATAAAGACTCAGAGTCTACCTAGATGATTCTAAGGCCATGAAACTAGTAAGAATCCAAAGCTTTGAGTCCAGAATGATGCAAACTAGCCAACAGAGGACCACAGGGCTGGAAACACTGTCTTGATCTGATTTGTAGTGAATTATAGCATTGTGATGGACTTCTGAGAAGTATACAAGAAATCTAGGAATTTAGTGCTAGTCTCAAAGGAGATATTGAGATTCACATAGGGTGGCTGTGAAGAATTTATCATTCTATAGCTTTGTTCTCTGCAAATTTTTTTCAAACTGCTGTAAAACAAGGAAATCTCATCAGTTGAAGGAAATGACTTATAAGGAAGCTTTGTGTGTAGGGGAGGATTGGATCCTGATGTAGTTCTGGGTGGTATTTAGCCATGTGTAGTGGACCCTGGGAGTGTATGTGTGTGCATAAGTAATATACTTTCTGAAATTTGTTTTTCATCTAGGCTCCTATATTCAAACTTTTAAAAGTGACCAAGAAATCTGCATTCTTGGGATTATAAGGGGGATTATCAAGTTATGTGCATAATTCTGGAAGAATAGGGAGGCCATGGTGGCAAACTTCTAAATAACTTGTGGACTGAGATTTGGATAAGCCAAATGACTTAGGAACTTGGACATGGGTTAAACCCCTGTGTCTTGGTTGCTTAGAAAATAGACCAGGGTGAAATATGGACACAAGTCCAACACTGTATCACCATTCCTTGGAACTGGACCCAATTGCCTTAGATATATCTGACCAAGAAAACACTGGCACCATTTTTTTTAATTTTTTTTTAATTCATTTTCTTTCCCAGCTTGTTGGGACACCCTGTATTTGCACAGTCTAACTGCTGATGTATTGGGAAATACAATCATGTAGAGTGCAGTTCACTGGCATGATGGTAGCGGGTGTTTCAGCTGGGATGGAATGCTGCTGGGGGCAGGGAGTAAATGGAGAGGGAGAGGAGGCAAAGGAGTTGTTGGCTCACAGGTTAGCGAGCAGCCAGTCTAGCAGTTGTTTTCTAGCCATGTTTCCCACGGCTTCATCCAGTTGTTGTTCCTTGGCAAACTTCATGACCTCTTGAAGAAGATCTCCCACACTGTACCCCTTCTCTGCTGCCTTAGCCGAAACTTCAGGAAGCTGTGATCATGTGATGCTTTTAGAGCCAGGACCCAGAGGGAGAAAGTCACCTACACCCCACCCATTTTTCTGCCTATGGTTCTTGGATTAAAGGCTGAAAAGATAGACTGAAAAAAGAATGGACCGCTCTGAGTACAATACTGCTTCCCTGCTCCTACCCATTCCAGCCCCCTTTCCTCTTGTTCCTTGTTGGGTCGCTATCGCTTACCTTCTCCAGTTGTCCATCCTCATCTCCCATGAAGTAGAGCATGGGTATGTTAAACTGTGAGGCTGCAATCCACTGCAGGACAGCTTGGAGCTGCCTTTGCAAGCTGCTTGTTGAGCATTGATTATTGACGATGACTTCAGGTCCATTAGGGTCTTGGTAGCTCTGAGAAATCTCAGCTTCATGACTACATCTGGAGCCACTGGCATGGGAAAAATTAGAGTTGTTGGATGAGGATGCTTGTTCTTCCAAATCAGTGAGAGCGCCCCCGTTGTTGCTATAATTAGCCATGAAAAGGCACAGCTTCATCACAGATTCTACCAGCTGATCTATAAATTGTCGGTTCACTTGCTTCATCCCACTGACAAAGTCAACTTCTCGATTGTCCTGGCCTTGTTCTTCCTCTCTGTCAGATTTCTTGAACATGGAGGTTGATTTGTTTGTCCTGATCTCGGAATGTTTGTTCTCACCTTCACACAGATCTTCACAGCTGAAGGGGCTGTCATTAAGCAGTTTTTGAATGAGTGATAGAACCATGTTTGACATATCAAGCTTCTGGGAATCCAGATGTTGATTGTCCGTCAGAGAGGTGGATGGTCCAGGTGCCCCACGAGTTTCTAGATGTTTCATTGAAAGTGCCTTGGCACTTTGGCTACCTCCGCACTTTTCACATTGGGCACTCTGGGTCATATAGCTCGTGGTACCAGGTGGACAGTCATCTTCACATGCCTCTTTGCCCTTGGCCTGCTGGGTCAGATGGTACTGGATCAGCGTAAGGGCAGAGACAATCAAGTCCTTTGCCAGTGAATCTGTGGAAGGGCTGATCTTCTCTCTCTTTTCCTCCTTTTGGAGACAGGTTTTGCTAGGCATCTTGCCTTGATTACACTGCTTTTGGTTCCACATAGTCAGGCTTTCCTTGAGGATATGTTCACTGACTTTCTCAGCACTGGTCAAAGACTTGCATTCCTCTTGCTTCACTTTACATTTGTCCTTTCCTTTCAC
Organism: Neotragus pygmaeus; assembly: GCA_006410875.1. NCBI lineage: Eukaryota > Metazoa > Chordata > Mammalia > Artiodactyla > Bovidae > Neotragus > Neotragus pygmaeus. The sequence goes on along the minus strand of SJYV01036904.1, from coordinate 6,683 downwards.
CTCAGCCTCCATAGCTGAAAATTCAAGACTTTGGTTTTTGCACTTGGCATCATGGGACCCGGGTTTCAAGGATGCATATGACAAACACTGAGACTTAGTTTCCCTTTTTTCACCAAGAAGAGCACTGACCAAACGTTTCAGCATAGCCTCCATGATATCAGCAGCATTTTGTTTCCCATGATTGAACAGATTTCTCTTGACAGCTGAGACAAAGTCTGAGTCAGTCATCAGGACTCCAGTGATGTTATGTAGGTTCTTCATGCAGGAGTCAATCAAATCTGACACAATTTCTTTGGTATGTTTCAATAGCACCCTCTTCAGGACCACACAAGCTGGAATTGGTTTCCCAGAGCTACGAACTTTCAAGGTATTCATAAGAGAAACCATCATATCGGATGCCACTTGACTGGCATATACCATGAGTCCTTTGCTGATGGAATCTGCAAATTCTTTGCTGTCTCTTTGGTACATTTGTTTGTCTCCACCTTTGTTCTTGTTGGATAATTCACTATATGGAAAGGTTTTTTGACCACCATTCCTACACTCCTCCCCAGTGCCCCGCATTTCTGCAGAGGTCACTTCTATAGCATCATGGGCCATTTCAGAAGCGATCTTGCTCACAGCACTGCGAGGGCTGTTTTTCCCTTTGTCCCCATTGGGTGAATAGATCGAATGATGAAGACATTTGCTCCCATTTTCTAACTTCTCCTTGATTTCCTTACGGGTCATCTGGACTACCAGAGAAGATAATTGATTGACATAGGAGGAGCGATCATCCATAGAACATTCTCCATCAGGGGAGTTAACTACTCTCTGATTACTAGGAGACTTGCCTGCAGGAGTAGAAGGACTCTGGTTATTGTTGGTGTTTTTGGCTGCTGTCATTTCCAGGCGTAGGCTCTGAGGTTCGTTTTTCACATAATCCATGTTCAGGTGATCGGCACAGATGCTGTAGCAGTTCCCAGAAGGCAATTCTTGCCAGCTTCCCTCTATCTCTCCTACTTTATGTTTACAGCTGGAGGCTGAGGGGCTCAATACATGTTGGAAACCTAGGGCGTACTTTTGAAGATCATTTAGAAGCCAACTGAGGACACTTAAAGGATCAGGAGGAGCTTGTTTGAAAAAGCACACTGATTTTTCCATCTAAAAAAAGCACACCACCCATCCATAAGAGTTTGGATAGGTACTTCTTTCCTCTATTTAGAAAATATATCTCTGAAGTTACACAGATTAAGGATTTGGCCTTTAGAATTTTCATGGGCACATAAAACACATTTATATACATTAATACACATTGAAGAACAAGTGGCAGTGACAAAAGCTTAGGGTATATACATTTGTACATTTAATTACATATAAGTGTTATCAATATATTTGTCTATTTCATTTGAGTATGTGAATTTATCACAATATATGTCAAAAATGTGTCAGTGTCTCTGTTGTTTGTGTATATGCACATTAATATATCAACTCATGAGTGTGAATGTGTCAGTCTATATTGTGTGTGAAAATGTGCCTGTGTGTATGTATGCATATGTGTGTCAGTGCACATGTGTGATGTCACTGTGTGTAAGCATGTGTCATAATGTGCTGACATCATACTCATTGTATTATGTCATCTGTATAGGCCAACATGTACATGGTAGTATGAATATTCAGTACATATGTGTGAATGTAAAAATATGCATGTATACCAATGTGTCTCTTAATATGCTTGTCACTGCCACATGTAGCTTAAGTTACAATCAAGGAGACCTAGATTGTGTGTTGTAAATATGGGCCCCTCTTTTAAACAAACACCAGGTGTATCCTTCTATTAAGACCCCAAAGTGAAGTTGACCACCCTTAACTGAACCCAAAACCCTTTGGAGAATATTTTATAACTGGTTTTCCCTTCCTTATAGTCCACTTTCATCGTAATACATGTAAAAAATGCTTCAAAGGCATCTGGGGTCAGAAATGATATTTCTGATTATAATATGATCCTAGGAACACAGAACAAGGAATATTTAACTCTTTTGCACTGAAACCAAATATCTTTTTCCAATTATCAGCTACTCTAGGCTTCTAGGACTGAGAATTATCATGTGCGCTAATGCCTACCCCAAACCAGCTTACCAGGTGTAATTTGGGATATTTACACAAAAACAAAAGAATTCCATATGTGATGAAGTGAAGTGAAGTGAAGTGAAGTTGCTCAGTCGTGCCTGACTCTTTGCGACCCCGTGGACAGTAGCCTGTACCAAGCTCCTCCATCCATGGGATTTTCTAGGCAAGAGTACTGGAGTGGGTTGCTGTTTCCTTCTCCAGGGAATCTTCCCGACCCAGGGATCGAACCCAGGTCTCCCGAATTGTAGACAGACGCTTTACTGTCTGAGCCACCAGGGAAGTCATATGTAATAGTGGTATGCAAATGTAATTAATTCAAACTTTATGTATGTAATTAATTCAAACCCACTAGCCTAGGTAATCTCTTAGACAACAGGGTGGAGACCAGGCAACTACAGCGTTTGATTGTTGTGGATTCTCTCGGCTCCATATCTTCTCTATTGTTTTGGACACTGGGCAATGTGAGACACACAAGTCCATTACCAACCAGCAAAGAACATTGCAAACGATCTTGCTTATAAGCCCATGTCTTTGTTAAGAAAAGCACAGCAAGATTCTATTTGCGGGAGCTACTTGAAATCAAGAAAGGGCCGAGATACTGTGAACTTACTGTGGGCATTGAGCTTCCTGTGACTCTGCACTTAGGCATGTGTTCTCTAGAATGCCATAGTATTAAAATTTTCAGTCTATTTGACAATAGTTCTCTTACTATCTCTGAACCAGAGCCCTCAGATTCAGCACTGAGCTCTGGGAATGAGAAAGGTTAGACTCAGAGGCTGTCTATACCTTAGAGTGGTCTTGCTTCTCATTATCCTTGATCACAATAATTTCTTTTTCTTCTAGATTCTCCAGGTTAAAGTCACCGTCTGAACTAAAACCAGCAGCATCCTATGGAATTAAGAGTTAAGATTCTTGTGAAAAGTTGCTTTTTTGAAAATTTTTCAATCTGGCCCTCTAGGCTACTATTTCAAAGCAAGAATGATGGCTTCCCACCTGAGTCCCCTCCACCTTTCCACCCTCTGCCACAACCTTTCCCTTTTTTATGCTGTCACTGATAACCCTTCTTGGCAGCTTCCCGCCCATTGCAACCCTGAAGGGAGGAGAGTGTACCCACCTTAGAATCTTTATCTTCAATGCTCAGGGTAGACACATCGACAAAGCATATCTGCATCAAATTAGGAGGGTTAATTTAGAAAAATTCCAGAGAAAAGGCCTTAATTTCGCTGGAAGATGATAGTTGCACCTACCCTATCAGTTTTTGTGAGAATTGATTGAGATAGTGTGCGTAAAGCTTTTAGGAGAGTGCCTGGATATAGTTAAGAATGCAGTAAACAACAGACAAATTTTTATTAGGCAGAGAGAATCTTCATGTTACTACATTTCCTAAGTGAGAATACTTACTTGTGAAAGAGAGAGAGTTCAAAATACAGCACCCACATTTATCAAGAAAACTAAAAGGAGAGATGATTTGCCCAACTGACATAAACTCAAAGGCAGAACTTGTATTATAACTGGCTCCCAGTTTGGAGCACTTCCTACTGTTGCCAAAATGTGGTGCTTTTACTATTGATAACATAGATTTCAGGTGGCCCATGGATAAAAATTTTTGTGTTTAATAGGTACTTTTTAATTGTTATTCAGAAAATACATACTAGAATATCAAATCTATCATATTATGGATAACAGTGCTTGGAGTGATGTTAATTTTTAAATGTAAGTCAATTTTTAAAACATTGTAGAGGAGGCGGTCCTAAGATGGTGGAGGAATATAGGACAGGGAGACTACTTTCTCCCCGACAAATTCATTGAAAGGCCATTTGAACGCTGAGCAAATTCCACAAAACGTCTGAACGCTGGTGGAGGGCACCAGGCACCCAGAAAGGCAGCCCATTGTCTTCGAAAGGAGAACAAAGGACTGAGCGAATACCAGAGGAGAGCTAGCTGGCTGTGGACCGGCCCATCCCCCGATGGAGGCAGGGAGACAGGTGGGCAGTAGCTAGAGCCAGAAAGGGGCAAACTTGGCCTCAAAGATGGCATCCTCTACCAAACTGCAAGCAGGCTTCCAGTAGCTAACCAAGACTTCCTGGGATTCTGAATGGTTAACATCCAGAAGAGGGTTGTAGCCAGAGATCAGCTGCCCAGAAGAGACACACAGCACACCTGAGAGGGTGCGCCCACTGCCACCCAGGAAACCCAGCGGCTGGGACCGGGGAGGCGATAAGATGCACCGCACCTGGGAGAGTGCACTCGCCAAGCACCTCGTTGTCTGAGCTACTCGGACATGGGAAGGGAACAAAACGCAGGCCCAACCAAGTCTGTGCCTTTGTGGAATACCCGAGAACCTGAACCTGAGTGACCTAGACCTGGGAAGTGCATGTAATCCAGGGCCCACTTCAGACAGTTCCACTGCAGAGCAACCTAAAGCCTTAGCAGTGTAGACTGGAAAAGCACATACGCTGTGAGCAGGCGCAAACCCAGTGTGGCTGAGACACTGAGCACTCCCCACACACACCAGTGATATTGGTTTGCAGTGTTCCTCCCTCCCCACAGCACAACTGAACGAGCCTAAATAAGTGACCACCTTCACCCCCTTGTGTCAGGGCGGAAATTAGACACTGAAGAGACCTGCAAACAGAAGTGAAAGTGAAGTCGCTCAGTTGTGTCTGACTCTTTGCGACCCCATGGACTGTAGCCTATCAGGCTCCTCTGTCCATGGGATTTTCCAGGCAAGAGTGCTGGAGTGGATTGCCATTTCCTTCTCCAGGGGATCTTCTCGACCCAGGAATCAAACCCAGGTCTCCCGCATTGCGAGCAGATGCTTTACTGCCTGAGCCACCAGGCCTCTATAAAGGAAGCCACCAGGGGGCACTCGGATATGAACTGGGGACCTCTATGATCTGCAGTCAAATGCTCTACCCCTGAGCTATACCCCCTTACAAACAGAAGAAGCCAAAATAAACAGAGGGAATTGTCTTGGAAGTGACAGGTGCAACAGATTAAAACCCTGTAGTTAGCACTGACTACTAGGAAGGGGTCCATAGACCTTGAGAAGTATAAGCTGGAACAAGGAACTATCTGAAACTGAACTGACCCCACATTGCCCACAACAGCTCCAGAGAAATTTCTAGATATATTTTTACTATTATCATTTTTTTAATTAAAATTTTTTTAAAACTTTAAGTCCTCTATTACTCCTTTAATTTTCATTTTTGTAACCTACTATTACCTTGCAAAAGAAAAAAAAAGACCCTATTTTTAAAGCAAACTTCATATATATATTTTTATAATTTTTGTGATATTGCCTTTTTTTTAATATTGTACTTTTGAGAGTATAACCTCNTTTCATTTTTGTAACCTACTATTACCTTGCAAAAGAAAAAAAAAGACCCTATTTTTAAAGCAAACTTCATATATATATTTTTATAATTTTTGTGATATTGCCTTTTTTTTAATATTGTACTTTTGAGAGTATAACCTCTACTTTAAATTTTTAATCTTTGCTTTGTGGTATTTGTTATCAAATTTGAACCTTTAAGAATCCAATCTTGAGTACCCATTTTTACTTAAGAGTGTGATTATTGGCTTGATTGCTCTCTCCCCCTTTTGACTCTTTTTTTTTTCTCCCCCAGGTCACTGCTATCTCTTCCCTCCCTCTTCTCTTCTCTACCCAACCCTGTGAATCTCTGTGGGTGTTTCAGGCTGTGGAGAACACTTAGGGAACTGATTACCACCTAGATCTGTCTCTCTGCTTTTGATTCCCCCCTTTCTCCTCCTAGTCACCTCTATCTCCTTCCTCCCTCTTCTCTTCTGTATGTAACTCCATGAACGTCTCAGAGGGTTCCTGATTGTGGAGAGCATGTAGGGAATTGATTACTAGCTAGATTGTTCTCTCCCCTTTTTGTTCTCTCCTCCTCTTCTCATCCTGGTCACCTCTATCTGCCTCCTCCCTCATCTCTTCTCCATGTAACTCTGTGAACCTCTCTGGGTGTCCCTCACTGTGGAGAATCTTCTCACCATTAACCTAGACGTTTTAGCATTGGTGCTGTATGGACGGAGAAATCTTGAGGCTACTGTAAGAACAAGACTGAAAACCAGAGGCAGGAGGGTTAAGACCAAAACCTGAAAACACCAGAGAACTCCTGACTCCAGAGAACATTAATCGATAAGAGATCATCCGAAAGCCTCCATAACTACACTGAAACCAAGAATCACCCAAAAGCCAACAAGTTCCAGAGCAAGACATGCCATGCAAATTCTCTAGCAACACAGGAACATAGCCCTGAGCTTCTGTATACAGGCTACCCAAAGTCACACCAAACTCATAGACATCTCAAAACTCACTATTTAACACTTCATTGCACTCCAGAGAAGAAATCCAGCTCCACACACCAGAACACCAATGGAAAATTACCTAACCAGGAAACCTTGACAAGACACTGGTCCAACCCCACCCATAGGTAGGAAGCTCAACAATAAAGAGCAGCCACAAACTGCCAGAATACAGAAAGTTCAGTTCAGTTCAGTTCAGTTCAGTCGCTCAGTCGTGTCCGACTCTTTGCGACCCCATGAATCGC
>SJYV01036893.1:405775-421025 GCA_006410875.1 Neotragus pygmaeus | reverse complement strand
GGGGGGGGGGGGGGGAGGGAGGGATAGAGGGAGAGTCTGGGGCTAGCTGATGAAAAGTATTACACATAGAATGGATACATAACAAGGTCCTACCATATAGCACAGGGAACAATACACAACATACCATAATAAACCAAAATGGAAGAGAATATAAAAAACAATGTATATATGAGAGAGTCAACTCCTAGGCAGATTGATAAGAAGTCCAGGATCCCCAAGGAGGAGCAAGGGGTTTGAGGTTCTCGAAGTGGAGATTGGGAGTCTGGAATTCTCAAGGAGGAGAAAAGGACAAATGTTTTTTGGTGTTGTTTTTTTTTTTTTTTCCCCTCTACATTCTTTAGTCTTAGTCAATCACACAACTCAGTTTAAGCTCGGTACTAGGGATTATACAACAACAATGTATCCGACTGGAAGACAGTTTCTCCTTCCTGAAACCCTTCTGACTAATCCTGATATTTTAGAATGTATATTATGGGAGTGGGTCTGGAGGATCTTTCTATTGTTAAATTATAATCTTATTATCCTAAAATGTAAATTGTGGGAGTGGGTCTGGTAAAAATTTTACAAACTTGAGACATTCTTTTGATTCATTGTAATAACGAATTAAAACATATATAATGTCATTGCTAACACTAGCAAGGGGGCACTCTTTGCCCCCTTCTGATATCTATGTCAGAAGATTTCTCTATCTCTTTTATACTTTAATAAAACTTTATTACACAAAAGCTCTGAGTGAGCAAGCCATATCTCTGGCCCCAGATTGAATTCTCCTCCAGAGGCCAAGAATCCTGGCGTCTTTCATGGTTCAGCAACAACCTTTCATCTATAACTGAATCACTTTGCTCTACAGCAGAAATTAACAAATATTGCAAATCAATTATACTTTGGTGAAAAAAATATATAAGTGTACAGACTAGAAGGGCTCATCTATTTTTCAGGTGATTGATGAAAAATTACACATGCCTAAGTCATAGCATGTCAAAATTCTGAACCTAAAGGATAAATAAATAAATAAATAAATATATATATATATATATCACATTCTTTGACAGAAAGAATAAATCATCTAAAAAGAAAAGAAAATGGACATCAGACATCAATTTGCTGTATTAGAATTTAGAATATTGTATATACCTGTCAGGGAATAAGGATCATTTAATAATATACACAAATATTGAATCATTATGTTGTATACCTGAAATTAATATACTGTTGTAAATCAACTATACTTTAATATAAATAAGTGAATATATATATATATATATATACACACACACGTGTATGTGTGTGTGTGCATGTGCGTGTGCTCAGTCATGTCTGACTCTTTGAGACCCCATGGACTGTGGCCCGCCACGCTCCTCTGTCTGTGGGATTTCCCAGGCAAGAATACTGGAATGGATTGCCCTTTCCTCCTCCAGGGGATCTTCCTGACCCTGGGATCAAACCCACATCTCTTGCATCTCCTGCATCAGCAGGCGATTCTCTACCACTGTATCATCTGAGAAGCCTATATATATAAGCATCAAAAGAATTTACAAGTTGCCTAAAGTAAATGCTTTAAGGAAAGGGAAAGCAGAGATTCGTGGTTAAGAGGAAGTCTGTCTAAAGGTGAGTCAAGCTGAGGGGAACATTAGACCATCTTGATCTTTTCTTTACATGTCTATCCATAAAGCCAAGCATTTTTTGCCTTTCACCTCCTATCAAATCCTTAGAAGAACACTATAGTAACCAGATGTGAGCCAAAATGAGAGTTTAGAGATAAAAATAACTATGTAAAGGAGTTTAGTAGTTTAGTTTATAACCCACAAGTATATATACACATAACATTAAGAGAAGGCTATCCAAAGCATCTGAAAGAAAAAACTTTCCATCAGATATCAAACATTTGAAATGATACTCAGTTTCAAGAATGGCCAGAAAATATAGTAGAGGTAAAGATCATGAAGGAAAAGAAGTCATGGAACTAAAAGTCCATTGTCTTAAAGAATAATCAACATACCTATTTCTTCAGAAATCCTCGGAAAATGAGAGGGAGTAACCTAAGGTTTGTAGATGACTGCAACAAAAAAGGGTTATCAGATGGTATAAGCTTCACAGAGGAGTGTTTAAGGAAAACACTCCTAAAATTGCATAGGAGGAGGACTTGGAGACACCCTCCAAGGTCTCTTGAATTAATATATGTCTCCTAGGGAGACCACCGTTGCTCTGGGCCATCTTTTCCAGAATTTTTGTATAGCAAATAGCTTTGGAAAATAAAAATAATAAAGGGCAGAGTGCTTATTGGCCATTATAATAAAAATAATGCCTCCCTTTATGGTAAAGACCAGGCAGGCTTATTGCCCATTTAAAAGATTTGTGTTCCCTGAGTTCAGAGTTCCTTTCCTGCAGTGCATCCCCACATATGCGTGTGACACTTCACCCTCTTTGTGTCACCCTGGGGTCTGAGGATAAGATTACAAGAAAAATGATAAAACTCTGGCCACTGCTATTGTTGTGAGTAATAAACTTCCCATTGTCTCTGGGAAAAAAATAGAAATATCACCAGATAACAAAAGAAACTAAACTCAGACTTGATGAGGATGATAAAAAATGGAAAGAACCATATCAGGAAATGAATATATATACATGCAAACACAGAATATGTGCATCTGTCTAAATTAAGTCATATTTTAATGGGTGGTTAGTCTGGGAAAACAATATAAAACCTTGGCACAAAAGAAGACTTACTGTAAGAGAAACCCTCATAAGTACTCTGCATGTTCTAAAATCTAAGAGTTGGGGCAAGAGGTGGTAGAGATAAAACTTTCCAAATTTTCCCTCAGGGAGAGGGAGGTAGGGGAGAAGAAGGCAAGGAAGGAAATAAATGAATTTGGAAGCTCCTGACACACTGGGTTAGAGGACTGTGAGGTGAATGATGGCATCATGGGGGATGGAAATACTGCTTCTCAGTGGGAAAAATATTGGCATCTTATATTTTGGTCATATGTGTCTGAAAAGAACTAGGAAAGGGAAAGAAAGTATGGATTAAATGGAGAGGCACAGAAAAAGCCTCCATGGGGCAGGTGAGAGGGGTGGGTGGGGTGGAAGATCAATAACATCATGAGCAAATAAGGAAAAAGAACAAGAAAAAAAAAGGGGGGGGGGTAGTAAAGCGTCCTTGTTTCCTGCGCGAAGGCATCCCAGAGGGCACTGGAAACCAAGAAGGGCAGGGGTGGGCTGAGCTGCCGGGCACCTGCACTAACAACAGCACCATTCCAGGCCAGACACCTGACAGCATCCTTATGTGCAGAGTCGCAGGAGAGGGGTGCACAGACAGGAAGGGAAGAGGAGCTTCCGGAGGATATTACACTGGCTGCAGTCAGACAGAGAAGGGTAAATCTCACATGATACCATTTGTGTGTGTTAGGTCACTTCAGTCGTGTCCAACTCTATGCAAACCTATGGATTATAGCCCGCCAAGCTCCTCTGTCCGTGGGGATTCTCCAGGCAGGAGTGTTGAGTGGGCTGCCATGCCCTCCTCCAGGGGATTTTCCCAACCCAGGGAATGACCCAGCATCTCCTATGGCTCCTGCATTGCAGGCACATTTGCAGATTCTTTACCACTGAGCCACCGGGAAAGGCCCTGATATCAATTATATGTGGGATCTAAAAATAATACAAATGAGTGATTATACAAAACAGAAACAGGCTCAGAGACTTAGAAAGTAAGCTTATGGTTAACAAAGGGGAGAGGGAGGGAGGGACAAATTAGGAATATGAAATTAACAGATACACACTACTACACGCAAAATAGATAAGCAACAGGACTTACTGTATAGTACAGGGAACTACATTCAATATCCTGTAATAACCTAAATGGAACACAATCAGAAAAAAAAAGAATGGAATCACTTTACTAAACACCTGAAACTAACACGGTATTTTAAATCAACTACAGTTAAAAAAAAAATTACAAAAGCATGACAAGAAAGTGTCAAGTAATTATTTCTGAATATGTGGGAAAGTTATTCAAAGTTAAACCTTCTCCACTTTTCTAGCTTGGAACAAAGAAGACTGGGAGCTTGCCATGGTCTCTCACCCTGCTTCCATCCACTCATCCCTTGTGAATGCTGATGCCTTCAGTGTTGGAGGAAGGTGAGTGAACAGTGATTACAGGACAGAAAGAAAACTTTTATTAGACTAGTAGCTACCTGGTATTGGTTTCCACCAAGTTTGAAAATGCGTGATACTGAGATCCTTTCAAGTTTAAACGCTTCTGACCACTTCCTCTTACAATTCTAGTTACTGTATCCTGTATCCTAAACCTGAAAAGTTTTCAAACTGTCTGATGGGATTGATCCCATTACCTTTTCAGTACATAACTAGTATCTCCAGCTTTCATTCTGTGCAATGTACAGGCATAACCTGAAAAATATCTTCGTGTTAAATGTTTCCCCAGTAGAAAACATCTTGTTTTCAGTATACATTCTTAACAGGTATATCTCTCAGTAAATCATTTTTCCTCATATTTTTAATGGAAAAATATATACTTTTGTTTCCTAAACTCAATATAACATTTTAAACAATCAAAAAATGTAGGTAAATCTCAAGATACATCTTAAACATAACTGATAGAATGTCAGAATTCTATATCAGTTTGTATAACAATGGAACACAAACTAAACACATTTTAACATGCAAAGCAGTTAGTTATCAGTAAGAAATAATTTTAAGCTTTTTCATCTAAGCAAGATAATTTTTATCTCTATACAGGCATTTTACTAAGTTTAAGTTATGTTTAAGGAAATTGATAAGGGTTTTAGGGTTAATATTAATTTAGGGTTTCTATTAGGCTTAATAATTCTTTCTCATTTTTTCCTTTAAACAAAATAAGATTTAGGATCTTAATTAGCTCTCTTGCACAAAAAATCTGATTTCCCAAAATGAATTACTAACTAAATGAGAGTTCTCACATTTCTTCACCATCTGGCATCCAATGTCTCAGTTAATACAAAATATGTATTAGCTTTCTATTATGGCAGCCCCTTTAAGGCTCAAATTTCAGTGTTAGGGGAATCCTAGTGCTAAAACAAACATGCATAAAGATTTCAGTGACTTGAAAAAATAAATGTTGCCAAAGTTGTTACAACAGCTGTAACGCCTGGCATCTGGTGAAGTGCCACGTCTGGCCTGTCTCTACAGGGCCTCATCGTCCCCTTAGCAAGTCCTGTGATCACCCTTCCTATCATTAGTGCTGGTCCTAGCCTGTGGAGAAGAGTCACCCCAGGATTTCCTAGTGATGCTGATGGCTTTCTCAGGCAACATATTCCTGATGTGTTTCAGGAATGATATCTCTTCTGGATCGTCTCTTAAATATACTCTTGTGGATCTTGTGGCTTCACATAATATGTGCAAAGCAACAGTCCTGTCTCTCTGAGCCCTTTAATCCCATCCTCACCATCTTCCACAGTAACTCAGGCACTTCATGTTACTAAGTCTGGGCTATTGCTTTCTCCAGGCTTCTATGAGTCACCCTCTCAGGGATTAGGCTAATCCCCCCAGGTCCATGCCAGAGTTAATGTCCTAAAAGAGCTCATCCAAGAAAATTGGTTCTTGCTCATCCAGCCCCAGGCTAAGACCATGAGTCCTCCACGAAAAGCTCCAAGGGTCTTCTGAACTCCCTAAATGACCTTTGGTGGCTACCCAAAGATTCATAATGCCAAGCAAGTCCTGGTTCAAATACCAGGAGTGTCCCAACAGCAAGGAGCCATGGGAGGCAACATTTGAAGATATAAGAGAAACCACCAGAACCAGGGACCGAATAAAAGTTACAGCCAGATATCATAGAATCTGCATCATCCAGAGCTTGAGTGGTTCCTGGTCAACAAAGAACAACAGCCCAGCTTTTGGGAACAACAGTCTTCTTAAAGAGTAGACCAAAGTCTCCAGCTTTGAGGCAGTGAGAACAGATTCTAACCCAGAGCCCAGTAGTAACAGTCATGACTAAGTTGCAGAAATGGCTTTGTGCAAACAAGGCCTCCTGCCCACAACTCAAGGAAGTGTTTCTTTCCCCCAATGCAAATGATATTCGGAAGAGGAGGAAAATAGGCAGGACCCCAGGAGGCTGGAGAGGCAGATGTGATGAGGAGTTAAACTTTGAATTTATTGAATAAACTACCCAAAAGGCACTCATTTAGACTGAGGAAAAAAATTCTAAACTGGAATTTAATGACATATTTAATCATTATTGTTTGTCTCTCATTAGGGAAATGGGGGCTTTATGTGCAAAATTATATCTTTTATTAAAAATAAAAGAAGTTTAGAGCCCTGTGCTTATCCTTTTAATAGCTTTTCTTAAATTCTTTTGTTTATGTTCATCTATAAGAGGAGACTGTTAAACAGGATAAATGCTCCAACTGTATTTGAGTCTCCAATATTCATTCTAACCTTTCTTCACTGATAAAATCACACAATTTGGGGAGGTGATTCCAGATCCAGCAATGGTTCTAATTAGTAAAACCAGTCACAATACCCACTTCCATTACCAGTAACTGGTTGAGGAGCCCAGAGCAATCACGGTAGCATTTTTCTTCAGCAAGAGGCCAGTGACTTGTGTTAAATTAGAATATTAGGGGAAAGATTCCTCTAGTAGCAAAGAGGTAGAGAATCTGCCTGTCAATGTAGAAGACAGGGGTTCAATCCCTGATCTGGGAGGATCCCACACGCTGAGGGGCAACTAAGGTGGTCCACCGTAACTACGGAGCCTGTGCTCTAGGGTCCTAGAACAGCAGCTAGTGAGCCCAGCGCTGCAGTGACTGAAGCCCATGTGCCCAGAGCCCCTGCTACCCCACAAGGAAAGCCGCAGCAATGAGATGCCCGCCCACCACGACTAAAGGGAAACCCCTGCTCTCTGCAACAAAAGGAAGCCCAGGTGGCAACCAAGGCCCAGCACAGCCAAAGATAAATAAACAGATAATTTTAAACATCTTTCATCTTTACATAAAAAAGGAACATTCCTATTAAATATATATATATATATGTATATATGGGTAAATGTATTCTATAGATGTGAGAGGGGAGATGTGGACACAAGTCCACTGACTTACAGCAGTCTATAGTTTATGCCCTGACAGCTGATTTTTCCTTTTTGCAATGCAAGTGCCTGAAATAATCTTTGGTCACAGAGGCAGCCCCTTCAAAAATGGCTGTCTCTCAGAATAAGCCAGGTTGCCTTCTCTCTCACCACAGGAGCCTTTGTTTTATATCTCTTGGTTGATTTCAGTTAACTGGCCATCTGGGCTCTCGCTTTTTCTCTTCTCGTGCTCTAAATTCCTGTTTATTAGGTTTTATTCACCAATACAGAGTGAGCCTGAGACATCCTAGGCCTCCACCCTTGACACCAATAAAAGCAGAACCCCAGGCACGCACCCTCTGTCTCTCTCTCTTTTCCTTTTAGCCTCTCTGTGTGGCCTCAGGTGTGCAATGTAATTTCCAGGACCCACAGATAATAAACCTTTCTATTTTTATCCCCCCAAAATTTCCTGCTGGTTACTGCTGAGGGTGTCTTGCAACCTCAGTAAGAACTATAAGCACTGATAAAGCTGGTTTTCCTTAGGCTAAGACTAGGACAAAGCAAGGCCATTTTATCCCAGGGGAAAGAGCTCAGGGATAAATGAGTGTTCTACAATGTAGACTGGAGAGATGGAGGAAATCTGAGGCCTTAACGATATAACTGAGCTGCTGAATCTACCAAATGTGAACCCACACAACTTTTCAACTTTTGATATTTCCTTACTGTTTAAGTCAGTTTGTGTTGGCACTTTGTTATTTAGAGCCAGAAGCATCCCAGTTGATGCACACCAACCAGAAAGGTCAACTTACAATATTCTTGCAGTCAGTGGTCCCTTTAAGTCAGTGCTATGTCAGGCAGAAGACTTGTTCTGCCATTCAGCACCAAAGATTTAACAGGAGTTAACAGAGGCTATTCCTAAAATAGCTTCAGCAATCACTACAGCAGTAGTCAGCTTGTCTCTCCAGCCATAGCTGCTATTCTGTAATTCTATTATAAAGACCAGTGAATTGTTCTCCTTATTGAATTCCTTTTCATAAAAGGAAAAAAAAGTATTTCTTAAATTGCAGGAAAGGGTGTTTTTCAGGAAGACAGAATATTCTCTACTGACAAACTAACAATAATCTCCAAACCCTCCATTCTGGTAAAGCAAATTTTTTAAAAGAAAATGATTACCATCTAGTGACATTACTCTTGTAATTTGCATTCGCACTGCCTGCTAAAAGCCACAACAGAAGTGCTCCTCTCCAAATGTTCCTTTGTGGAGCTCATTTATAATGTGTAAAAATGGGTAGAAATTATGAGGCACTGTACAAATGAAGAATTTTAGAAAAAAAAGTTATACAAATCCAATATACCTAATTATTTTTAAAAGAGAAAGAAAGGGAGGAAAGACCTAGGAGGGTTTTTTGTGTGTGTGTGTTTTTTTTTTCCTGTACTACTAGAAGAAATAATTACAGACGTTTGTTGAAATGGTTCTTTATCTTAGAGCAGTTTCTCTTTTATAATTATTCACACTGGGTATTTTAATATGTACTGAAAGAAAGGTAGTATATTAGGATATTGCTGGTAATGTTTTGTTCACTGTTTTATTGTGACACTTGTAAGATTACATGTCAGGTAGGAAATTCAAACAGAGAGATTCCTTTGGAACAAACTGCCAAGTTCTGTTAATTTATCTCAATTCTAAAAGCAGAGACACTCTCAAGGTCAAGGGAGCTTTGGAGTAGGATAATCTAGCTGATGCCTGACTTCAAATAAAGCATTTGTTTATAACATGTGCCTTTAGTATATATCTGCATAGACAATGCAGATCCTAACTCTAAATTCTGAAATTCTGATTTTAACTTCTAAGAGCTCCCTGTGCCATTATGACTGTTCATTCAGGATTAACTCCAAAAGAACTATATTTTTTTAACTTAATTTTTATTTTATATTGGGGTCAGAAGAATTTTAAAGTTAGTATTTTCTTAAAGTTTTTTCAGTGTTGAGAATAGTATTAAAATTATTAGTGAAGAATAAGATGAAAATTCTATTTAAAAACATTCTCCATGTTCAGTTGAAAAGAAACATTTACCTGTGAGAAAAATAAAACCCTATATATTTCCTAATATGACATCACTCAATTTTGGTTTTAAATCAGTTCTATGCTTTTTTTTTTAATTTATCTTAATTTGTAAAATAAATGAGTTGTTCTAAACAGATCTCAGAATAGTTCCTTAGAGCTATAAGGTATTACACTGAGAATATACCAATAAAATATAAAAAGCACATAAAATTCTGGGTTTTACGGCCATCAAATTCTTTTAAATTTTTTTCTTGATTTGCTACTTCTAACAATTCAGAAATAAATTCTATTTCAAATCAATTATATTTTAATTAGCTAATATCAGAATTTTCTTGAACTTAGAGAAGCCACTTCCTTACTTTGAACATCAATTTTTCATCAGTTAAATGGAGGAATGAGAATGCTGGGTAAAGTTGCTTCTATAGTCTCTCCCAACACTGAGACTGATGATTCCATGATTAAGAGACATCTACTACAGTATCATTTTTTCTGCTGGAAAGTAGAACTAGAGGTAAAGAATAGAAAAGTTTCTTGCAAATTACTACAAAAACCTATCAAAAAGAACATCCAAAATATATTTTTTAAGTGAAGTGTTAAAAAACTTTAGAATGAGTTTTTCTTATATTGCCTGAATAAATTAAAATTATACAACTCAAAATAACTACTTTGAAGGCATCATCATTTATTTAGAAATAAAATTCCCCACAATTACTCAGTTAAAAAAATATTCTCTAAATATTCAAGCTCTTGGAGGAATATATATACACAGAACCTCTTCTTGAGAATTCACACTTTAGTAAAAAAAAGATAGTTATAAATTCTTTTTAATAAGAAGCATGGCTTTTTGCCATGTAACAGTATGAAAATGTGAAATCCACATATACCAGGCATGTTCTAATAATTTTCTTAAGTTTTCTTGTAATTATCCCATTTGGGTGGGAATGAAAGGAAGGCAGTTGGCAAATAATATATGGAGAATAAATATGCTTGTGTACTAGATATACTAATACATGGTTTATGATAATCTCACCTTGAAAAATAATATGAGGTCATATTTATAGTGTTAGTTACAGATATAGTATTTTATAGTATTTTAATTTATAGTATCAGAGATCATTTGTATTGCTAAATAAGATTTGGTCACAGAGTACTTTAATCCCTTTTTATTGTTAAGTTTCTTGTCCATAGAGGAAATAATGCAGCTGAGACTATGGTGATATGGTAACCCAACTTCCCTGAGTGGATTTTAAAAATAAGTTGGATTTTGGAGGTAAAAAGCAATAAAATTTAAGCAGTCTTTGAATAAATCTTGGAGGAAAGAAATCAATCTGCAACAGTTTTCAGTTTCAGTTCAGTCGCTCAGTCATGTCAACTCTTGGTGACCCAATGGACTGCAGCATGCCAGGCCTCCTTGTTCATCAACTCCTGGAGTCCACCAAACCCATGTCCATCAACTCAGTGATGCCATCCAATCATCTCATCCTCTGTTGTCCCCTTCTCCTCCTGCCCTAAATCTTTCCTAGCATCAGGGTCTTTTCAAATGAGTCAGCTCTTCATATCAGGTGGCCAAAGTATTGGGGTTTCAGCTTCAACATCAGTCCTTCCATGAACACCCAGGACTATCTCCTTTAGGATGGACTGGGTGGATCTCCTTGCAGTCCAAGGGACTCTCAAGAGTCTTCTCCAACACCACAGTTCAAAAGCATCAATTCTTCAGTGCTCAGCTTTATTTATAGTCTAACTCTCATATCCATACATGACCACTGGAAAACCCATAGCCTTGACTAGACGGACCTTTGTTGACAAAGTAATATCTGTGCTTTCTAATATGCTGTCTAGCTTTGTCATAACTTTCCTTCCAAGGAGTAAGCGTCTTTTAATTTCATGGCTGCAGTCACCATCTGCAGTGATTTTGGAGCCCAGAAAAATAGTCAGCCACTGTTTCCACTCTTTCCCCATCTATTTCCCATGAAGTGAAGGGACCAGATGCTATGATCTTAGTTTTCTGAATGTTGAACTTTAAGCCAACTTTTTCNGACTATCTCCTTTAGGATGGACTGGGTGGATCTCCTTGCAGTCCAGGGGACTCTCAAGAGTCTTCTCCAACACCACAGTTCAAAAGCATCAATTCTTCGGTGCTCAGCTTTATTTATAGTCTAACTCTCATATCCATACATGACCACTGGAAAACCCATAGCCTTGACTAGACGGACCTTTGTTGACAAAGTAATATCTGTGCTTTCTAATATGCTGTCTAGCTTTGTCATAACTTTCCTTCCAAGGAGTAAGCGTCTTTTAATTTCATGGCTGCAGTCACCATCTGCAGTGATTTTGGAGCCCAGAAAAATAGTCAGCCACTGTTTCCACTCTTTCCCCATCTATTTCCCATGAAGTGAAGGGACCAGATGCTATGATCTTAGTTTTCTGAATGTTGAACTTTAAGCCAACTTTTTCACTCTCCTCTTTCACTTTCATCAAGATACTCTTTAGTTCTTCTTCACTTTTTGTCATAAGGGTGGTGTCATCTGCATATCTGAGGTTATTGATATTTCTCCCGGCAGTCTTGATGCCAGCTTGTGCTTCTTACAGCCCAGCGTTTCTCATGATGTACTCTGCACATAAGTTAAATAAGCAGGGTGACAATATACAGCCTTGACGGACTCCTTTACCTATGGGGACCAGTCTGTTGTTCTATGTCCAGTTCTAACTGTTGCTTTCTGACCTGCATACAGGTTTCTCAACAGGCAGGTCAGGTGGTCTGGTATTCCCATCTCTTTCAGAATTTTCCACCGCTTATTGTGATCCACATATCAAAGGCTTTGGCATGGTCAATAAAGCAGAAATAGATATTTTCTGGAACTCTCTTGCTTTTCTGATGACCCAGCGGATGTTGGCAACTTAATCTTTGGTTCCTCTGCCTTTTCTAAAACCAGCTTGAACATCTGGAAGTTCATGGTTCACGTAATGCTTGGAGAATTGGTACTACTTAAATGAACAGAGAGACTACTGTGATATATATGCTGTTTGTACAAATGGTACCTTCAGAGCCCATACAGAAATACTTTGGAGATAATGTGGATTTGGTTTCCGATCACAACAATAAAGTGAGCATTGCTATAAAGCAAGTCACACAAAATTTTTGGCTTCTCAGGGGATATTAAAGCTCTGTTTACAGTGTAGTCTATTAAGTGTGTGATGGCAGTTCTAAAAAATGCACATACGTTAATTTTAAATATTTCATTGCTAGAAAGTACAAGCCATAATCTGAGCCTTCAGGGAGCTGAAGTGTTTTTTGGTGGAGGATTTGAAACATTGAGAATTACCAGAATGTGACACGGAGAAACCAGGTGAGCGAATACTCTTAGAAAAACGGCACCTGTCACCCTGCTCCATACAGGGTTGCCACACACCTCGATTTATAAATACCATGCTCTCTGCAAAGCACAACAAAACATGGCAAGGCAGAAGGGCAGCGGAGGATGAGATGATGAGAGAGCACCACCAATCAAGGAAAGTGAATTTGAGTAAACTCCAGGAGACAGCGCATTTGCCAGGGGGCGCTATGGTAAGGAATATGCTCGCCAATGCAGGAGACATCAGAGATACAGGTTTGATCCCTGGGTTGGGAAGATCCCCTGGAGGAAGGAATGGCACCCCACTCCAGGATTCTTGCCCAGAGAATCCCATGGACAGAGGAGCCTGGCTGGCTACAGGCCACGGGGTAGCAGAACGTCGACACGACTGAGGTGAGACTCCCCATGCACACTGGCGGACAGAGTAGGACGGGAAGCCATGCCATGCCACAGCCCAGGGAGCAGCAAAGAGTCTGGCACAACTTAGTGGCAGAACAGCAACAACACACAGAGACATAACAGCTACTAGTTAGCAGATCAAATTCCAAGATGGACCATTAGCATTATATTCATTTTAAAAAATATTTTACCAAAAGAAAAAAAAAAAGTATTTACCATATTTTGAGAAAAGTGATAGAACAGGGTTTTGATATCACAACATTCTTTCCTTCCTGTTTATCTTATTTGATGTTCCCTGAGCTTCCTGGATCTGTAGTTTGGTATCCCTAACTAATTTTGTAAAGTTCTCAGTCTATAATTATTCAAATATTTATTTTGCCTTGTTCTCTCTCTTTTTTTCTCCTTCTGGTATTTCAGTTTTGTATACCTTTTATTGCTATCCCACACATTCTGGATATATCTGTTCATCTTGCTTTTATTTTTGTTTTCTCTTTGTGTTTCAGTTTAGGAAGTTTCTACTGAGCTACCTTCAAGTTCACTCTTACTTCCTCAGCTGTGAGAAATCTAATAAACTTGTCAAAGGCGTCTGTGCTATTCTTTTTTTCTTTCATGTCCTTTCAGTTCTTTCTTAGACAGTTTCCATCTCTCTGCTGACATTATCCATCTGGTCTCACATGTTATTGAATTTTTCCATTAGGGTTATTTATATATTAATCATAGCTATGCTAAATTCCTTGTCTGATAGTCCCAACACCTGTGTCCTTTCTGGTTTAGTTCTGAGGCTTGCTTTGGTCCTCAAAATGTGTGTTTATTGCCTTTTAGCTTACCTGGGAAATTTTGGTGAAAGATGGACATGTTGTATCAGGTAATAGATACTCAAATAAATAGGGCTTCAGGATAAAGACTTACATTAATATGGTTAGGAGCTGAGTTGTGTGTAAGGTTTGTTACAGCTATAGGTACCAGAGACTTCAAATTCTTCTACTGTTGCTTTTGCTTTCTGACTTGGGATTTGGGGCTTCTTCTTATTGCTCAAAGACAGTCTGCATCTTGCAACTCTCTCAGCTATAATCTACTCTTCATATACTAGAGGTCTTTGGGCGTGATGATGACTCATAGGGAAGAGGACACACTCAATAACATTCCAACCAAGACTCAGTCTTTTAGTGAGCCAGCGTCTTGAGGGTGTAGTCTTCACAAGTATGTCTTATCCCTCCTCCAGGCATATAACTTGCTTCCTTCTTTACTTATATTCTTCCCTGCTACAGTATTCTCAATATATTTCCTTAAAACCCTCTTCCATTTCAAGTTTGATTTTTTATTTTGTTTTCAATAATTTTTTGTTGTTATGTCTGTCTGTTATTTTTTTCCCCTAGGTGAGATAGGAAAGTTGAATCTGGGTGACTGTGATAAGTTTTCAGAATTTGCTCTGGCAAATTCATTCCCCCTGGGGTCCAGGCTTTGTAGGGAGACAGGCTCGAGTGAGCTTTCAGAATGGTTATTATACCCCTCCTCCAACCAGGGCCGGGAGGAGATGTTTCTCAAAGGCTCACTGGGAGAACTTGGTGGGTTCCTGCAGTGAAAGACTGATGAAGTGCAAGACCCACCTACTGACTGTAGCAACTGGAGTTTTTTTCACTCTGATGTTAGCCCACATTCAGGCCCAGCAATTTTTCAAAATAGCCACTAAACTTTTCCTACCATCATTAATGCTCAAAATTCTCCAAGTCAGGCTTCAGCAATACGTGAACCATGAAATTCCTAATATTCAAGCTGGTTTTAGAAAAGGCAGTGGAACCAGAGATCAAATTGCCAACATCCGCTAGATCATAGAAAAAGCAAGAGAATTACAGAAAAACATCTATTTCTGCTTTATTGACTATGCCAAAGCCTATGACTGTGTGGATCAAAATAAACTTTGGAAAATTCTGAGAGAGATGGGAATACCAGACCACCTGACCTGCCTCTTGAGAAACCTGTATGCAGGTCAGGAAATTAGAACTGGACATGGAACAACAGACTGCTTCCAAATAGGAAAAGGAGTACGTCAAGGCTGTATATTGTCACTCTGCTTATCTAACTTACATGCAGAGTACATCATGAGGAACGCTGGACTGGAAGAAACACAAGCTGGAATCAAGACTGCCAGGAGAAATATCAATAACCTCAGATATACAGAAGACACCACCCTTATGACAGAATGTGCATAGGAACTAGAAAGCCTCTTGATGAAAGTGAAAGAGGAGAGTGAAAAAGTTGGCTTAAACCTCAACACTGAGAAAATGAAGATCATGGCATCCGGTCCCATCACTTCATGGCAAATAGATGGGGAAACAGTGGAAACACTGTCAGACTTTATTTTGGGGGGCTCCAAAATCACTG
>SJYV01036893.1:337424-402982 GCA_006410875.1 Neotragus pygmaeus | reverse complement strand
GGATGTGAGAGTTGGACTGTGAAGAAAGCTGAGCGCTGAAGAATTGATGCTTTTGAACTGTGGTGTTGGAGAAGACTCTTGAGAGTCCCTTGGACTGCAAGGAGATCCAACCAGTCCATTCTGAAGGAAATCAGCCCTGGGATTTCTTTGGAAGGAATGATGCTAAAGCTGAAACTCCAGTACTTTGGCCACCTCATGCGAAGAGTTGACTCATTGGAAAAGACTCTGATGCTGGGAGGGATTGGGGGCAGGAGGAGAAGGGGACGACCGAGGATGAGATGGCTGGATGGCATCATGGATTCGATGAACATGAATCTGAGTGAACTCCAGGAGCTGGTAATGGACAGGGAGGCCTGGCGTGCTGCGATTCATGGGGTCACAAAGAGTCGGACACTACTGAGCGACTGAACTGAACTGAACCATCATTTAAATTCCAAAGGTTCTGCTCCAGGTAAGCCAGCCTCAGTAGCTATCTGTCTCTTCCTGCATCTGACTCTCCAGAGTTTAGGGTGAGCATTTGTCCAAAGATCAGATCTCTGATGGGTCCACAAAACACTTGACTTTCAATTTTCCCTACTTTTTCTTCTTTTCATGTAAGAACAAAGAACTGAACTAGAAGTCTCTAACACTTCATTTTGGTTTGTGTCCCTCCATCTTTCTTCTTTTCTAAGTCTTTTTTTCTTAAGTGTTCAATTTGATCAAACTATGCAGATAAGTTAGAAATTATGCAGAAGGTTGTATCTTCAATTTCCCTAGTTAGTTCAGTGAGGCATGAAATGGCTAAATGCAAAACACTGATTCACCAAATCCTGGAGATTTACTGACGAAGATATGAAGTTTTAGTGTGATTGTCCAAATGAGAACTAATAGGAACTTTGTTGGTCATGACCTTAGCGTCACTGGGATGTTGAATGCAGTTCTTGTGGTCTTTAGATTTAACTTTCACAATCAGAAATAGTGATATCAGTCTAGGAAAAAACAGACAAGTGCTCTGATCTGTAGCAGGTGACAAGCATGACATTCTAAGTCAGGTTGCATGACATTCTAAGTCAGTTTACTTTGTGATGACTGATCTCACCAGAATTAAACTTAATGGAAAGTTGACCTTCAAACACAGACTGCTATTGCCAATCCTGCTTTCCTGGTGGCTCAGCTGGTAAAGAATCCACCTTCAATGCGGGAGATCTGGGTTCGACCCCTGGGTTGGGAAGATCCCCTGAAGAAGGGAAAGGCTACCCACGCCAGTATTCTGACCTAGAGAATTCCACATACTGTACAGTCCATGGGTTTGCAAAAAGTCAGATACAACTGAGCAACTTTCATTTTCACTTTCATTCCCAATCCTATCCCACTGGAAAAGAAAGAATTATGTAATTTAATTTTGTATCTTCCCCAAGGTCATAGCTTTTTGATATTTTATTTTTTGTTACGTTACTTGTGTTTTGCTATTAAAGCATTTATAAATGAGAATTCTTGCTTATAGTATAGCTTAGATGAGCCTTTATATATGTTTACTATATATAGCATGTCTAAATCATATTTAAATTATTCATTACTCTGGAAAACTGAAACTTTTTAACTAATTAACTGGTAAAATCAAGATCCATAAAAATTGATTCTTGTACCTGAAAATTACTGAATATAGAAGCAATTGCTACATATTTTTGTTTTAAAATGTAAGTTTGTATTGTAATTTTTATTATATTATATTAATTTTACATTCAAAACTTTGAAACTCAGATTATGAGTATACAGTGCAATCATCAATTTAAACCGTATTAACTAAATCTGTTAAGTATTTATTAATAAATAGAGACTCCACTCCTCACCCCAACCACAAAGCAGAGGATTGTTTATAAACGATACTTAGCTTAGTAAAAGTAAGTGAGGTTTTCAATGCACAGTGCCTGAGTCCACAGTCAACAATTTATATTTCTAAGTCATTCTCAAAATTTTAGTCTAATGAATAATATTTGTAAGAAGATTGAAAATAATTCAGATCCTGCTTACCAATAGGTTTTCATCTTGCTCTGAAAAAATTAACATCAATCTTTTTCTTGTTCAACTCTTGGCTACTTAAAGGCTGGCAGTGAGCATCAATGAAGGTCTATTCACAAATAGTCTTTTAAATCCCTGCCACCTGTCCACTAGGAAGAGAGTGGACTAGCAGCAGCTTAATTATCAGCTACTAAACTTATATGCAGAGTACATCATGAGAAACTCTGGGCTGGAGGAAGCACAAACTGGAATCAAGATTGCCAGGAGAAATATCAATAACCTCAGACATGCAGATGACACCACCCTTATGGCAGAAAGTGAAGAGGAACTAAAAAGCCTCTTGATGAAAGTGAAAGAGGAGACAGAAAAAGTTGGCTTAAAGCTCAACATTCAGAAAACAAAGATCATGGCATCCACTCTCACCACTTCATGGCAAAAGATAGGGAAAGAGTGGAAACAGTGGAAACAGTGGGTAACTTTATTTTTCTGGGCTCCAAAATCACTGCAGATGGTGATTGTAGCCATGAAATTAAAAGACACTTACTCCTTGGAAGGAAAGTTATGACCAACCTAGACAGCATATTAAAAAGGAAAGACATAACTTTACCAACAAAGGTCCATCTAATCACGGCTATGGTTTTCCAGTGGTCATGTATGAATGTGAGTGTTGGACTACAAAGAAAGCTAAGTGCAGAAGAATTGATGCCTTTGAACTGTGGTGTTGGAGAAGACTTTTGGGAGTCCCTTGGAGATCCAAACCAGTCCACCCAGTCCTGGGTGTTCATCGGAAGGACTGATGTTGAAACTGTAACTCCAATGCTTTGGCCACATGATGTGAAGAGCTGACTCATAGGAAAAGACCCTGATGCTGGGAAATATTGAGGGCAGGAGGAGAAGGGGATGACAGAGGATGAGATATTTGGATGGCATCACCGACTCAATGGACATGGCTTTGGGTGGACTCCGGGAGTTGGTGATGGACAGGAAGGCCTGGCATGCTGCAGTTCACGGTGTCACAAAGAGTAGGACACGACTGAGCAACTGAACTGAACTGAACTGGATATCCACTTAGGTCAGAAAGGAAAGTAAAATCTGTTATGATCTTACCATATGAAGGAGTAAGCCCCACTTTCAAAGAAACTTCACTTTTTCTGATTCAGGCCAACACAGTCCTTTCAGATTTGTGAAAAAGTTTTCTTTTGTCATTGAACTGCTGAAACAAAAGCCACATTTCAGATTCTCAGGCATTTGCACTAGCAAACATAAAATCATTTTAGCAGAATAAAACTTTTGCAACTGTTTTGGTATGTTAGTAAATTAACAATTTTGTCTTTAGTCCAAGGGAAAAAATCAGCAATTTTGATACATTTATAACAAAATCTGTATGATTTTAGACTATTTCTTAAAGCAATACAAATGCCCCCTGCCACCCCACACTGAGAACAGACACACTTTCCTAACAACCTTGAAATATTCTATCATAAATATTTATTAACACTTTGAGAGGAATCATATTTTACTAGTGGTACATTTTAAACCAGTCTACAATGCACTTTTACTTGAACTCAGCTGGGAAGTTCAGGAGATATAATCAATATAACTGCACTATAATTGAATCGCAAAAAAAAAAAAAAAAGAAAATACTGAATAACACAATTTGATCCAAAAGAGTTCTTTTTAAGGGAAAACTTTTTAGAGTATGATAGGAAGTGAAACTTCTAGAATGGCTTGATTATTTTTTAATTACGTAGCAATCTGGAAGTCCTATGTCTAAATGCAGAGAATGCCTTGGGCTTCCCCAGGCAGAGATTGTATTGATTTCTGCATCAGGCCCTGAACAGATGGATGAGGGTCATAGTATCTTATGCCAGAAATCAATGCCATTTGACTCTATCACTTTCCAAGCAATAAATATTCTGCTGTTTCTGGTGCTGTTATTTTAGTGCCATCTATATTTAAATTCTAAACACAATGTCAATCTATTAAATACTCTGTATTCTATTCCCACAAGAAAGTAAATGAAAGAGATCATTTTAAAAAAAAGAAAGAAAGAAAGGCAGGGCTGCCAGCATCAGTATAGAATTTTTTTTTTTTTTTAAAAGCTCTTTTCTCTATTCCTAACAAATTTCAGCTCAAGAGTATTATAGTAAAGATGCCTAAGAAAACCTCTGGACAGTGACATCAGGAAATGTTCCAGATGAAAATGCATCTAATGTGCATTCCATCTGGTGCTTGCCTGAAAGCAAACTTCAGAGAGAACCAGTATATAGCCCAGCTGCTTTCTCAAGTGGCACCCAAAGGACCTTCTGTATCCTCCATTGTTACCCCATACTTGAATGAATCTTTTACTCAGGCATGATTTCTGTTATCAGAAATCAGAGATCTTTGATTTATGGTACACTACCATATGACCCCAGCAGAGATCAGTAACTTTTAGCCTCTGTTCTTGTAAGACGTAATAAATACCTTCCTTGTTAGTAACCATGTTCAGGAAAGAAGTGTTCTCTTAGCAAAGATAATTTCTCAAGGCATTTGTTTTACTTTTTGAAAACTTTGATTTTGTTTTCTCTCTTTTGAAATGATAGAATTCATGATTGAGAATTACCTGTAACTTTCCATTTCCATTCACTTGCTCCTTCATCTTAGAAATAACAGAAGAACAAGATGGCTGAGCCCTAATATATATTTTGTCTTCTTTTAATACCTCTTGAGTTCCTCAAAATGCATCCTATATTGAAAACCAAATAAGGAGAGAAAATGTTTTGAATGACATATAGATAGAAAGGGACTGGAGGAATTATTGCCAGACCACATTTTGTATATTTTACTTCATATGATTATGAGTCTGTAGCATCTATGAAACTCGGGAAGCTTAGGTCTCAAATTCTGTTCAAATAACCATAAAGTTCAAAATTAAAACAAATAAACACACTATCTGAGTTTCTGCCGATCACTGACTTGCAAATATGAAATGTGTATAAAGTATATAAACCATGCATGCTATTGCAAAATATGCTTTGGTTAATATTAAAACCAGTAGCTAACATGCATGTGATGTTTACAGCAGATACTTTTTAAGCTCTTTATATAACTAATGTCATTTATTTTGTGAGAGTAATTTTATAATAAACACTCCTAATCTACAGATATTACTTTATAGTTGGGATACAAAGGGGTCAAATACTTTGTCCAACTCACCATAACTGTATGCAGTTAGAAATGGGTATTCATTTTGGACAGGTAGGCTTTTGAATGTGAACAATTAAAGAGACTTAAATTCCAGCCTCTAGGCTTAAAATTTTCAGTCTCAAAAATTATCCAAAGTTATGCAAATTAAATTACAGATAACCTCTATTCATTTCCACCAGATGCGAGAATTCCTTGAATCATTTCTTTGAAACTTCTGAATTTTTATAAATTCCAAAGCTGTTTGTTCTTACAAAGTTGATCCTTATACACTCCTGTTCAGAATAGCTTTGCTTATTTTTCCAAACTTTTACAGAAGAATGCCATTTCTGTTTGACACTATTTGATCTTCAGTTTTCTCACCTGACGATGTGTTCCATAGAGTACTTCCGTTTCAACTNAAAAAAAAGAAAGAAAGAAAGGCAGGGCTGCCAGCATCAGTATAGAATTTTTTTTTTTTTTTAAAAGCTCTTTTCTCTATTCCTAACAAATTTCAGCTCAAGAGTATTATAGTAAAGATGCCTAAGAAAACCTCTGGACAGTGACATCAGGAAATGTTCCAGATGAAAATGCATCTAATGTGCATTCCATCTGGTGCTTGCCTGAAAGCAAACTTCAGAGAGAACCAGTATATAGCCCAGCTGCTTTCTCAAGTGGCACCCAAAGGACCTTCTGTATCCTCCATTGTTACCCCATACTTGAATGAATCTTTTACTCAGGCATGATTTCTGTTATCAGAAATCAGAGATCTTTGATTTATGGTACACTACCATATGACCCCAGCAGAGATCAGTAACTTTTAGCCTCTGTTCTTGTAAGACGTAATAAATACCTTCCTTGTTAGTAACCATGTTCAGGAAAGAAGTGTTCTCTTAGCAAAGATAATTTCTCAAGGCATTTGTTTTACTTTTTGAAAACTTTGATTTTGTTTTCTCTCTTTTGAAATGATAGAATTCATGATTGAGAATTACCTGTAACTTTCCATTTCCATTCACTTGCTCCTTCATCTTAGAAATAACAGAAGAACAAGATGGCTGAGCCCTAATATATATTTTGTCTTCTTTTAATACCTCTTGAGTTCCTCAAAATGCATCCTATATTGAAAACCAAATAAGGAGAGAAAATGTTTTGAATGACATATAGATAGAAAGGGACTGGAGGAATTATTGCCAGACCACATTTTGTATATTTTACTTCATATGATTATGAGTCTGTAGCATCTATGAAACTCGGGAAGCTTAGGTCTCAAATTCTGTTCAAATAACCATAAAGTTCAAAATTAAAACAAATAAACACACTATCTGAGTTTCTGCCGATCACTGACTTGCAAATATGAAATGTGTATAAAGTATATAAACCATGCATGCTATTGCAAAATATGCTTTGGTTAATATTAAAACCAGTAGCTAACATGCATGTGATGTTTACAGCAGATACTTTTTAAGCTCTTTATATAACTAATGTCATTTATTTTGTGAGAGTAATTTTATAATAAACACTCCTAATCTACAGATATTACTTTATAGTTGGGATACAAAGGGGTCAAATACTTTGTCCAACTCACCATAACTGTATGCAGTTAGAAATGGGTATTCATTTTGGACAGGTAGGCTTTTGAATGTGAACAATTAAAGAGACTTAAATTCCAGCCTCTAGGCTTAAAATTTTCAGTCTCAAAAATTATCCAAAGTTATGCAAATTAAATTACAGATAACCTCTATTCATTTCCACCAGATGCGAGAATTCCTTGAATCATTTCTTTGAAACTTCTGAATTTTTATAAATTCCAAAGCTGTTTGTTCTTACAAAGTTGATCCTTATACACTCCTGTTCAGAATAGCTTTGCTTATTTTTCCAAACTTTTACAGAAGAATGCCATTTCTGTTTGACACTATTTGATCTTCAGTTTTCTCACCTGACGATGTGTTCCATAGAGTACTTCCGTTTCAA
Organism: Neotragus pygmaeus; assembly: GCA_006410875.1. Lineage (NCBI taxonomy): Eukaryota > Metazoa > Chordata > Mammalia > Artiodactyla > Bovidae > Neotragus > Neotragus pygmaeus. Next base: position 395,848 of record SJYV01036893.1, on the reverse strand, counting down.
CTCTTGAAATCACTAGCTTCCTGGGATGAGAGATGGCACTTATGTATCTAAGAAGAAAATGTCAAGTTACTCCTTCATTGTCAAAACTGTCAGACAATGTTGAAGTTGAATCTAAGAGCTTGGCTTACAGTCCTTGAGCTCATTAAAATAGCCCTTTCAGACTCCTGTCTCAAAAAGACCACACTCTGGGCATGCTGCATTGTCCTCTCCCTGCTCATGTCCTCAGCCCTGACTTAGGGGTTCACAGCAATAAAGAGGGCGAACATGGGGTGTAAGAGTACAAAAGCCCTGGGGAAAAGGTTATGCTGTTTCTCTACAGAGGAAAGACAAAGTTGAATATTAATGAACACTCCTATTGGAATATAATAATGCTGAAAGGGATTTCATTTGATAAATGGTATACACATCAGACACGACCTAGTGACTGAACAACGTAGGAAAAAAAGAGTAAATGAATGCTTGCATGAATAAGTCTCACATCATAAGCGCAGTGCCATTCTATGCTAAAGAGTCACATTTTCTATCCCAGTTTTTGTATTGGTGGGACCTTCTCTGCTGCTCTTTGTTATTACACAATGATAAAATAGACCCTATTTGGAATAAACATTGACAGTGACATATCTAATAGAAATAAAATGACTCAGAAAGTCTCTAATTTACTATACAAAAGAGACAAATTGTTACACAGGGAATAATAGTAACAGCAGTATAAGTATGGGCAGTTATAAGTATGGGGGTTCAGGATGGGGAACACATATACCCCCATGGTGGATCCATGTCATTGTATTGCAAAACCACTACAATATTAAAGTAATTAGCTTCCAATTAAAATAAATAAATTTATATTAAAAATAAATTTAATATATATTTATTTATTTAAATTAACATAAATTTATTTATTTAAAATAAGTAAATTTATATTAAAATATAATATAAATAAATTTATATTAAAAAACTTGGTCTATGGGTCATAGCTGGTTTATGAACCAAAACATCTCCTTAAGAAGATTTCCTTGGTGGTGGTTTTCTGTTTGAATTTAGGAACATGAAAGATGGCTATGTTCTATCCTGATAGAGATGCTGGCCTCAGCATGCTGATGGCCGCAAAAATGAGTCTCTATAGCATTACGAGGACCTCCCTGGTGGCTCAAATGGTATAGAATCTGCCTGCAACACAGGAGACCAGGGTTCGATCCCTGGGTCAGGAAGACCCCCTGGAGAAGGGAATGGAAACCCACTCCAGTATTCTTGCCTGGAGAATTCCATGGACAGAGGAGTCTCACTAAATGAAATTAGTTTAACTATTGACATCAAATAGGCAAGCTGTGATATTTTAATTAGATTATAATAGGATATTAAAGTGGGGGCTTCTCCAGAGTTACTTAAGAACATTCTTTGGTTGATCATTTTTTTCCTAATCTGTTCATTATTTCCCATTGTATTTTTCAGTCAGCATTATTTATCCTTTCAAAGCACAAATATTTTAAAAATTATGTGATTATAAATAATCATTCAACTTGAAATCTGCACCATTAGCTGTAAAATTGATTGCACAGGATATAATTATTAACTAACTACTTAATTCCTTTCTATAAAACTTCTAGATTAGAGGGAAAATGGAATATAGTTTGGTTTATAGCATTTATTATTTTAATCTAGTATTAGGAGTTACTTAAATGGTCTTCATCTGTTTAGCATCTACTTTTATAACACTTCAGTGTTTAAGATGGATCCAATCTTTATGAAAATGTCACTGTTATGCATATTTTGATAACTGTGGTCATCCTCAACTCTACCTCATTGTTATACACCCTCGAATGCCTCCAACAAAACCAAGTTTAGGACTCAATTCTTCTTTCCTAAACAACTCATCATCAAACATGAAGATAACTGTTTTATTTTCAGATCTTCCCTTTGTAATAAATTGCTACAAGTCCCGAATTTGTCGCTTTCTGACATTTCCACACCACTTCAATATTGCATGCTAATTTGGTCCTAAAGAATCAATAAACATATTTTTAAATTATTCTGTATCTACCCCATGCTCACAGGCTGTGCCTCAGGAAACTGGTACTCCATAAATGTTCTGCAAATTAAAAAATGTATTTTTGCCAGTAGCATGCTGGTTATGATTTTTCTGAATCAATCACTTCCCTTAAGAAATAAGAAACTCATCAACACAGAGATACAGCCCAATGATACAGTTGAGTGCAGAGATGATAAATATGACAGCTCTAAAGAGAAAACAATTCAATGATTAACAGTCTGAAAATCAACCCTGTAGCCAAATAACCCCTTCTTATTCTTAACCAGATCTATGTTATCACAGCAAAAACCAGTTTGGGCCTAAAAGTTTTGATCTCACGATAGCCCAGAAACCCATTTAGCAGGGCATGTGCACACCTCCTGGGTGCCTTGATGCAGAAAAAACACTGAATCAGTTGTTTCAGTTCTGTCTGATTTGGTCACTGCCACAGAGCTGTGGACTAAGGTTGCTTCTTCTGTTTTGTTTATAAACAAATATTTCTTGGACAGAAAAGAAGCTGATATGGCATTAATTTTTCTATATTCTCTTTAATTATTAGCACTGCTATGAGATAAAATGGCAGATCCAGAAGGAATGATTTTAAACTGAATCCAGATTGAATTAGTATCATTGTAATTTATGATTAGAGGGTTTTTTCTTCTCCTCTTCAAAGATTTCCTTCTAATCAAAAACACATTAATTATATTTTTGTCCTAACTCAGTTTTATTGCTTATAATAACTGTGGTAAGGAATAGGTCTATATTTTTCCAAATTAGAAAGAGATGGAATTTACATACCAAATGTAACAAGAAAGTTGAAAAACAATCATTTGAATAGTAATTAAAAATACACACTAGGAATTCAGATTCTGGTTTGGATATATAACACATGGCAGCCATTACTTCACTGCAAAAATACTAGAAAAGATACATTAAAGCAAATCAAATTTTTAAGGCCACATAAGAGTCTTCCATGAAAATGATTTTAAACTAACTGTTGCTCAGAAAGCTAGCAGAAACTGGAAACTGCTCACGTCCACAGGGTAGTTTCTGAGCATAGCTGGGAAATTGTCCTGTTGTAGGCAGAGGAACTCTTAAGAGGTAAATGGAACCGAGTAGGGACTGAATGGCCACCTAGTCTGTTGTGGTAAACAGGGATTTGGAGATCCAAACCTCAAAGCATTTTCTCCCTGCTCCCTGATTCTCTACCCTGGGCTTTGGCTGAGTGTGTGCCAGTGTGTGATGGAAAAGCAGACAGATATTACCCTCTCAGTGTTTAGCTCCCAAAGCCTTGCATGTTGCAAAACATTCAGGACAAATGTTGCTAATGTGGTTCTTAAAAGAACCAAGGTAAAAAATAAATCTTGACATCAAGTTATTAGAAACCCAAAGTCAACCCAATTATGTTAAAGTTACAACTAAGTCTCAGTTCAAATCAGTTCCTGCTTGAAGAGATCTGGCCTTCATCCTAGTTCCTGGTAGAGAAATGTTTGCTCCTTCTAGGAGAAAATGCGATCCTCCATGAGCTTTATGATTTGTTTACGCACAGTGTGCAGTGTACACAAAACATTTCAAGATATGCAAAGAGAACATAAGGGAAAGAATGGTCAGCTGATGCAAAACACAGACAGTCAGATGTATGGATTAAAGAAGGAATACTTAAGTTAACCATTATTAACATGAAAGAAATGCAGCATTTAAACAGGAATGAAATTTTGGATATTTGAGAACAGAAAACCAAGAGCTGACTGTGGCTCAAATCATGAACTCCTTATTACCAAATTCAGACTCAAATTGAAGAAAGTNAAAGACCATTGTTTCTCTCGGTGGCTAAGGATGCCAGCTAGAAGATACTGAGCTGAACTAGCAATATCAGTATAAATTCCACATCCCACCCCACCTCCACCCTTGCCCCAGCAGGGAAAACCTCATCAACAGAGATAAATGATCAGACAACAGTAGCACTGAGGAAGGCAACAGCCATGTCAGAATGGTTTGTGCAGAACTTGAGCTTGCAAACATCTATTCACGGTCAATGGCACCTGGGAGTATGCAGAGAACTGAATGCTGTTATTATGCCTACAGAGCATGTTTATTGCTTGGTATAAAAGGTATATAAATAAATGCATATATACCACTTTTTAAGCAAATTATCTTGATATATCATGATTACAGTGTTTACAAGTAGAGGAGTCATGCAAATTTGCCAAGAAAGATAGAGTTTTCCCCTAGTTTTTGAAAATAATGAAACACAATTTTAAGTGTAAACACAGTTTAATGAAGATGCTTCTTTTCCTCTAGAATATCTTTGCTCCAATAAGTAAAAATAAATGTTTTAGGTTTTTTTTTTCAATTATATATTGTTGCAGAATTATTTTCACAATTACCAACTCACTAAAAATATATATATATAAAATACTAGCTTGGGTAATCAAAGCCAGGCATACTTGGGAGCCTGATACTAGCTAGAAGTTTTTCTTTTTTTTCTGCATGACCTATCGCATTCTAGCATAACTATAAACTTACTTATGTTGTAAACTTTATTTATTTATAAACAATAAATTGTATCCTATCTTCTTAGGATCTAATCCCCTCAAATACAGGTATTCTCATTTGTACTCTTCACTGTTATTCCTATCCTTCAAAGAGTAACTGCCTATAACTAATTTTTGAAGGAATACTTAAAAGAATGTCTCAAAATTTTTTCAAGATATATTATATATATATACAGCTAACATCATGACTGAAGTTCTTATGTGATCTAAAGAATCTCTCTAGATTTGCTAACTTTTGACTCAATGCTTTTTATGGTCAATGTCTCTAACATGATTAAACTATTAATAATTTCAAATTTTTCCTTCTAGTATTTATTTTTACTTTATCAAGAAGTAGCATTTGTGCTACACTCCCTAGAAACTGTAAAGAGATTACAATAAAAATCATGGAAACGGTATTTATTGAGAAATCTGTCACATAATGAAATGCCCAATTTTCCTCCCTATTGTGGATCTTCCAAATGTAATGAGAAGCCAAATGTCAGTATCTAATAGATTACTGGATGCATAAATATACATCTTTCCTAAGGTTTTGAAGTCAGTCCCCTCACCCACAATGAAGCTGAAACTGTGGATGTATCGGTATTCACATGCATAGTAAAAAAAGGACACTTTTCACATTGCTTTAAATGCTTTCCTTCAATTCATCAAAAACATATTTTAAAATAACCTGTGAGATATGAAATTAAATTCTCAAAGTGTTCATGGTCCAGCTTTGTAAATTAAGTAAAAATTCAGTAATATTTTAGGTGTCATCTATTTGCTTACTTTTTAGATCCAAGCATGGCAGATAAACAAAATAAATAACAAAACTGTTTTAAAGACACTGCACTGATAAATAATTTTATTCCTAAAACTACTACATATGTAATTATGTGTATGTATTAGTCACTCAGTCATGTCTGATTCTGCAACGCTGTGAATGGTAGCCTGCCAGGTTTCTCTGTCAATGGGATTCTCCAGGCAAGAATATTGTAATTATATTTAGTTCTAAAAATTCTATATGCAGTTCTACTTACTAATTTTGTTTAAAAATGTAGACACGGTCAACCAAAGATTGTGGTATTTTCTGTGGCATGTATCTTTTCTTGTAAAAATTAAAATATAAATCAATGAACAAGATGTTGTTAATACCAACATTTTACATGTCAAAATTTATTGACAAGAAAATGTTTCAGATGCATACTAATAAGCCAGGAAGTTTTATAGTCAAAGATTTCATTTTTACTCTGTACACAAACAAATATCATTTACGCTGCTACAATATGCTAACACTCACTTTCTTGTAAAATAAATCATGCACAATACATTTTAAAATATGATCCCTAATAGCCAAGTTTGACAAGGTGCTTGTTTTTAATCTTTCATGGAAGGTTTAATTCCAACCAAGAATGCTATTTACGTTCAGCAGTACAATCAATTCTACTACATTCCATTTCTCTGGAAATAGCTTCATTGAAATGGGCTTGTTAACTGGACTTCAAGATATTTATTAAATATCTAATAAGCTTCTTGGTAGCACTAGCATATAATAATAGGTTCAAAATGTTTAAATGAGTCTATACAAAGTAAAATATTTCAAATTATGGTAAAATCTCACAGAGTTAGGCATGTAATTTAAAATTTTTAATAATTTTAACTCATTGCTATGATATCTGGTCTTTTATGGCTTTTGAGCATAGTTTAATGTAAAAAAAAAATTAAGCAGAAGCAATTTACACATACAGAATACCTGACACTGCATTATGACTACAAATTCCTGACTATAGAATTGTTGACACAGTTGTTTTAGCTCATCCAAAAAGCTAATTTAGACCACTGTTATTAAGAAATTGAGTTAGAGGCTCTCATATACAAAACTAATATCTAATTTAGTAATTAACAATTTCAACTGAATAATTTTAACATTCCAAGAGATCTAAAACTTATAGCTCATGCCCAAGTATTTGCTTTTATAAATATTTAAAGTTATTATACTCAAGACTGTGGAAGAATACTGAGGTTGTTTCAATATCCAAAGAATTTATAGTCTAGAGCTAAAATAAAACTTACATGTTGCATTATATTAGTTCCCTGTTGTTGCTCTAACTAACGTTGTGTCTTAACATCACCCAAATGTATTCCCACACAGTTCTGGAGACAGAAATTCACAGTGAGTCTGAGAGGGCAGCCAGCATGGGGGATGCAGGGCTGGCTCCTTCCCGTGCTTCTTGGGGACAATCTGCTCCTTCCTTTTCCAGCTGCCTGGGCTCCTGGAACCTCCTTTTCAAAACTAGTAATTCCATCGCTCCAACCTCTGCTTCCACTTCTCTCATAATCCTGACTCCCTCTTTCCCTTAGAAGGATCCCTGTGAACACCTTGGGCCCACTCAGATAATCCAGGATAACCTGGTGGTGGTGGTTCAGTCGCTAAGTCATGTCTGACTCTTGTGACCCCACGGACCATAGCCTGCCAGGCTCCGCTGTCCATGGGGATTCTCCAGGCAAGAATACTGGAGTGGGTTGCCATTCCCTTCTCCGGGGGATCTTCCCAACCCAGGAATCAAATCCAAGTCTCCTGCATTGCAGGACCTTTACTGACTGAGCTATGAGGGAACCCCATCCCCAGATACTTAACTTAATCACATCTACAGACTGCTTTCACCATACAAGGTAACAACTTACCAAGTTTCAGGGACTGTGGCATAGAGTCATTATTCTGCCTACCACATACACAAAAGTGAATTTCACTTTAATTTTTACCAGCACATCATAGCTTCAAAAAAAAGGCTTTAGTTTCTTTGAATTATACTATTAAAAACATGGTCATATTTTACTTTCCATCTTATTTTGATTGACCATATTTTCTCCACAAGTAATTCTATTTCTTTCTATCATTCCAGTTAACATGATGATTGATGTTATCATCCAGTTGATAATAGAGCTAATAGCTATTTTGAACTGATATATGACTTTTAAAATGTTCTAACTTTTTGTATACACCATTTTCATTAAGTTTTTATAACAGCTTATTTTTATTTGTCAATGGTTGTGTTCTTTTGTATTTTTCCTTTCACCAGCATGCATAGTCTCAGTTCCCTGAGCAGAGATCACACCCTCAGTCCCAGCAATGGGAGCACAGAGACTCAACCACTGAACAGTCAGGGGTGTCCCTTCAGTAAATGTCTATAAATACAATAGTTTATCATTGTTGGTAAATCATTACCTTCCTCAAGAGAAAAGCCCTTTAATAATTCAGTCAAGACTTTTCCTTTTCTCTGTGTGTGTGTTGCTCATTGGTGCCCGATTCCTTCCCTTTCACTTGCAGCCAAATCACACACGTAGGTTCCACTCCAGATACCCTCTTCCTGTCACATGAGCCATGTTTTCAATGGCATAAATCAAAAAGTCAAATGTTATTGTTAATTACTAAAACCTCCCCCAAAATTCAACTTGGTTGAACCAGTCATTCTATACACTGGGTAGTGATTCTTACAAACCCTACCAAAAAATGAAGTGTAAGATCTGGAGATTTTTTTTTCCCAACACAAACACATGATAATATAATGAACATTTCCCCATGAGTCCTGCAAAGAATAAACTGTAAAAGACAACGCAGTTTATTATTTCAGAAGGAGGGGAAAAGAAAGTGAAATGGTATATCACTAAAGCACAGTCTTCATAGGCAGGCCTTTTAAATGGTCGTTAAGAATTTTACTGCTGTCCTTGTAGGAAATGGGATGCATTTCCTCTTTTACTCCCTTGACTCTAGTTCAAGCATTATACATGGAAGAATTCACAAAGGACAGGCTATAAAATTAGCGTGTTTTACTGCTATGGGTGGTTTGCTGGTTGGAACAGAGTAGAAGATGCTGTATATAAATACCATTGTCATTATTAGGAGAAAAACTAGAGAAGAAGCAATTATTCTACTTACTGTTTATGCAAAGACTATTTGGTGCTATTTTGATTTCTACGATTTACAATGCTGAGACTAAATTTGGGCCTATGGCCGAAAAATAAGAAAAACCTATGCAGAATAAAAGTGAGAATTTACATAGATACTCCTGCATATTACACTGTCCTACCACCCAAACCATTATCTGTAAGGGGAATAAAACCATGCCTCCCTTAACATCCCTGGTGGCTTCCCTGGTGACTCAGAAAGCAAAGAATCTGCCTGCAATGCAAGAGATGCAGGAGACGCGGGTTCATCCCTCGGTCGGGAAGATCCCTTGGAGAAGGGAATGGCAACCCACTCCAGTATTCTTGCCTGGAGAATCCCATGGACAATTTGCTCCTTCCTTTTCCAGCTGCCTGGGCTCCTGGAACCTCCTTTTCAAAACTAGTAATTCCGTCACTCCGACCTGGCGGACTACAGTCCATGGGGTCGGACTACAGTCCATGGGGTCACAAAGAGTCAGACACGACTGAGTGACTAACATTTTCACTTTTACCTCAACATCAGTAGTTTATATGAAAGAAATCTTATTTTTCCACTGGCAACAAGTTCAAAACCCATTTTCCTTCAGATGAGACTGCCAAGAAGTTTAAAATCTTGGCGTTTAATTACTAATAGAAATGTGACCCAGCGCAACTGATATGTATATGATAATTGATACAAAATGATAATTGAACAAATTGATATACTCTGTACTGGTCATGCCATATCTGAAGCATTATACTTAAGACTGGACATCGTTCTTGAACCAGAGAATATAAATGAGAGGATGAAACCTTTAGTGCAAAATTTTGATGGTTTCAAAGCTCCTAAACCTTAAAAAATAAAATAATAAGGTTTCAATGGGGCCCCCAGGGGGAAAGTTTCTGTTCAGAAAAAATAAATTGAATAATTAGAATCATTCACATGGGCTACCTTGTAGGAAATAAGTATAGCTATATTACATTAGTACACTACAGTACAACTAGTATATTACATCAGTACATTCATAAAGAAGAAACAAAAGTTCATTATGTTTAACACCAAGTGTTTTCTTTAATCTTTACAGAGATTAAAGAGAGATAAAGCAGTGATTGTTCCCATATGATAGATAAGAAAACCAAGATAAAAGAGATTAAATAATTTGTCTAAGATCATATAGCAAGTAGGAAACTTATATCTCAAATAATAATACTACAATAAGCTGTCTGTACATTGAAAAGTCCCCGATGCTGGGAAAGACTGAAGGCAAAAAGAGAAAGGGGAGGCAGAGGATGAGATGGTTGGATGGCATCACCAACTAAATGGACATGAATTTGAGCAAACTCCAGGAGATAGGGGAGGCAGAGGAGCCTGGCGTGCTACAGTCCATGGGGTCACAAAGAATCAGACATGACTTGGCACCTGAACAACTGTACATTAGATGAAATAGTCTCTAGTTTGTGTGATATTGTTGCATGAATTAAATTATATATGTAAAATCACATAGCACAATATAGTGTATAGTGGACAGAAGAAAAACAGAGACAGTGGACACAGATTATCTCATTTGTGATCTGTGCCCCACCAATTAGTAGCTGTTTCATCATTTTTGAAATGGTGTTAAAACCACCAACTTTATGGGTATTTGGAGATGTAAATGAATTACAGTGTTATAAAGTGCTTTGATGTAAAAGATCTATCCATGTTAATAAACATAAAAATCTACTCCTATCTGGCACATAGAAGACAGTCAAATAGCTGCATTAGCTCTCCAACATGGTAAATGCTAATTCAGATAATAAATTAATATATTTGTCATGTTGCAGAAGATATTCCAGAAATGCAGCAAATGAGAGCAGGGTGAGGAATGTAAACAAGCAAACTCCTGAGCTCTTTTGTAAAATCCTGTGAATAGATGTTTTGTAAAGAGTCATATGGAAGTTCTCTTCCAAACCAGATATGTTCATTTTCCATAAATTCACACCCCATATGTGTCTAATCTGTCTAGTGAGCAATTAATTGAGTAGATAAATTTGCAAGCCAGCAGAGGCCTCAATAGATGAGAAGCTAGTCACAGCTGTATGTTCCTGATTTCCTGTTATAGAAATTTCAAAACCTACCAGTTTACAAGAATTTTTATAAATCTTGTTTGCTTATATATGAAAAATGTGACCTCACCACAAAGATTTTCATAAAATATTCAGTTTTGGATTTAATATCATTTCTAAGTTTATAGATTATGCATTCTATACTGGTAAAAATCAATTTCCCATATTTGTTTTGATGTTTACAGGGAATGAAATTCACAGGAAAAGATCTAAGCTTATATATTTCACTAGTACAATCAAAACCAAGATGAATTAGATGCATTTTTTTTCCTTGAGGCACTGGAGCAAAAACAGACGATAATTTAGTTACAGTACATCTCTAGAGGAAATTACAATTTGTAAATATGTCATGATCTGAGAAAAGGTGGATCCACTATACATATTTTACAACTATAATACTGTCTTATATGTGCACAAATTTATGAGCTGGATCTACTGTGTTCTCTGCCAGATTCATGGTCTTATCTATGTTATGATTTATTCCTCTCAATATGAACTAGTGAATGATTACACAAGGCTAAGGGAATATAACCATCTATTATAAACTAACTCCAGTAACCCATTACCATGCTGGTGCCTTAAACAGTAAGTTAGAAATTTTTCAGGTTGTTTTATTCTTTTGTCAAAAAAAAGCAAATTAATATCTAAGCTAATGTAGAAGAAAAAGATGCCTGTAAATTATTGACAATGGAAGATGATCCTATATAAATTCTACAGATCTATACTATGAATTAAGTGAACAGTTTTTCATTTCCAATTTTATTTTTCTTTTTCTGATGGCTGATCAGAACACGGTAGTTTTCTTGCTCTCTCTCTCTCTCTCTTTTTTTTTTTTACTGTTTATTCTTTTTTTAATCACTGTTATTTTTCCTAATTTTCTACTGCTTGCAACACAGTTGTTTTCTCACACATATTTATTTCTTTTTCAACAAATGTACTGAGGCATAATTCATATGCAATAAACTATAAACATTCAAATATTAAACGTTGGTAAATGTGACCAATATAAATTCTTTTAAAATTACCACCAAAATTAACCACCATCAACTTTATTTACTTCTGTCTTTTGCTTGGCTTGGCATGATTTTATGATCTAATCATACAGTGATCGATTCCAGCTTAGAACATAAGTAATGCCAGGTCAACACATACCTTCTCTGTACTTCTATTTAGACCCTGGGCAGATAGTACAGTGGAGTAGTGAAGAGCAGGATTACTAACATCAGACTTTTGGGATTGGGAAACTGGGCCCATCACTATGGAGCCATGTGACCTCGAGAAAGTTACTTAAACTTCTCTCTGTTCCAGTTCCCTCACATACAAAATGGAGATTTAAAAAATAGCTTCTAAGAGAAGAAAAAAAAAAAAGTATCTGCCTCTTAACAGCTGTTATGAGTATCAAATGAATTAAGCCATATAATGTTATACACCCACATCTCTTAGATCTCCTGCCACTAGCGCCACCTGGGAAGCCCATTTATATATATTTATATATTTGTACAAATATTTGTGTGTTTATTTATATATTTACCAGTAGCCACTGGGAAAATATGTATCTGTGGCTGTAGGCATCCATTTTTCTAATTGTAGAGGAGATTTTCTGTAGAATGAAACTAAAACAAAGATAGATTGAAAATTAAGAAGTGGAACCAGTATCATTGTATGAGCTCCTGACTCCAGCTCTATCTGAGTTCATACACGGACTCTGTTCTTTAGTAAGCCAATAAACTTCCCTCTATTTTTTGCCTAAGTTAAATATCAAGCTTACATTTGAAAGAGTCTTGAGAAACACAGTAGGTAAAGCTGATGGCGCTGAGCCTAGCACATAATCAGTTGCCAAAATGTGATTTTTGCTCTGCCAATAGCATATGTAATTTCAATGAAGAGGAAGCTGAAGATGATGATAAACTTTGAATGATAGGTAAGCGGTTATCTTAATGTCCAGGTAAGTGAGTTAGAAGGGGTGAACTGATATTGAATTCTCATTTATTGTATCATTGCCTGGGAAGACTGTATCTCTGCTCAAAATAGAAAGGGTCATTCTAGACGAACTGAGGACTGGGACAATTACCCAGATAAAAGAAAAGAATGTCTTTTAAAATATATACCAAAAGGGGTAGGGGAAGCAGTGAATGGATTTAAGAACTGGGAAATTGCAAAGATCTTTACCATCTTCAAAATTTTGCCTGGAAGTAATATGGAGTTTTCTCATCATTTTAAAATTCTCTAATAAGTTATACTGAACTAACTCTATCCACCATCTCCCCATTAACCATATCTTAGAGCATTATACCAAAATATTCCTAAAGTTGTTTTGCAGCTCAAAAGAAATTTAATTGAATTCCTAATATCTTAAGCTTACAGTACTTTGTCATTTTATTGTTATTATTTATGACCATAGAAATTATAATTTTCTATGAACAATATAATTATTTTCACTTTGAAATTGTTTATAAATATGTAAATTGTAAATGTGAGTACAGATAAAAGCACATATATTCTTATAGCAAATAATTCTCTTAGCAAATAATTTTCTGATATATTCTATATTTTGTTTTCCTAAATTTTAATAAATTTACTTTTCATTTATAAAAGGAGTAAAGCAACTTTTTTAAAGTATAGAAAATAGAAGCAAGAATCTCATATCCCACTATTACAACTATTTTTCATTTTTATATATTCTCTTATAACATTTTATATGTATGCTTTACATGGTTACCTTCATGGTAAATAAAAAATATTATGGTCAGAGTGTTTTTACATAATATTAAAACACTGTTCTTCTTTCTACATAGACTTCATGTGTCTCACTTTGTTTTTATAACCATTCATTTATTTTTTAGATTTCACATATGAGTGACAACGTACAGTATTTGTGTTTCTCTGTCTGACTAATTTCATTTAGCCTAACACCCTCCAAATCCATCCGTGTTCCTACAAACAGGAACATTTTCTTTTTCTCTTTTATGGCTGAGTAGTATTTCACTATACATATGCATACTCATGCACACACACACACACACACACACACACACTCCACATCTTTATCCACTCATCTGTTGATGAACAGTTAGGTTGCCTCTATATCTTAGCAATAACAAAAATGGTATGAACACTGGGGTGCGTGTATCTTTTAGAGTTGGTGTTATTCTTATTTTCTGACACATTGTTGTGCTATGTTAGTGCTACTTTTAGTTTTTTGAGAAACACTGATACTGTTTTCCACAGTGGCTGCATCAATTTACATTCTCACTAATAAAGTATGAGAGTTACCTTTTCTACAGTCTACACAAACATTTATTTGTAATCTTTTTGATGATAACCATTCTGACAGGTGTGAATTGATCCCTCACTGTGATTTTGAATTGCATTTCCATGATAACCTGTCTCTTCAGAAACATGTATGCAGATCAGGAAGCAACAGTTAGAACTGGACATGGAACAACAGACTGGTTCCAAATAGGAAAAGCAATACTTCAAGGCTGAATATTGTCACCCTGCTTACTTAACTTATATGCAGAGTACATCATGAGAAATGCTGGGCTGGATGAAACACAAGCTGGAATCAAGATTGCCAGGAGAAATATCAATAACCTCAGGTATACAGACGACACCACCCTTATGGAAGAAAGTGAAGAGGAACTAAAAAGCCTCTTGATGAAAGTGAAGGAGGAGTGAAAAAGTTGGCTTAAAGCTCAACATTCAGAAAACGAAGATCATGGCATCCGGTCCCATCACTTCATGGCAAATAGATGGGGAAACAGTGGAAAAACACTGTCAGACTTTATTTTGGGGGGCTCCAGAAATCACTGCAGATGGTTATTGCAGCCATGAAATTAAAAGACCCTTACTCCTTGGAAGGAAATTTATGACCAACCTAGATAGCATATTTAAAATCAGAGACATTACTTTTGCCAACAAAGGTCCGTCTAGTCAAGGCCATGGTTTTTCCATTAGTCATGTATGGATGTGAAAGTTGGACTGTGAAGAAAGCTGAGCGCTGAAGAATTGATGCTTTTGAACTGTGGTGTTGGAAAAGACTCTTGGACTGCAAGAAGATCCAATGAGTCTATTCTAAAGGAGATGAGTCCTGGTGATCACTGGAAGGAATGATGCTAAAGCTGAAACTCCAGTACTTTGGCCACCTCATGCGAAGAGCTGACTCATTGGAAAAGATCCTAATGCTGGGAAGGATTGGGGGAAGGAGAAGAAGGGAACAACAGAGGATGAGATGGCTGGATGGTATCACCAACTCGATGGACATGGGCTTGGGTAGACTCTGGGAACTGGTGATGGACAGGGAGTCCTGACACGCTGCGATTCATGGGGTTGCAGAGTAGGACACGACTGAGCAACTGAACTGAACTAAACTGATGACTAGTAACGTTGAGCATATTTTCATGTACCTGTTGGCATCTGAACATTTTCTTTGGAAAAATATCTATTCATATTGTATGCCCATTTTTATTTGGGTTGTTTGTTTTTTTGATATTGAATTATACTATATTTCTTGCTAAAGCATGCTGTAAAAGTGATATGACAAGTTCTCAAGTATCAATCTTGTGATAATTTATTATAAGAAAGGACTAGTAAACTAATTATTACTATCAATAGAAAGGGCTTCCCTGGTGGCTCAGCTGGAAAAGAATCTGCCTACAATGGGGGAGACCTGGTTTGATCCCTGGGTTGGTAAGATCCCCTGAAGAAGGGAAAGACTACCCACTCCAGTATTCTGGCCTGGAAAATTCCAGGGACTGTATAGTCCTTGAGGTTGCAAAGAACCAAACACAATAAAATTATTCCATAGGAAATGTAAAGGTTAATTTTAATTCAAAGAGTGGACATTAAATAATAAAAAAATGCATGCTATGTTTTCTAGAATGAGAACATTTCAAAACACCTATTGTCATATTAGTATCAAATATTCATACTTAATTTTCTAATCTGAAACTGAGAAATGGTCATGAATGTAAATAATAAGAGACAAAATTTAATTAGATGGGCTTTGTAGGAGAAAAAAAATGCTTCTAAATTGCATCATTTTGAATTAAGCCTCATGCAAAATATGACCAAAATCCACCACTGACAATGAAATATAAAGCGTTCAATACATCTAAAATATAAAACATATTTCAAAATACTGACGTTGCAAAAAGTATTTTGATCTTAGCAAACAACAGATTCAATTCTTCACTGTTCACTCAAATGTGTAACTCTCACATTTGCAAAGCTCGTGCCACAATTTCAGATGAAAGTCTGCAATCACATAATATACTGGTGGCACATTGATTATAAAACCATAAAATCAGAGTTTACAAACTCTAGATATGGCCTGGCATTCGACTGTCACATTCCTCTGAACATCGTTGCAAATTCACAACAAATTTTTACAATTAGTGATTTTGTGGCTTGGAATCACTTGCTAATTTCACTGTTTTGTTTTACATATACTAATTATTCTTTAATTGTCTGTGCCATGGGACATGTGCTGGAATTCTAGGCCACATAAATTAGTGGGTTTATCTTTGCCTTAATTGTAAATTTGGCATTTGGAAAATGAAATGAGAGGAGATTTAGAGGAGAGTAAAGGAAAATGACCTCTTCATCCTGAGCTTAAAGGCAGCATATCATGCAGAAGAGAACCAGATGCAAACACAGTGAGAACTGACTTATATTCATACCACATGCTAATATTTTAGCTTTCGGTGCTGTCTTTTCTCAGTGTAAATAGTCCACACTCCTGGCCTCATGTTGAGCAACACACCTGACAGGAGAAAGAAAATCCGGAGGCAGATGATCTGCTACATTGCTCGTAGCACCTGCTCTGCGGGAAAGCTGCGCTCATTTTGAACTCTGCTGTGCATGAGAAGACAAACCCATAACCTGTGGTGAGTTGAAAAACACACAAAATTAACCTTGATAGGCCAATAATGGAGAAACCAATCAAAAGACAACATATTAGCCAGTACACTAACTCTGATTAATTCACCACACTTTTCTCTAACAAGGCATTTATGATCCTTGTTAAAGTAACTGGCCTGCTTTTGTTCCTCTAAATTCACACTTATAAAGCTAGTCTATTTTAAGAAACATTTTATATATTCTTTTCCAAATGTCATTTTGGCAATCTTCTATGAGTTTTTATAGAATACTTATTTTTTTCCTAGTTCTTCATAACTATTTAAACTTTGCATGTTATTAAATAATTATTAATATTATTATTTACTAATAGGATAATAGTATGATATGTTTTATTATTACTACTACTACTTTTAAAATGAGCGGTCGTTATTAAAGAACCATCTCAACATAAAAACTATCCTATTCTATAATAGGTCAACATAAGTGGAGTCTACAGTCTCATTTCCTAAATTACACATTCATGAACTTCTTTCATATTCATAAAATTCTTCCTTACATCAAACCTAAATTGTTTCTATAATAAATTAAAAACCATTTTCTCTGGGTCTTTGGAAATAGGCAACAGCTGGTTGCATTTTCTGTACAGTAATATTAAGAGTGAAATTGTTAGAGAGACATTTAAATTTAGCAGATGACACATGAATCAAGAAGACTAGAGATATCCCAAGTAGTCACTGTCTTATCCTTCAAGTTAATACCTAAATAACTCCAGGAAGATTAACAATTATTTTCTAGAAGAACACAAAGTGCTACTAAACTAAATAGGTCTTTGTTGCCAGGACATAACAGTAAAGTGAGTATTAAAAATTATACTATGCAACTCTTTGTGTTTTTATTGTTAGCACTTTATTCACCTGACCATTCATTGACTCAATGATCTGTTCCCTAACAACTCAAGGTATCAAATCAACTGAATATGGATTATAATTTTTAATAAGATAATAAAGTATTGGCATTGATTAATAGTATTTTTCTGTTTTGAATGATATATTAATTGCATTTCTAAACAACTAATATATATTAAAGTTGAAATTTATTTAACAAACACATACACTGCAGTCATCATGTATGAGGAATAATTATAAATGCACTTAAAATATTAACTCATGTAATCTTATTATAACCATTTAAGATAAATTATATTAGCTCAATTTTAGAGTCCAGAGGTGTGCCAAGGTAACAATGCTTATAGGTGGTACTGTTAACTGGGATTTTTAATCCAGGTAGTTTGATTCCAGTTAGTATTTTTAACCACTATAGTATATTGTAAAAAAAAAAAAAAAAGCAAGAGGAGAAATTGTGGAAGGATGGTTATAGTAATATAATTTTTTATTATATAATTTTATATAATATATATAATTTTTATATAATTTTTAATTCTTACAATAACAGAGAGAGTAAATTGGATGGTAAAGCAAACAAAAAAGCTAGATAATATATCCAAAAACTCACAAGTAATATTTACAGCAAATTGAGGTGACAAGGTATCCCTGTAAACTTCAAAACATAATTGATTGAGGATCAACCACCAATGACCACAAGACTTGTATCAGCATCTGTGCATGAGAAACTAGAGAAAAGCTGCATGAGGTCTGACAGAACTAAAAGGAAAAAAAAAGGAAACCCTTAAAACATGCAGATACAATAGTGGTACAATCTGAAAAGAGCTACTGAAACTGATAGTGTTTTTGCCAAATCCAATACGAGGTTAGTTGAGAGGCTCACAATAATACAATCTGAAAAGGCTAGAGAAATTTTGACCTTGGAAATCTTAAATCTTATCAGTTAGGTCTCCTAGGCTAAGGAGCAACCGTCTGCAGTGGAATTAAAATTGAGCAGGACAAATAAAACAAAATGAAGGGGAAAAGCATTTTAGAGAAAAGTGGAGAAGAAGGAGAACCAGGAAATCTTAGTCATCAGGTTCCTCTAGCTTTGGTATTAGATGAGAACAAGAGAAGGATAAATTGAGAGAGGTTTAGAATATCTCTCAGAACAAGAATTCCTACTAAAAGTTCAGAAAAAATATAATTTCACATCAAAATAGGAAACAAAAAAAGTATTGAGGTCAAATTCCATGCAAAGTTTTTATATGAAAAATGCCCCCCATGATATAGTATAATGAACTATAATCTGTTAGTCCAACATGAGCTAAATACATTAAAAATTACTTAAGATGTAAAAAAAATAATAATAATGCATGAAAAAAAAAGCCCTCGATCTTGTAAACAGATCTCAGGAAAAAGAAATAGAAATAACAGAAACTATCTTTTCAGAAATAAAGATTGAATTAGAGAAACAACAGCAAATATAAACACAATAGGTAACATCTTAGGAAAATAGAAGGTAAAAAAATGAAAAAAAATTTAAAAACAGAGGTAAATGAAAGAAGATATAGAGTATTGTAAAGTAAAATAAAGTAAAATTAAAAAAAACAATAATTAGAAAGTGGCAAATATTAAAGATAGGCAAAGGAAGTCCAAGACAAAAGATCCAACAAACATTAATAGCAGCCAAAGGCATGCAGGGAGATTAATGGAAAAAGAGAGAGAAATATTAAAAATTTCAATTCAGTAAAACATTTTTATAAAAGAAGAAATAAAATTACATGTTGAAAAGGAATATCACATTCATGAGAGAATAGTCTCAAAATAACCAATGACAAGAAATAAGGAGAAAAAGACTTATGATATTATACACAAAAAAGAAATTGACCGATAAGAGGAAAAAATTAATTTAGCATCAGTTTTTGTGGTAGTAACATTTTAAATCCAAAGAAAATAGAGTAACATATTTAAGATAAGCAGTGGAAAAAATATACATATGTAACAAAACTGATTTCAACTATAAAGATCCAAACTCTTATCACACATAAAAACTCAGGAAATATTGCTCCCATGAGCCCATCCTGAGGTTTACTAAAGATTATAGTTCAGACTCCTAAAATGACTGTAAAACATCACCATAAAGATTAATGGGCAGTATTAAAACCTATGGATATTTTTGTGTGTGGTGTTAGAAAGTGATCTAGTTTCATTTTTTTACAAGTGGTTGACCAGTTTTCCCAGCACTACTTATAAAAGAGATTGTCTTTACTCCATTGTATATTCTTGCCTCCTTTGTCGAAGATAAGGTGTCCATAAGTGTGTGGATTTATCTCTGGGCTTTCTATTTTGTTCCATTGATCTATATTTCTGTCTTTGTGCCAGTACCATACTGTCTTAATGACTGTGGCTTTGTAGTAGAGCCTGAAGTCAGGCNGGGGGGGGTGGACGGGCTGGGGGAGGGGCATCGTGGAGCCCGGCGGGGTCCGGAAAGCCGAAGGCCAGTATGGCTCGAGGCTCAAAGGACCAGCGGACCTTAGTGAGTTTACCTGGTGGGAAATTCTGCAGTGTGTTCCTGAGTGAGAAGGAGTGGCTGGCCGGTCCAGCTAGGGTCTGACCACGCCCCCGGGGCGGGAGACTCGATCTTGTTGATTTTGGGCTGGTATTGGGTAAACATCTGAGCCCGGGACGCAAGTGCACTAGTGACCCTTACATTAGGAGGGCTAGAGAAACCCCAGTTATGACCTGAGGGCAGAACTTCGTGGACAAAGTAAGTACCCGCTTCTAAGTTAAGGGCCTAGATTTGTAGGATGTGAGGAACATGCCTTAGAATCGGAAGAGGTTTGAAACCTGAGCCCCCGCTGTATGGGCAGTTGCATTTAGTGGAATTGGGTAAGAATGCCTTGGAGCTACTGGGTAAAATCTGGTTGGCATGAAGTTTAGCTTAATAGATAATAGGTTGGTTAGATTTTGGAGTGTCCCAAAACTGAGTCCAACTCCATCTCTTCCCCCTATCCTACTGCCCCCACTGCATCTCTGCCTGGCAGCAATCCAAGTCCTGGGCACTGTCAAATGGTTCAACGTGCGGAATGGTTACGGATTCATCAACAGGTATCTGAGGAACCCAGGGAGGGGGTTGGATGGGTGTCTTCCAAACTGATCTATGGGACTGGACACCTTCCCAGCCTCTTCTCTACCACATCAAGGCACATGGTTGCAATGTCCAGCTGGTGGTGATTGAAAGTCTTTAACCACAGCACAGATGTGGGCATGATGAAGACTTCTCCATATCTTCAAGGCAGCAGAGGGTTAATGATCTAGGAAGTTGGCAAATCTGGCTCTAATCCTTGCAGCTGGTCTGTGTCACCTTCTGGTTTAGTTTGATGCTGCCTTTGGGGCAGTATGTACCTGCTCTCTGTGCCTCCAGCCGGAATCCTCACTCATTTCCTGTTTTGGGCAGCACACATAGCACTCTCATAACTCATCTCCCTTAGAGAGCTGTTAGCTCATTGAATCCCCCACCTGACGGGACTGAGTCTGAGCCCAGCCTGAGGCTGCTGCTTTCCTTCTACAGCACCCCCGCACCCCCCCCAAACTGGGAGGGGCCATAGTGTCAGATTCTGAGCGGAGTCAGGTCTCCCCTAGTGGGCCCTTCCCGAGTCCAGGCACTCTGCCCGGCCCAGCCCTCCTGGGAGGCCTCAGTTCCCTCTTAGCAGGCTGACCTTTGTGCAGATCAAGTGCTTTAAAGCCAGAACACTTGTTCTAATGAAGGGTCCTTCTCTAATTCTGGAAACTGAGGACTCCTGGGAGGTTCTGATGGAACACCTCTTCACACCCACCCCGCACTGGGGTGCTAGGGTAAACTAGTGTGATCTAATCTCCTTTCTTACCCTTGATCTCTTGGTGTGCTGAGAGGGGGCCTGACCCTGGGGTTCACCTCCAGGCTAAGAAAGTTTTGTGGGCTGTTTGGAGCCAGTTCTTGACACAGTTTTCCCTTCTCAAAGGTGTTCTGCCCCTCTGCTCCTGTCTCTACTCACTCCCTCCTTGACTGCAGAAGGAAGGAGACTGAGGAATTCTCCACCTGTGGGTTGGGGAGAAGGGGTTGTTGGCTGGCAGTACCAGGTTCTAAGGTGCCCTGGGGTAGAGGGTGGAGAGGTCCACAGGTAAAGGCTGAACCAGCTCCTTCAAGGTGCCTTGCTGACCCTGCAGCTCTTTCCTCATGAAGCCCAGGTTTTTCATGGAGGTTTTAGGGATCTGCTCTTCATACCTGCTTCAGGGGGCCCTATTGGCTCTTGTCTCACTCTCTGGGCCCTGTTTAACCCCAAGCAGCAATGGAAGGTAGGATGGGGCCACAGGTCTTGGGAATGGGCAGCTAGGGAGGCCTCAGCAGAGGTGAGTGCCTTACCAAAATCATCACCTAACACCCCATCCTGTCCTGCAGGAATGACACCAAGGAGGATGTCTTTGTTCACCAGGTAAGAGCTGGGATGGCTTTCTGAGGGGAGGAACCTGCCCTCCCTGATGGTCTTTGCCACTGTCCTCTTAGCAGCACAAGTCCTGGCTCTCCAGCTTTCACCTCCCACCAGGAAATAGTTCCCTATCCATCCCACAGGTGCTGTATTAACTGCATTGCCCCCACTTGTGTTGGGTTGTCTCTGTAAGAAATGTGCTTGTTGCCCTCTGGGCATGGCACGGCTCACTCCCTTCTGGAACCTGTGAACATCCCAGGAACGAATCACAGGCGGTGTCCGAGGGAAAGGACACAGGCTAGCGCTACTTGGGCGCAGTGGTTCTCAAAGTGTGGTCTCCGCACCAGCAGCATCTCCTGACATCTGGATTCTCAGGCCCACCCAGACCTAGCCAATCAGTCAGGCTTGGG
Source organism: Neotragus pygmaeus (assembly GCA_006410875.1). Taxonomy (NCBI): domain Eukaryota; kingdom Metazoa; phylum Chordata; class Mammalia; order Artiodactyla; family Bovidae; genus Neotragus; species Neotragus pygmaeus. The sequence continues at coordinate 373,636 of SJYV01036893.1, read as the reverse complement.
GGCGGGGCCAGCTGCCTGTTTTAACTAGCTCTCCAGGTGATTGTGATGCCCGCACAGTTTGAGAACCACTGCTTTGGTGGAAAGCGCGCTCAGTGGGACTGAGGTAAGAAACACAGTACTTGTTACCCACTTTGCAACTTAAGACTATCGGCTTTTTGTTTGGCTTTTGAGTTCATGTTTCTTGCTTCCCTTCTGGAAATCCCTGAGGGGTCAGGGGAAGAGGGAGTGAGTCCTGGGGACCGTGGTAACTACACAGTTGTTCCAAGGCCCCTAGTTTGTGGCTTTTCTCCTGCTGAACTTTGCCTTCTCCTTGCTTCACACACCAGCCTCAGCTCACAAGTAAAATTTTGAAAAGAATGGAAGTGGGTGGTGGGCCCCACAGGGGTGCGAGAGATCCTGGCCATTCTCACCTTTCTCCTGGCCTTTCCGTAACCAGACAGCTATTAAGAGAAACAACCCCAGGAAGTTTCTGCGCAGCGTTGGGGATGGGGAGACCGTGGAGTTCGATGTCGTGGAAGGAGAGAAGGTTCGGGGGCTGTGGTTGGAGAGCCCGCCAAACTAGGGGAGGGTGCCCTGGAGGTCCCCCACAAGGCTCTGCCCGGGTAGCACAGGCCGTGGGACCGGGACCACGTTCTCGAGCAGAACTTGTCATCCTTAAGGCTCTGGCTGCTTCAAGGGGTGTCCTAAAGAAGGTGCCCCTGTCACAGTCAGGGCTGTCTCTGCAGTTCAACAGGCCTATGTCTGTTCTCCATGGGCCACCTGTGCCCATGTTCTCCTCTCAGAATCAGCCCTCCATGAGATGCTCCCCTGCTGCTAGCCCTCTTCTCCATTCCCACCACACCTCCAGGCTAAGCCTCATGACGGTCCAGTGGCAGCTGTTTCAAAAGGACCAGTTGCAGATGTGGCCCCTTCCAGAAGGGTCCAAACACCACTGGCCCCTGCTCCCCTGGGGAGGGTTGAAAGAACCAGAAGCTAAGAGGAGCTGGAGAGGGGGCAGTTATCTGGAAGGATGGAAGACAGTGATTCAAGCCAGACTGGGAGGGTTGTGCATCTGTTGTGGGAGCTGGTTCTCACCAGTTCCTCCCCACCTCCTCCCCAGGGCGCAGAAGCTGCTAATGTAACTGGGCCTGGGGGGGTGCCAGTGAAGGGCAGCCGCTATGCCCCCAACCGACGCAGGTTCCGCCGCCGATTTATCCCCCGGCCCCGCCCAGCTGCCCCACCACCTATGGTGGCAGAGGCTCCATCGGTTGGAACAGAGCCAGGCAGCGAAGGAGAGCGTGCAGACGACTCCGGGCAGCGGCCCAGACGACGGCGCCCACCACCCTTCTTCTACCGACGGCGCTTCGTGCGAGGCCCTCGGCCCCCCAACCAGCAACAGCCCATAGAGGTGAGGGGGACTGGCAACATGGGAACCAGCTGCCCATATCCTGGAAAAGGAGCGGGAGTTAATGAGACCGGNCGGGGGTGGGGAGGCTGTGGTCTGGGTCTCAGCCCGTCTTGGAGTGCCTCCACATGACAGGATGCATATCTCATACAGTAACTTTATATATGGATCTCTCTATATATACATTTAATACAACAGACCTTCAGTTTTTTCTCCCTGCCCTTGCTTTTTCAAACATATACAAAAATATCTGAAGGCTCCTCCCCTGTCTCTTATACACATCTAGATGTGTATAAGAGACAGCCCCCCACACCCCCGGCCTTTGCATGTCCCCAGGGCACGGACGGGGTAGAACCCAAAGAGACAGCCCCGTTGGAGGGAGACCAGCAGCAGGGGGATGAGCGGATACCCCCACCCAGATTCCGGCCCAGGTACCGAAGGTGAGACTCCCTTTCCTGGGCCCTGGCTTCCCCTTCACCAGCCAGTGGGGGGACCCGGGGATGGGAAGGGGAGGGGCCTGAAGCCAGAGGTCAGGAGGGCTGGGCCACTGAGCCATTACTGCCCAGGTGCTCAGGGTTAGCAGGCACCCCTAGGATGGGACAGGAAGGTAAGCTAGTCTCCCCCTGCTGGGGGGATCCTAGGAGGGAGGGATGTGGTCTGCACTGGGCTCCTGTCCCTTCAGGGTCCTCGCTTCTTGCCCCAGGCCTTTCCGCCCCAGGCCACCTCAGCAGCCCACCACAGAAGGTGGGGATGGCGAAACCAAGCCCAGCCAAGGCCCCACAGACGGCTCCCGACCTGAGCCGCAGCGCCCACGAAACCGCCCCTACTTCCAGCGGAGACGGCAGCAGCCCCCGGGACCCAGGCAGTCCACAGCCCCAGAGGTGAGGACCTGGGACTGTCCGTGTGGGGGGCCAGAGAAGGAAAGAAAAGCCTGGAGCCAACTTCCCCCTGTCCCTTCTTCGCCCACTCCTGTCTTCCTTTCCCTTTCCTTCCCACTCTCTTTGTCTCCACTTCTCCTGGCCCTGCCCCCACTCACCCTGGCTTCAAGGCAGCCTGACACCCAAGAGCCAGGACTGCTGAGTCCACCCCTGGCAGCCACCCCAAAACCCACCCACCAGGAAAGCCCAGCAGAGCCGTTGGAGCCCACATCGCCCCTTGTAGACTCCCTCGGCTCTACTGGAGCCCCAGCACCAGCCTGTGGATGGGAATTGAGGGAGGAACGGGAAGAGAAAAGGTGCAAAAGGTTGAAGCTGGGGCCCCTGAGGAACAAGAGGGTCTCAGCCGACTACCCTTGTTCTCTCTAGACCTCAGCCCCCATCAACAGTGGGGACCCCCCAACCACCATACTGGAGTGATTCCAACTCAAAGGACACCCAGAGCCACCATCTGGTGAGTGGCAGGCCCAGGGCGCTGGGTACCAAGAGGCAGGGGTGGGGCTGGGTGGTGGTGATAAGTTGCTGGTGTGACTTTTTTCCATCTTTCTTCCTCTCAGGTATCTGCCAGTTTTTCCAACTGACCTGTATCTTACCCAACACCTCCCTCCCCTCTTTCCCATAATTCATGACATCAAAACACCGGCTTTTCCCCCCATTCCTTGAGACTCAGGAGGGCCAAAGCAACAGCCTTTTGCTTTTTTTTTTTTCTCTCTCCCTTACCAAGGGTTGAAGGAAGGGATCCATCCTTATTGTTCAGAGGCATCAACTCCCTCCCCTAAATCAGGCTGAGAAGGAACCAGCCAGCTCTTCCCTCCTCCTTGTTGTTTTTCTTTCCCACCCCAGTTTATTTTTTGTTTCCCTGCTCTCCCTACCTCTGAAGCCATTTTATGAACTGTCATGTGCCACCTGAGCCTCCAGTAAAAACAAAAACGGGCTTTCCTGTTGTCTTGGTCTCTGCCTCTTTTCTGTTTGGAGCCTTGTTGGTAATGCACTGTTGAGGGTGACAGGAGGGAGAGGAGGTTGGTGGGCAGGGCCTACTCTCGGATCCTTGTTCCCACGGTTTTAGCTGTGCAGCTCTGCAGAAGTGCCTTCATTCCTGGGACACTGACTTTACTCATCTGTGAAATGGGACTATTGCCTCCCTGGTAGAATGAGTGATTCCTGAACTGCCAAGAGCAGGGTCTGGCACCTACAGCTTCAACTTACTGAAGCTTTACTACTGTTAACAAAGGCAATGATTCCAGCTCTTAAGTGGAGGCATGAGTGACAATGTGCAGTCCAGAGGATTCTGTGACCTGGAACTGAGGCAAGATAGAGAAGAGGCGGGGGTGGGGAGGCTGTGGTCTGGGTCTCAGCCCGTCTTGGAGTGCCTCCACATGACAGGATGCATATCTCATACAGTAACTTTATATATGGATCTCTCTATATATACATTTAATACAACAGACCTTCAGTTTTTTCTCCCTGCCCTTGCTTTTTCAAACATATACAAAAATATCTGAAGGCTCCTCCCAGCCCAGTGTTTACAGGCAGCCTTTCAAATCCCTCTTGCCCTTAGTTGGTCAAAAGCCTGTGGGTATAATACCCTCCCAGGATGGGAGAGGAGGGAAGAGCCGGGGCCCCCACCTGGCAGCCTTGCGGAGCAACGGGGGTGGAGCCCAGAACCCTGAGTCTAGAGGGGAGCCCACTGTCCCTTCCTCTCGCCATGGATGGATGCGTGTTCCCTCTCGCCCCAGAAGGCTGAGCAAGAGGACTGAGCCTGCCGTGTGAGAAGTGAGATTAGATCTTGGAAAGGAGGGTGTGTCCTTTGTCCTGGAGGGGACAGACAGACCCCCTCCCCTTTCACCCAGAGTCTGTGGCAAGAATTCCGAGGAAGTGCCAGAAGGGGAGGAGTCCAAGGTGGCAGGAACTCAATCTCTCTTCTCCTGTCCTGCTCTCGGGCTTTGGTTCACCCCCACCAGAAAGTCAGTCCTAGAGTCTCTCCTCCCTGTAAACCCCCTTCACTAGCCAGGGCACAAGTGTTCTGGAGCTGAGGCGGGGTGGGGATGGCTACCGAAGAAGGAGGGGATGGAGGGGAGACTGACCCACCCCACAGCCACTGCCTAACCACAACACAAATAATCCAAGAGATCACACGAGGGGAATGAGGGGGTGCTCAGACCACCCTTCCCTCCAGCTTCCCAACCCCACCAGGCTGCAGGGGTTTTCTCTGCCCTGGAAGTAATGGGGAAGAGAGGGTTAAAGTGCTGCAGAGGAAAGGAGGGGGGTCTCTGGGCAGGTGAAGAGAACTGGCTCTCCCACCCCTGTGTGGACCCTCAGTCATTCTCATCTGGCCCTAAGTACTCCAGTTCTGTGCTGGGTTTCACTTCCTGCTCCAGAAGAGAAGGTGTCTGGCAGAAGACGGCCGAGATCTGGTCAAACGTCCTGCCACGGGTTTCAGGCACTTTTAAGAAGGTGAAGATGAAGAAGCCAAGCAGGAGGACCGCGAATAGAAGAAAGACGTAGGGACCCATAGCATCCTGGGACAAGTGGAGAAAGAGGTGTTGACAGAGGGGAGGGAACGGGTGGCCTTGGGCAAGCCAGGACTAAAGGACTGGCTTGGGGCCAAAGATCCTCACAGGGAACTGGGACACTGCACGAAGCAGGTGGCTCCTTGGTGGGCAATGGAAATTACCAGGAGAATTTAGTGAAAAGAGAATTCTCTGAACCCCAACTCTCCTGGTTTTTCCCTCTCTTACCATCCTGAGTTACTGCACTCAGTGCACTATTAATAAGAAGTTTGTAATTTTACTCCTAAGTAAGTTATGCCAGTAGTTGGCTTTGAAGACAGCTCTGTTGTTTTCCATCTAGCTCAGTTCCCTTCTTTGCTTTGATTCTGGTGGAGCAGGCGGTCTTCAGAACACATGTGGTCCACTAAAGTGATTCCCCAACCAGCAGTCTATGGGCGAGGCGGGCTGGGGGGATGCTGAGTGGAAAGCATCTGGGCTAGTGATGCGTTGCCCTCCTCTGGCTGACGGTGTGGGAGATGGGGGCGGGGGCAGGGGACCTACCGCCACATACTGGAAACCCATGCCGATGATGAAGTTGCATGTCCAGTTGGAGAACCCAGCCACTGCCATGGCCGCTGGGCGGGGTCCCTGGCTGAAGAGCTCGGCCACGATGAACCAGGGGATGGGGCCAGGGCCAATTTCAAAGAAGGCCACGAAGCCAAAGATGGCCACAATGGAGACATAGCTCATGGCTGGAACCCGCTCCTGGGGGCCAGGCAGGGAGGGTGGAGAACTCAGGTCGGGTCTTTCAGGATCTTCCTTTGTCCTCCACCCAGGAAACTGGCATCAACCCTACTAGCCATTCACAGGCAGGGGACCTGCCACCTAGATTAGAACAGGCCTTCAAGCATTTGACATTCAGCTGGCTGCCCTGTGCTGATTCAGGATCTTAGGTTGATTCCCTCATGATTCTAGAGCTCGGTTCTTAGGAATTTCTGTCCCTGAGGTTTGACAGGGGCTCTCCCCACTGGCTGCCAGGCTAATGCTACACTGTCCTTCTAGAGCAGGAGGAAGTGCATGCAGCCTGGGTCCCTCAGGGGCATGGTCTTGGCACATGGCCTGGGCCCAAGGTCAAAGGCATGTATGTTGAGGAATGACCCTGGCTATCCACAGAGCCCCTTGGGGCAGTTCCCTGGGGTTGGGAGGCTGGTCCCCCTCCCTCTCCTCAGGCCTTACCAGCAGAAGAAGAGTCACAGTCATCAAGATGGCGCAGCCACACATGCCTGCCAGGCCCAGGAGATGGAGGGTCCGGCGCCCAGCCCGTTCCACCAAGAACACCTGCAGAGAGAGTCAGGGCTTGCCAGGGGCCTTCAGGGCTTGGGACGTGGGAGGGATTGGGTGGTTGGGGTCAACCAAGGGTTGGGTCTTTGGGACACCTAAGTATGTCCAGAAGCCAACGGTGGGGACCCTTCCAAAGGCCAGCAGTTACCGAGACTAAGGTGAAGACTGTGTTGACCACGCCGGCTCCAATGGTGGCATAGGCTGGTTTCTCTACCCCTGCTGACTCAAAGATGCTGGTCGAATAATAGAAAACCTAGAGGTGGGCCAGAAGAAAAGATGATGACAAGGATGTTCCTTCCTCCCTTGAAGCCACACCAAGCTGGACTGACCCTGAATTTTAATGAAGCAAAGGCTTGCTCCCTTCTTCATTCCTCTGGGGCTATTCCCTAACCCTGCCCCTCCTGGAGGTGGCTGCGTCCACACCGCATTGATGCNCGGCACTCAGCTTTCTTCCCAGTCCAACTCTCACATCCATACATGACCACAGGAAAAACCATAGACTTGACTAGATGGACCTTAGTAGGTCCTGCCTTTGAATATGCTATCTAGGTTGGTCATAACTTTCCTTCCAAGGAGTAAGCGTCTTTTAATTTCATGGCTGCGAATTTGGAATTAAATTACATGAAATCGGGAGACCAAGATGAGACAAGAGTGAAAATAGGGAGAAAATATTTAGTTACTCTTTAAGTAAACAAAGCAATCATCAAAGTCATTTGTCTTTAAGGTTATATGTGATCCGTTATTGCAATTATCAGTACAGTCCTGATATAAACTGCTTTTGCTCTCAGAGAAGCACAATTATTGGGGAAGATGTTTGTCTTAAGAGAAAAAAAGAACAAAAACAGGTGATAACACTGAAAACCGTGCCTTAGAAAAACAGATCTGGGGAGAGGTTGCCCTGTCAGCTGCAGGCTCCCTCAATGTGTAACTTTGCTTCTCATCTACCTGGGGCAGAAACATTCCTTAAACGCTACAGCTGGACCTAAAGTGAACGTTTAAGGTTCTGGAAAAATTAATTGGTGTGTCTGTATACATCATTTCCCTATTTTTAAAAAAACACATGGCTTTCAATATAATAAGCATCCTGACCTGCTGCTCTTTAGTGCCTTTTGCATGCTTTGGAGAGGTCATCATTGGTTTTATAAAATCTGTATGCAATTTAAGACCAAGTGTTTCAAATAATTTTGAAAAGCAGCCTCCAGTAATAGACACTGAGCACTCAGAATTAGCTCCACACCCTCAGAACAACTAATAAATGATGCTTGTTCTCATATGTAAAAAAACATAGCACCTGTCAAATCCTTTCAGCTCTTTGGGTCAAAATTAAAATGCAGCCATTTCAACTTAGCTTTCATTTAAAAAAATTATTTTAGTTGAGTATCTTGAGGGAAAGAAAAATTAGGGAATTTGAAAGAGAGAGCATAAATTAGGGGGGAAAAGAGATCCTCATTACACACATAATTAAGAAATGTCCTTAGAAATATAAACAGATTACAATTCCCCAAGAAGTTATGACCCTTGAATATTTTCATCATCCTGTTTGCCAACAGTTGAAAAGTTAGAGGATATTTACAGACTATACAGACAGGTAACTTTAGATTTTAGTGAGCTTTAAAAAATGGTAAAAACTTTATACCCAAAATTCGTTCCTTAAAAATGTTTTGGGCTCCATATATTCAGGATATCACTACTAATACTAGTTGGGGAATGAAAGTAGTAGTAATAAATGAGACACCAACAGAAACCCCAAGGAACACATTCATGGGGGGAAAAGAATTACATAAAAGTCACTCCTCTTAATATTTACTGCCTTTAGAATGTGATAGGAACAATGATCTGAAAACGAAAACAGAATCTGGAGATATATAGTGAAGATGTTTCTGTATGTCCACAACTGGACACACCTCCTCTAAACACTTACCACTGACAGGAAAAAAAAAAAAATTAAGGCAGAACCTCTTAAAAATAAACTTCTTCTTGGGGAAGAAATAAGATAGAAACCCAAGCAATATTTGGTCTGAAGATAAATATATGCTGCACTAGGGAACTTGGTGCACCCACAGTAAGAAAGGTCTCTGCAGCAGGTCAAGGTTATAGCACAAGAGGTATCCCTTGACTCATCGTCCTGGCATCTTCTGGTTTGGGAGGTTTCAATGAAAAAGGTGAAAAAGGTCAAGTGTTAAGTTTATGGGAGACTCATAATTAGCCCTTGGGTTGTGGAGTAAAACCATGCCATTTTCAAGAGGGAATTATACACGTTTTAAAAAACAACTCCGTGGAATTCCCTGGTGGTTGAAGGGTTAGGACTCCTTGTGTTCATTGCTGAGGGCCTGGGTTCAATCCCTGGTTGAAGAACTAAGATCCCACAAGCCACACAGTAGGGCCAAAAATAAAAACTAAAAAGTAGCTCCTGGTGTGCCACTGGAACCTGATGGAATACTAATCACTGAGCATCATATGATGCTGTATATGAACTGTCAATATCCAGATTCACCAAGTTGTGAAGGTGGGGATGTGTGCATGCTATGTGTGCTAAGTCGCTTCAGTCATGTCTGACTCTTTGCAACCCTATGGACTGTAGACTGTCAGCTTTCTCTGTCCATGGGATTCTCCAAAGAGAATACTGGAGTGGGTTTCCATGCCTTTCTCCAGGGGATCATCCTGACCCAAGAACTGAACCCACTTTTCTCATGTCTCCTCCTGTAGCAGGCAGGTTCTTTACCACTAGCGCCACCTGGGAAGTTAGTGATGTCCAGGAGCAATTCATCATAAATTGGAAATGGTATATTCACGACTGAGCATGAGAAAGACAAGAGAGGAGGAGTAAGCTATGTTATCTCATCGCCCACCTCATCCATCACAGTTATTATCACCACTGCTCCTTCAGGTCACACCCATGGTCTCGTGAATCGGGGTCCTTTATGAGCAGCTGACAAAAGTGGGAAAATCTGAGTTTGTCTTGACAGAAAGTCAGCTGGGGAAGTGTGTTCATTCTGAAAATGGGTTGCAGCTTCACTACACCACCATTACTAGAGCCCTGAAAAATTATTAGGAATATTGATCTTCCCACTGGGAAAGTATATTTGTTCATCTATCAATACTTTGTCTGGGAAAAGTATCCCAATCTTAGAATATATAAAACCATATGAGCAATGTGAATGGCAGTGCTGGCTGGTCAAGGACCCAGAAGTAGAAATATTTGAATACTGAGGCTAAGAAAATCTAGGCAAGAAGTGTATGGTATATCTTTGGGAGTGGACACCAGTGAGACATTTACAACTACATGTATATTCTGCAGGAAAATTTGAACTCAGAAGAGGTTTGGTTCAACAATGAAGTAGCGAGAATAACTCTCCTGGTTGTCTTTGGTTAAGCATTGTCATCAAATGTCAGAGTGTGGGCAAGTGGAAGCAGCAGCAGATGGGCCACAGTGGCCAGGACGGAGTGTAGGCATGGATCTGTCAACATAGTTCCTCACTCATCAAGACTGACCCAGCTACCCCTCATACAAAACCTCCAAGTGCCAACCAAAGAGATCAAAACTGAGACACCAGTATGACATCAAGTCTTAAAAAATCCAAAGAGTTATACGGTAGAAAATTGATTATATCTGGGCTTTCTCTGGCAGTCCAGTGGTTAAGATTCTGTGATCTTAGTGCAGGGGGTGGGGGTTCGATCCTGGTGAACTAAGATCCCACAAGCCAGGGAGCCAAAAAAAAGAAAGAAAAGTAAATTGACTACAATAGAACCCTCTAGACACAGAAGAGGCAGTAATCCGTAGTACCTGGAGGTTCTATTTATGTGTGTATGTGCGCTCAGTCGTGTCTGACTCTGCAATCCTATGGACTGTAGCCCACCAGGCTCTCTGTTTTTGGAGTTTTTCAGGCAAGAATACTGGAGTGGGTTGCCATTTCCTACTCCAGGGGATCTTCCTGACTCAGGGATTGAACTTACATTTCTTGCATCTCCTGCACTGGCAGGGGGAATTCCCAAGGTGGTGCTGGTGATAAAGAGTCCAACTGCCAATGCAGGTCAAACATAACAGACAGGGGCTGGATCCCTGAGTCAGGACGATCCCCTAGAGGAGGGCATGGCAACCCACACCAGTATTCTTGCCAGGAGGATCCCATTGACAGAGGAGCCTGGCAGGCTGTGGCCCATAGGGTTCCACAGAGTAGGACACGATGGAAGCAAACTTAGCTCTCACACACCTGCCACCTGGAAGTCCAGTAATGAACTGGTGTTATTTTTTCCTTTCCTACCCACAGGGCTGCAGCCAGCAGAGGGCAGGCTTGACCCACCAATACTAAGTCACTACTTGGTATTACACATAAATCTGGAAATCAAGAGGAGGTAGTCGGAATGGTTCCTTTAAAAATCACTCTAAATAACTGGCTTTGGAGAGTTTATACTTGCTGTGACTTTGGATCTGCAGGTTTAGAAGTCTTGGATTGAAAACGAGAGAAGACACAGCAGAAGTATCATCATATATAACCTAGAGCTATCACCTAGCTGCCATCATAGCCTACAATATATCTCTTTGTCAGAATTTGTTTTTTAGGGGAGCTGGCATGTTTTTAGGGAAACCAATCCCTTTTTCAGTGAGGCTTTCCTAAGTACTATATTTTAAATAACATCTCCGACAAACCCTAATATACTCCCTTGCTTAATTTTTTTCTGTAGCCCAATAAATCCCTTATGATTATACAGTGGAGGTGACAAATAGATTTTAGACGGAGTGCCTGAAGAACTATTGTCAGAGGTTCATAACATTGTACAAGAGTTGGTGACCAAAACCATCCCAAAGAAAAAGAAACGCAAGAACGTAAAATGGTTGTCTAAGGAGGGCTTGGAGAAGGCAATGGCAACCCACTCCAGTACTCTTGCCTGGAAAATCCCATGGGTGGAGGAGCCTAGTAGGCTGCAGTCCATGGGATCGCTAGTAGTCGGACATGACTGAGCAACTTCCCTTTCACTTTTCACTTTCCTGCATTGAAGAAGGAAATGGCACCCCACTCCAGTGTTCTTGCCTGGAGAATCCCAGGGATGGGGGAGCCTGGTGGGCTGCCATCTATGGGGTCGCACAGAGTCGGACACGACTGAAGCGACTTAGCAGCAGCAGCAAGGAGGCCTTACAAATAGCTGAGAAAAGAGAAGCAAAAGGCAAAGGAGTAAAGGAAAGATTACACCCAACTGACCACAGAATTCCAGAGAGTTGCAAGGTGATATAAGAAAGACTTCTTAAGTGATCAATGCAAAGAAATAGAAGAAAATAATAGAATGGAAAAGACTAGAGATATCTTCAAGAAAATTGGGAGATATCAAGAAAATATTTGATGTGAAGATGGGCACAATAAAGGACAGAAACATCAAGAACTTAACAGAAGCAGAAGAGATTAAGAAGAGGTAGCAAGAATACACAGAAGTACAAAAAGGTCCTAATGACCCAGATAACCACAACAGTGTGGTCACTAACCTGGGGCCAGACATCATGCAGTGTAAAGTCAAAGAGTCCTTAGGAAGCATTACAAAGAACAGAGTTAGTGGAGGTGATGGAATTCCAGCTTGAGCCACTTAAAATCCAAAAGATGATGCTGTTAATGTGCTGCACTCAATATGCCAGAAAATTTAGAAAACTCAGCAATGGCCCCAGGACTGGAAAAGGNGTTAGTGGAGGTGATGGAATTCCAGCTTGAGCCACTTAAAATCCAAAAGATGATGCTGTTAATGTGCTGCACTCAATATGCCAGAAAATTTAGAAAACTCAGCAATGGCCCCAGGACTGGAAAAGGTCAGTTTTCATTCCAATCCCAAATAAGAATAATGCCAAAAATGTTCAAGGCATGTGTGCTCAGCCATGTCCAACTCTTTGTGACCTCATGGACTATAGCACCATCCAGGATCCTCTGTCCATGAATTTTTCCAGGCAAGAATGCTAGAGTGGGTTGTCATTTCCTTCTACAGGGAATCTTGCCAATTCAGGGATAAATCCATGTCTCTTGTGTCCCCTGCATTGGCAGGCAGATTCTTTACCCACTGCGCCATTAGGGAAGCCCCAAAATGTTCAACTACCTACCACACAATTATGCTCATTTCACATGCTAGCAAGGCAATGCTCAAAATCCCTCAAGCTAGGCTTCAATAGTTTGTGAACTGAGAACTTCTAGATGTACAAGCTGGGTTAGAAAAGGCAGAGGAACCAGGGATCAAATTGCCAAAATCTGTTTTATAGAAAAAGAAAAGGAATTCCAGAAAAACATCTACTTCTGCTTCACTGACTACACTAGTCTTTGACTGTGTGGATATGAATAAACCATGGATAATTTAGAAATGGGACTATCAGACCACCTTACCTGTCTCCTGAGAAACCTGTGTGTGGGATAAGAACAACAGACTGGTTCAAAATTGGGAAAGGAATGCTTCAAGGCTGTATATTGTCACCCTGTTTATTTAACTTATATGCAAGTACATCATGTGAAATGCTGGGCTGGATTGAATCACAAGCTTAAATCAAGATTGCTAGAAGAAATATCAACAACCTCAGATATGCAGATGATATCACCGTAAGGGCAGAAAGGGGAGAGGAACTAAAGAGCCTCTTGAAGGTGAAAGAGAAAAATCAAAAGGTTGGCTTAAAACTCAACATTTAAAAATCTAAGAGCATGGCATCTGACACCATCAGTTCAGTTTAGTCGCTCAGTCATGTCTGACTCTTTGCAACTCCATGGACTGCAGCATGCCAGGCCTCCCTGTCCATCATCAACTCCTGGAGTTAATTCAAACTCATATCCATTGAGTTGGTGTTGCCATCCAAATATCTCTTCCTCTGTCATCCCCTTCTCCTCCCGCCATCTTTCCCAGCATCAGGGTCTTTTCAAATGAGTCAATTCTTCGCATCAGATGGCCACAGTATTGCAGCTTCCACTTTAGCAATGGTTCTTCCCATGAATATTCAGGACTGATTTCCTTTAGGATGGACTGATTGGATCTCCTTGCAGTCCAAGGGACTCTCAAGGGTCTTCTCCAACACCACAGTTCAAAAGCATCAGTTCTTCAGTGCTCAGCTTTCTTTATACTCCAACTCTCACATCCATACATGACTCCTGGAAAAACNTAGCTGCTGCTGCTGCTGCTAAGTCGCTTCAGTCATGTCCGACTCTGTGCGATCCCATAGACGGCAGCCCTCTGGGCTCCCTCATCCCTTGGATTCTCTAGGCAAGAATACTGGAGTGGGTTGCCATTTCCTTCTCCAATGCATGAAAGTGAAAAGTCAAAGTGAAGTCGCTCAGTAGTGTCCAACTCTTCACGACCCCATGGACTGCAGCCTACCAGACTCCTCCGTCCATGGGTTTTTCCAGGCAAGAGTACTGGAGTGGGGTGCCATTGCCTTCTCCAACTAGTGGCTAGGGCATAAATCTGGAATCAGAAATTGAGGTTCACCACTGATCTTGGACATACTGTGGAGCTGCTGAGAAAGCCTTACTTCTCTCACATAAAAAGTGGAGATAATGGTAACTAACACTATCCTCATTGGATTGTTGTGAACATTAAATGTCTAATTAAAGAGTTTAGCATGTTGCCTAGACTAGGATAAGTTGTGACGAGCAATTAGCTGTTGTCTTTGCTGTAGTCATTTTATATTACATTGGAGTCAGTCCTATCCAGATGCACATTGAAATTACCTGGGGAAATTTAAAAACCAGTGACGCCCAGGTACACTTAGCAGAGATTCTGATTTAGTTCATTTGGGGGTAGTTCTGGACAACTTGATTATCAGAAATGTTGTTCTTTCACATAACCCCCAATATAACACTTTGTACATGGTAGGTGCATGCCTTATAAATAATCCTTAAATAACATAATAAGCATAGTTTAAACTTCTAGCAATGGAATCCAAACACTCACCTATCTTTACCTGAGAATTGGAAGGTGGCTATTTTTTTTAACAAGTCCCCAGATTTCAGAGATATAGCAAAGAAAAGCAAGAAAGCAAATTATTAGATTATCCAAACATTCTCAGTCAATCAGCTAGTATATCTTTGAGCAGGACCACTTTCAAAGTTAATTAATGAGGATCCTGAAGTATTCTAAAATGTTACTCCTGGACATGTTATCACTTAGAATAGTCATGTGTCATGGGCTAGTTAGGCAGAAGGCCTGTAATTCTATTACAAAACCCAGGATCTCATTTTAGAACCACCACTTGCTTTTAAAATCTTGAGTAAGTTGCTAATCTTCCTTCAGGTTCAGATTCTTCATTTGCAAAGCAGATTAATGCCTATTTAACATGGTTCCTAAAATTATCAAATGAGACAGTGTTAATCATTTTTCCTTTATAAATGTTATATACATTAAATAATTTTTTCAGTATAGTTATATTCTCTGGCTCTCTAGCCTTCCAACAGTCTCCCCTCTTCTTCATAATGCCAGGAATCTAGCTCATTATCTGGTACATGAAAGATGCTTAATAAATGTTTGATGAAAGAATATATGTGATGGGTGATGGAAGTAAAGTCTGATGCTGTAAAGAGCAATATTGCACAGGAACCTGGAATGTTAGGTCCATGAATCAAGCCAAATGGAAGTGCTCAAACAGGAGATGGCAAGAGTGATTCCTTCCATTTTAGGAATCAGCGAACTAAAATGAACTGGAATGGGTGAATTTAACTCAGACTGACCATTATATCTACTCCTGTGGGCAAGAGATGAAATGGAGTAGCTGTCATAGTTAACAACAGTCTGAAATGCAGTACTCGGATGCAATCTCAAAAATGACAGGATGATCTCTGTTCGTTTCCAAGGCAAACCATTCAATATCATAGTAATCCAACTCTATGCCCCAACCAGTAATGCTGAAGAAGCTGAAGATGAACAGTTCTATGAAGACCTACAATACCTTCCAGAACTAACACCCAAAAAAAGATGTTCTCATCATTATAGGGGACTGGAATGCAAAAGTAGGAAGTCAAGAAATACCTGGAGTAAGAGATAAATTTAGCCTTGGAGTACAAAATAAAGCAGGTCAAAGGCTAACAGAGTTTTGCTGAGAGAATGCACTGGTCATAGCAAACACCCTCTTCCAACAACACAAGAAAAGATGCTACACATGGACATCACCAGATAGTCAATACCAAAATCAGATTGATTATATTCTTTGCAGCCAAAGATGGAGAAGTTCTATAGAATCAGCAAAAACATGACTGGGAGCTGACTGTGGCTCAGATCATGAAATCCTTATTGCCAAATTCAGACTTAAATTGAAGAAAGTAGGGAAAACCATTAGACCATTTAGGTATGACCTAAATCAAATCCCTAATGATTATACAGTGGAAGTGAAAAATAGATTCAAGGGCTTAGATCTAATAGACAGAGTGCCTGATGAACTATGGACAGAGGTTCATGACACTGTACAGGAGTGTACAGTGATCAAGAGCATCCCTAAGAAAAAGAAATGCAACAAGTCAAAATGGTTATCTGAGGAGGCCTTATAAATAGCTGAGAAAAGAAGAGAAATTAAAGACAAAGGAGAAAAGGAAAGATATACCCATTTGAATGCAGAGTTCCAAAGAATATCTAGGAGAGATAAGACAGCCTTCCTCCATGATCAATGCAAAGAAATAGAGAAAAATAGAATGAGAAAGATTAGAGATCTCTTCAAGAAAATTAGAGATACCAAGAGAATACTTCATGCAAAGATGAGTACAATTAAGGACAGAAATGATATGGACCTAACAGAAACAGAAGATATTAAGATGAGGTGGCAAGAATACACAGAAGAACTATACAAAAAGATCTTCATGACCTAGAAAGCCATGATGGTATGATTGCTCAGCTAGAGCCATACATCCTGGAATGTGAAGTCAAGTGGGCCTTAGGAAGCATTACTACGAACTAAGCTAGCAGAGGTGACGGTACNAATACACAGAAGAACTATACAAAAAGATCTTCATGACCTAGAAAGCCATGATGGTATGATTGCTCAGCTAGAGCCATACATCCTGGAATGTGAAGTCAAGTGGGCCTTAGGAAGCATTACTACGAACTAAGCTAGCAGAGGTGATGGTACTCCAGTTGAGCTATTTCAAATCCTAAAAGATGATGCTGTAAAAGTGCTGCACTCAATATGCCAGCAAATTTGGAAAACTCAGCAGTGGACACAGGACTGGAAAAGGTTAGTTTTCATTTCAATCCCAAAGAAAGGCAATGCCAAATAATGTTCAAACTACTGCACAAATGTACTCATCTACATTTGTGCTAGGAAAGTAATGCTCAAAATTCTCCAAGCCAGGTTTCAACAGTACATGACCTGGGAACTTCCAGATGTTCAGTTAGATTTAGAAAAGACAGAGCAACTAGAGACCAAATTGCCATCATCCANATGGGTTGAATGCCCCAACCAAAAGACAAAGACTGGCTGAATGGATACAAAAATAAGACCCCTATATATGATGTCTACAAGAGATCCACCTCAAAACAGGGGACACATACGGACTGAAAGTGAAGGGCTGGAAAAAGATATTTCATGCAAATAGAGACCAAAAGAAAGCAGGAGTAGCAATACTCATATCAGATAAAATAAAAATAATACTTTTGATCATTTGTTGCTTATTAAAATTTTGTGAGTTTTAACTTTAACAAGTATTATTATTTTATTATTCAATCTTTAGAGGCTTAGTAATATACAAATATGAGTATGTATTAAAACATAGTCAATTCTTTTCCAAAAGTTTGCATTATATATTAAGAAAAATACTAAAATATAAACATCTAATAAAAATTAAAATGATAGAAATAATTGAAACTAAGAAGCAAAATATCTGTGGGATCCAGAAACAACACATCATGTATGTGCACAAAATGTTCAGTCTTATAGTATTAAAAATGTTCAAGGAGGGATCAACAAAAAACTTATATTTAAAAAAAATTAGAAAGAAAAGGAAGGCAGTGAGGAAAAACTACTCTGTAAGAAAACATCTCTTTTTTATTAATATAAGGCATTTAGCATTTACACTGACTTTGAGAAGAAACCAGTATCTTAGAGATGTATGAGACAGGGTGAGGTTATTTGGGAGAGAAAGAGAAATTTGCTCATTCTAACTTTAGAAATTACTCTTTCCCTCACTATGGATGACATGGGTACATCCCTACAAATGTGCAAGTGAAATCTCACACTATTTAGGTCTCCAGTGTATAAAAGTTACTCATTTCTAAGAACATCTTTAATATGGTAGAGTGACACTAGAATTATTGCTATAAAAAAGAGAAACTTTCCCCAAAATCTGAGACACTAATAGCTTTAGAATCAAGACCAACTTAATATTTGCATCAAATGAGTTATCTTTGTAATTATGTACAACATATACATTATATACACACACATATACACCAAACACACATATGGGTTCACAATAATATACATTTTTCACAAAAGCATAGAGAAAATTCTAATTATATTATTAGCTTACATTTGTTTCAAAAAAACCCTGTTAAACAGTTAAAATTATGTTATTAATTTTAATCTAATCAATTTGTAAATATCTACTGGTTTAATAGCTGGTTTTAAAACTACATGAATATTCATAACAACAATTTTACTAGTCATGATCAGAAAACATATTATATGAAATTAATTTTTTTTAGATTTTGCAAGGATATTCATGCAAAATGAATATAACTCAAGTTGGTATCTTTATAGTTATTTTCCTGATTTTTAAATTTCACATAAACACAAATATCAATTTTTTAACATATACATATGTATATAATGTGTTTTATATATTCATTAAATTAGCAGATTTCTTTAAAGCATACTAAATAATGTCATACACAATGAGAATAAAATTACATTGTGGCTGTCTATAAAACTCCAAAGTATTTGAAAAAGGGTATCAGATTTTTAGCTAGTGATGGAAAATTTTCCAGATGGCAAAAATGTGAATGACAAAAATAGCAAATTGAAATTAGAACTGTGATGGATTAATTTCCTTTGGTTGTCCTTATGTTGTTTATATCCATGCCAAGTACATGAGTCAATAGTCTCGAAAAGCACAGACAGTAAAGAAAAGAAAATGAAGAAATTTTCTAAAGTAGTTTTCAATAACATCTGCAATTTGAAAATCAAAATAACTATCCACACTTACAAAAAAATCTTGGTTCTCTTGTCATATGTAATTTTTCAAAATGAAAGTCAAATTTTAAAAGGCCTTTCTTTTACCTGCTTTTGAATGTCAGTACATATTAGAAGATTACTAGAAACAACATAGCTAAAAGTAGAGAGTTACTATTCTGATAAAAACAAAACTTTCCCTGAGTTGTCATGTGAACACGCAATCAAAACTTTCTCAGTTAAGATAGGCCTACTTTTTTTCCTTGAAAAGTAAAAATGAATTCATCAATCACTCACAAATTAATCAGAAATCAAGAAAAGTAGACTTCTCACAAAGTGAAGATTAATTTTTCAACTGTCTCCTCTTCATATCTAAAATTATTTTCTATCAGTGAATGATGTTTCCATAATAGTCCAATAAAGGTACTGAAAATGTTCACTAACTTTGTCCTTGAAAAGAATATTGTTCTTAAAAAGCAGCAGTTAACGCTGAATTTTAATCCCCCCCCTCCCCTGCAACTCCCACAAGGACTGTCTTTTTTGGCAGTGATTTAGTTAAAGACCCCCTGTGGGAAAATCTTGGCATGTGTTGGATCCCTTTTCCCTACAGGAAAATAACACTAACTATCACACTGGCTTTTCATGCAGTGAAACACAGATCATTGGAAATGCTCTTGAATGGTATATTCAAAGTCTTATGCACTCTGGCTGATAAAAATCTCTTCCTTAATTTCAATATTTGTTATTGACAACAATTTATTCAAATATTTCCAAAATAAGTTTCAGAATGCCCACATATACACCAAGACTAAGAATTCTGTTGCTAAATACCCCTGAGAAATGCTGAAATAAACACAGTAAATCCTCATCTTTGGCATAGAAATCCTCAGACATATTAATATGTTAATGAGCACCATTGGTCTGCAGGAGGGCACTACCTCATGTGGCTGATCAGTATATATGTTTAGCCCATCTGCTAGAGTCCTCTTTCCCTTAATTCCTAGGTGACATTGCCCCAAATGTAAGCTCTCATTCTTTGGATTCTGAAAGCCTAACACGCTACCAAACTTTCACAAACTCTAAAGTTTGAAAAGGGTTAGAGACAGGACATATTTTGAAGACCTTACACTTATTTAATTTTGCAAGCACTCTTTAAGAAAAAATAACAAGTACTAGTACCTACTAAGGAGAAGACAATGGCACCCCACTCCAGTACTCTTGCCTGGAAAATCCCATGGACGGAGAAGCCTGGTAGGCTGCAGTCCATGGGGTCGCTGAGAGTTGGACACGACTCAGTGACTTCACTTTTCACTTTCATGCATTGGAGAAGGAAATGGCAACCCACTCCAGTGTTCTTGACTGGAGAATCCCAGGGACAGCGGAGCCTGGTGGGCTGCCATCTATGGGGTCACACAGAGTTGGACACGACTGAAGCGACTTAGCAGCAGCAGCAGCAGCAGTGCCTACTAAGGCATAAATGTTCATTCTCAGTTAAAATCAGAATGAACAGCAAACAGCTCACATTTTAAAGCAGAGAATCCTGAGGGGGGCCAGGGGAAGGCAGGAAGCATAACTTTCCAGACTTCAGATATACTACAAGATTACAGTAATCAAATCAGTATGGTATTTGTACAAAAATAGACATATGGATCAATGGAACAGAATATAGAGCCCAGAAATAAACCCACATTTCTAGTCAATTAATCTTTGACAATGGGGTAAGAATATAAAATGGGGAAAAGATAGTCTCTTCACCAAGCAGTGGTGGGAAAATTGGACAGCTGCATGTAAATAAATGAAAGTAGAACACACTCTTACATCATATACAAAAATAGACTCAGATGACTTAAAGACTTAAACCTGAGACATGACACCATAAAACTCCTAGAAGAAAGCATAGGCAAAATATTCACTGGCATAAATCATACCAATTTTTTCTTAGGTCAGTGTCCCAAGGCATAGAAATAAAAACAAAAATAAACAAAAATGGGGCCTAATGAAACTTATGAGCTTTTGCACAGCAAAGGAAACCATAAACAAAAGGAAAAGACAATATATAGATTGGGAAAGAAAAAAAAAAATGTGCAAGTAATGTAACCAGGAAGGGCTTAATCTCTAAAATACACCAACAGCTTACATGACTCAACAACAAAAACAAACAAACAAAAAGCCCAATCAACAAGTTGGCACAAGAGCTAAATGGATATTTCTCCAAAGAAGACATACAGATGACCTGAAAACGTGCAAATCAATACAGTAAAGTACCACCTCGCAATGGTCAGAATGGCAACCATTATAAAGTCTGTAAGTAATAAATGCTAGAGAGGGTGTAGAGAAAAGGGAGTTCTCATACCATATTGGTGGAACTGTAAGCTGGTGCAGATACTATGGAAAACAGTATGCAGGTTCCTCAGAAAACTAAAAATAGAAGTACCATATGATCCAGCAATTCCACTTCTGCAGCATTATTTACAATATCCGTGACATGGAAACAACCTAAATGTCCATTGAGAGATGAACAGATAAAGATGTGGAACATATATATATATAATGGAATACTACTCAGCTACAAAAGAGCCATTTGCATAAATACAGAAATGCTAGAGATTATTATACTAAGTGAAATAAGTCAGAAAGAGAAAAACAAATACCATATGATATCAGGGACATGTGGAATCTAAAATACGACATAAACGAACCTACCTACAAAACAGAAACAGACTCACAGACATAGAGAGCAGACCTGCGGTTGCTGGGGGTGAGAGCAAAGACAGGAGGGATGGCTGGGAGTTTGGGGTTGGTAGACGCAAACTACTACATTTCGAATGGATAAGCAACAAGATCTTATTGTAGGGCATGGAGAACTACATCAAATCTGGGATACACCGTTATGAAAAAGAAAATAATGTATAAAAATAGGATGCCTATATACATGTAAAGGGCTTCCCTGGTGGCTCAACAGTAAAGAATCTGCCTGCTAATGCAGGAGATATGGATTTGATCCCTGGGTCAGGAAGATTCCCCGGAGGAGTAAATGGCAACCCACTCCAGTATTCTTGCCTGAAAATTCCCATGGACAGAAGAGCCAGGCAAGCTACAGTTCATGGAATCACAAAAGAGCTGGATACTATATAGCAACTAAAAAAACAACAAACAGTATATGTGCATAACTGGGTCACTTTGCTATACAGCAGAAATGAAAACAAAATGTAAATCAACCATACTTTGATAAAATAAAAGCTGATAAATTCCACAAACATCATCACAACGTCCAAAAAATAACATTAATAATTTCATTGTCTTGGGAAGATAAATTGAGGCTTAAGAATCTGCATTGATGAGATGTCAAAATGAGAATACTAACAAGAGTAAGAATGTTATTACTGGTCTAAACACAGAATAGGATAAATATTTAAACTTTAACAATCCTTGGCTGTTTTCTGAGGCCGTAACAAATGTTAAACAATTTGTTTGCAAAATAAAATGATTTTCCCCAGTATTTGAAGCTTTAGTACTTACTGTTTCCCCATCTATCAGCCATGAAGTACTGGGACCAGATGCTATGATCTTCAGTTTATGAATGTTGAACGTTAAGCCAACTTTTTCACTCTGCACTTCCACTTTCATCAACAGGCTTTTTAGTTCCTCTTCACTTTCTGCCATAAGTGTGCTGTCACCTGCATATCTGAGGTTACTGATATTTCTCCCGGCAATTATGATTCCAGCTTGTGTTTCTTCCAGTCCAGTGTTTCTCATGATGTACTCTGCATATAAGTTGAATAAGCAAGGTGACAATATACAGCCTTGACGTACTCCTTTTCCTATTTGGAACCAGTCTGTTGTTCCATGTCCAGTTCTAATTATTGCTTCCTGAACTGCACACAGGTTTCTCAAGAGGTAAGTCAGGTGGTCTGGTATTCTCATCTCTTTCAGAATTTTCCAGTTTATTGTGATCCACACAGTCAAAGACTTTAGCATAGTCAAGAAAGCAGAAATAGATGTTTTTCTGGAACTCTCTTGCTTTTTTCAGATTCCAGTGGATGTTGGCAATTTGATCTCTGGTTCCTCTGCCTTTTCTAAAACCAGCTTGAACATCAGGAAGTTCACGGTTCACGTATTGTTGAAGCCTGGCTTGCAGAATATTGAGCATTACTTTACTAGCCTATGAGATGAATGCAATTGTTTGGTAGTTTGAGCATTCTTTGGCATTGCCTTTCTTTGGGATTGGAATGAAAACTGACCTTTTCCAGTCCTGTGGCCACTGCTGAGTTTTCCAAATTTGCTGGCATATTGAGTGCAGCACTTTCACAGCATCATCTCTCAGGATTTGAAATAGTTCAACTGGAATTCCATCACCTCCACTAGCTTTTTTGTAGTGATGCTTTCTAAGGCCCACTTGACTTCACATTCCAGGATGTCTGGCTCTAGGTGAGTGATCACACCATCATGATCATTTGGGTCACAAAGCTGTTTTTTGTACAGTTCTTCTGTGTATTCTTGCCACCTCTTCTTAATATCTTCTGCTTCTCTTAGGTCCATACCATTTCTGTCCTTTATCGAGCCCATCTTTGCATGAAATATCATATTGGTACCTCTAATTTTCTTGAAGAGATCTCTAGTGTTTCCCATTCTGTTCTTTTCCACTATTTCTTTGCATTGATCACTGAGGAAGGTTTTCTCATCTCTCCTTGCTATTCTTTGGAATCTGCATTCAGATGCTTATATCTTCCCTTTTCTTCTTTGCTTTTCACTTCTCTTCTTTTCACAGCTATTTGTAAGGCCTCCTCAGACAGCCATTTTGCTTTTTGCACTTCTTTTCCACGGGGATGGTCTTGATCCCTGTCTCGTGTACAGTGTCATGAACCTCCATCCATAGTTCATCAGGCACTCTATCAGATCTAGTCCCTTAAATCTATTTCTTACTTCCACTGTATAATTATAAGGGATTTGATTTTGGTCATACCTGAATGGTCTTGTGGTTTTCCCCACGTTCTTCAATTTAAGTCTGAATTTGGCAATTAGTTCATGATCTGAGCCACAGTCAGCTCCCAGTCTTGTTTTTGCTGACCCTATAGAGCCTCTCCATCTGATTTCAGTGTTGACCATCTGGTTATGTCCATGTGTAGGTCTTCTCGTGTTGTTGGAAGAGGGTGTTTGCTATGACCAGTGTGTTCTCTTGGCAAAACTCTATTAGCCTTTGCCCTACCTCATTCCATACTCCAAGGCCAAATTTTTCTGTTACTCCAGGTGTTTCTTGACTTCCTACTTTTGCATTCCATTCATCTATAATGAAAAGGACATCATTTTGGGGTGTTATTTCTAAAAGGTCTTGTAGGTCTTCATAGAACGGTTCACTTTCAGCTTCTTCAGCATTACTGGCTGGTGCGTAGCCTTGGAGTACCATGATGTTGAATGGTTTGCCTTGGAAATGAACAGAGTTCATTCTGTCATTTTTGAGATTGCATCCAAGTACTGCATTTTGAACTCTTTTGTTGACCATGATGGCTACTCCATTTCTTCCAAGGGATTCCCACCCACAGTAGTAAGAGTGTCAGACTTTATTTTTTGGGCTCCAAAATCACTGCAAATGGTGATTGCAGCCATGAAATTAAAAGGCACTTACTCCTTGGAAGGAAAGTTATGACCAACCTAGACAGCATATTGAAAAGCTGGGATATTACTTGCCGATTGGGGGCAGGAGGAGGGGACAACCGAGGATGACATGGCTGGATGGCATCACGGACTCGATGGATGTGAGTCTGAGTGAACCCCAAGAGATGGTGATGAACAGGGAGGCCTGGCGTGCTGCAATTCATGGGATCGCAAAGAGTCGGACACGACTGAGCGACTGAACTGAACTGAACTGAACAAAGGTTCATCTAGTCAAAGCTATGGTTTTTCCAGTGTCATGTATGGATGTGAGAGTTGGACTGTGCAGAAAGCTGAGTGCCGAAGAATTGATGCTTTTGAACGGTGGTGTTGGAGAAGACTCTTAATTTTCTGGTTACAGTCTCTATCCACGGCGATTTTGCAGCCCTATAAAATCTGTCACTCTTCCCACTTTTTCTCTTCCTATTTGCCATGAAGTGATGGTACCAGATGCCATGATTTTAGTTTTCTGAATGTTGAGTTTTAAGCCAGCTTTTTCACTCTCCTCTTTCACCTTAATCAAGAAGCTCTTCAGTTCCTCCTCACTTTCTGCCATTAGGAGTGGTACCATTTGCATATCTGAGGTTGATGATATTTCTCCTGGCAATCTTGATTCCAGCTGTGATAAGCATTTTGCATGATGCACCCTTTTGAATAAGCAAGGCTTACAATATACAGCCTTGTTATTAATTTTCCCGTTTTGAACCAGTCAGTTCCATGTCTGGTTCTAAGTGTTATTCCTTGACCAAAATGCAGGTTTCTCAGGAGACAGTTAAGGTTGTCTGTTTCTCTCATTTCTCAGCTATACAGAATTCACCTTGTGTTAACCAGCAGTATGTGTTGCATTCTATGTGCCCTTGCTGCTGCTGCTGCTGCTGCTGCTGCTAAGTCGCTTCAGTCGTGTCCGACTCTGCGACCCCATAGACGGCAGCCCACCAGGCTCCCCGTCCCTGGGATTCTCCAGGCAAGAACACTGGAGTGGGTTGCCATTTCCTTTTCCCTGTGTGCCCATAATAGGTATAAAATATCAAACAGGAAACCATGGGGTGCATACAGACACCCTCTTATTATAAACTCCTGTTGCCTTCTTTGGGGAATTTTTTTCTTCCTATCTTCTCAGCTTTAGTTTCTGTACATGGTATGTACTATGTTTAAGTGCCCTCTGTTATTTTCATTTTATGTTAGTAGTAGCAAAAGTTGAAAGTCTCATTTTCTCAGTCATGTCTGACTCTTTGTAACCCTAGGGACTATACCCCCCCCCCAGGCTCCTCTGTCCATGGAATTCTCCAGGCAAGAATACTGGAGTGGGTAGCCATTTCCTTCTCCAGGGGATCTTCTCAACCCAAGGATTGAACTAGAGTCTCCTGTATTAAAGGCAAATTCTTTACCATCTCAGCCACCAGTGAAGCATTTTTAATAATAAATTATTATATTGTATGAATATTGTATGAAGATAATTCAAATTCAAATGAGTTGTTTCTCACCCTAGCCAAGAAAGTGCTCTTAAACAAAAGTCCCAAGGTAAAAACCTGTAATACAGTAAAATTATAAATATGTGATAATCAAAAATATAACAATATATGAGCACATGTATTTAATAGTCACTGACAAGTGCTCTCAATTGCCCATTTCTTATTCTCTGCTTTGTCTTGACCAAATTGTGTGTGTGTCTAACTATGAATTTCCAAGCCTAATCTGTTAAAAATCGCTTAAAATTTTTCTAGGGGACTGTATTTTCCTATCTTGAATTTTTTTTACAATTCTGACTGACAAGTTTATACTCTTACTATCTTAAATACATTTTGTTTGTGAATTATAAATTATTGCGGAATTAGTAATGGCCACTTAGCAAATAAATGTGGTGGTGAACATACAAATACTCTTGGGAGCCATATTATTATCTTTGGGAGTTAAGGACAATAGACATACTGAAATCACTTTCAAAGTTCTAACAGTTAATGTTATTTACCTCAACTAGGGAATATGAGAAGCTCTAAATATATTGCTTGAATGAGAAGTTCAAGAACATGACATGTTAAAAAATAGACTTTTAAGAAAAAAACATACCTAGGGTGGAAATGAACAAATGAACTGTCATAAGAATTATCTTTATCAGTGCAGATTATTACAGTGAAGACTTTGTTCAAATATAGAAAGTATGTGGGAGGTTATAAGGAAACATATCTCACTAAATCTTGTCTGTGTAGAGTTTACAAAAATTACAGTAATTGCCTAATATAAAGGAGAAGAGGAAAAAAGAGGAGGGGGGAGGAGGAGAAAGAAGAGACAGAAAAAGAATAAAAAGAGCAGAAGCAGCAACTTTTTCTTCCAAAGAACTGCTGGCAAATATCAATTCCAGCTTAAAGACATTACCCATTGCACATACCTGAACATAAGCAAAATTTCATCATGAAACATATTTTATATTAAAAATATATTCCCAATTCTGGTGACTGACATAAAATAATTTACTGACTCTCAGGAAATAAGTGGGAATTTTTTTAATACAATAGGTTTCTAGTAAGCTTACACTAGGATTGCTATCTGACTAGTTTCTTTAACATGTTTAGCGTTAAATAAAATGTATTCCTTACCCTAAATATACAAACTGAGAATAACAATGAAAAAGTAATGAACAAACAAAAATTATAAAAAATACCTGTCAGCACTGTCATTGTCATGAGAAACAAGGAAAAGAGAGGAACTATCATAACTTGGAGGCAAAGATGTGTATAAGAGACAGGTATATGTGCATAACTGGGTCACTTTGCTATACAGCAGAAATGAGAACAANAATTATAAAAAATACCTGTCAGCACTGTCATTGTCATGAGAAACAAGGAAAAGAGAGGAACTATCATAACTTGGAGGCAAAGAAGAGGTCAGGATTAAATGAAATGAACTTTCTTGGTTTGAATGTTGCAATAGAAAATGGTTATTAGTGGAAAAACTACAAAAATCCAGATAAATTCTGTAGTTTGATTACTTGCAGTGTACTTCTGTTAATTTCTTGGTTTTGATAAATGGTTATTTAATATATAATCATTTGGAAGAAGCTATGTGAAGGGTATAATTCAGTATTCTTGCCTTAAAAACCCCATGAACAGTATGAAAAGGCAAAATGATAGGATACTGAAAGAGGAACTCCCCAGGTTAGTAGGTGCCCAACACGCTTCTGAAGATCAGTGCAGAAATAACTCCAAAAAGAATTAAGGAATGGAGCCAAAGCAAAAACAATACTCAGCTGTGGATGTTCGGGTGATAGAAACAAGGTCTGATGCTGTAAAGAGCAATATTGCATAGGAACCTAGAATGTCAGATCCATGAATCAAGGCAAATTGGAAGTGGTCAAACAGGAGATGGCAAGAGTGAACGTCAACATTCTAGGAATCAGCGAACTAAAATAGACTGGAATGGGTGAATTTAACTCAGATGACCATTATATCTACTATTGCAGGCAGGAATCCCTCAGAAGAAATGGAGTAGCCATCATGGTCAACAAAAGAGTCCAAAATGCAGGACTTGGATGCAGTCTCAAAAACAACAGAATGANGCCTTCTCCGATCTGCATGTTAGACGATGGAAAAGAGACCTGTTAGAGGCAAAAGTTACAGTGAGACTTCTCGGTTCTATAAGATGCTAGACAAATTTTACATTAAAAATATTCCACACCACAGTCTGCTAGAAACTCTAAAGTGAAAAGATTGATGCATAGCTAAGCTCTCCCAAAAGAAAAGGAAGTATCTGGATGTCAGAATCAAAGACTTGTGTAAGTGCACAGATGTCCCTGGTGGTGCAGTGGCTAAGCCTCCATGCTGCCAATGTGGGGCTCCTGGGGGTTCAATCCCTGGTTAGGGGACTGATCCCACTGCAACAACTGATAGTTTGCATGTCACAATTAAAGATTGCGTATGCCACAGCTAAGACCTGGTACAGTCAAGTAGATAAATAAAAATAAATATGTAAACCAGTAATTCAGGTGTCCAGATGTAATTTTTTAAAAAAGTGGTGTAGGAGTTGACAGTTTATATTGAGTTTATACCTAAGAGTGATATGGTAGGAATGTTGGAAAGAGTGTGGTTAGACCAGCTAACACCTGGATTGAATTGTAATCTTTGCAGCGAGTAGAAGATTAGGGTTTGGAACTGAAATCTTGCTTAAAAGCCTTTCTTGCAGATGTGCCCTTAATGTAAAGAAGGAAGAAAAAAATGGCTCAGCTGCCCAGGGAACTGACTTTGCAAACTCAGCTTGGCTTGTACTCAGGGCAAAAACAAGTCTTAAATGATAATTCAGTTCCCTGAGCCTTCACTTTTCAGAACAGAAACCTACATGATATCCCCAAGCTGAGAAGCAAACATAAATATTGATCCTCAGCCAGTCATGCTCTCAAGTGCCTGCAGAATCGAATGCAAAATTACCCCATGGAGACACCGCAGTGGACTATGTCAGTGTGTGTGCTTCACCCAGATCCCCCAGACCCAATTTTGACTGTTCCTTGGGGTGGGGGACTCCCCCTTTGGTGCACTTTCCATCCAGCCCCTTCCGGATTTCCTTTTTCAGAGACCTGCCCTCCAATACACATCCCCACCCTACGGTTTTCACAGTATCTCACCTCAGTTGGTACAACTCTGTGGTGTAAGCTTTAAACTCTAGAGTCCCTTGCAGGATCATCCTGAGATCACACCCTTGTTCCCATTCCTCCTCTCTGTCCTGTTTTTCCCCACATGCCCTTGCCAGTTTCCCTGGAACACTTCCTTAATAAGCCTAGCCACTGGACACTCATCTCAAGTGTCTGGTTTGAGAGAACGTGACTCCCATGGAATTCTGTCAAAAAAACAAACAAGCACCTCTAAAGACAAGCACTCTAGAAAAAGAATGATAAAATATGCAAGGCAAAAACTCTGAGACAGTCTGCAAAAACATCACAGAAGTCTCAGTGCTACTCAGGACTTTGTGTAATAGAAAAACAAGTTGACAGACTATATAAATTATCCAGGATACAGATGGAGGGAACTAAAAATGGAAAGGATGACAGAGTTTAAGAAAGACAGAGGAATGATGAGAATGTTTGCCACAAGGATAGTAGCAGCTCCTCAGACGAGAAGAGAGGGCTGTGGAGGGGCAGGATCTATTGAAAGAAATATTGTCAGAGTGGCTTACAGAAGTCATGGGAGATCGGAAACAACCCAGTTCCTCCGTAGGATGAATTAAAAAGTCAATGAGCCTCAAAGAGATATTACACAACACAAGAGCAGAGAGAACATCTTAAAAGTAACCAGATGGGAAAGACAGATTATCCGAAGATAAACAATAATTAGACCACCAGAGCATGTAATCCACAGCTGTGAGAGAGGCCAGAAGACAGCAGTAGAATGCCTTCAAAGTGGAAAATAAACTAAGTTGAATTATCACTAAAGAAGGAGAAAATAAAGACATTTCAGACAGCAACTGCGAGTTTTTCTAAGAGTACTCCAGACCAGGATCTCCAAAGCCTCGTCTCCCTGTCTGACCCCACTTCCTACTGCTCTTCCTCTGGCTCCCTGGGCTTCTTTGTCTCCCTCAAACATGCCAAGCTCCTTCTTCCTGGAGGACTTTTGCACTCCTTCTTTCCTCTGTCTGGAACACCTTGCCCTTGCACTCCCAAAGTATCCATTACATACATGTTTGCATCAAACAAATGTTTACTGAGACTCCATTATGCTCCTGGAACTGTTCTAGGCACTGGGGATACAGCAGTGGGCAGAGGAGGCAAAAGTCTTTGCTACCACTGAGTGTTTGTCCTAGTAGCTGGCGTCTTTGATCATTCAGGAAGTCTCTTCTGATCGCCAGTCTAAGGTTCAATGTTATTCAGTTTTTTTTCTTCCTATTTATTGTCTCTTCCCATGTATGTGCCACGTTTTGAGATGAAGGACCTTGTCTGTCTTGCTCATCACTCTACTTCAAGGGCAGAATGCTGCCTGAACCAATTATGCATTGAGGAAATAGTTGTTAAAAGAATGAATGTAAAGAGTGAAAATGAATGTTGAATGAAATGGATGCATGGACACAGCAGTCGGATGGGATGAATTGGGAGAGTGGGATTCACATATGTGCTCTGCCATGCGTAAAACAGATAGCTGGGGAGAGCCCACTGTGTAGCACAGGGAGCTCAGCTTGGTGCTCTGGAGTGACCTGGATGGATGCGATGGGGGTGGGGTAGGAGGGAAGTCCGAGAGGCAGGCGATGGATGTATATGTATAGCTGATTCACTTGGCTAAAGAGTAGAAACTGACACAACATAGTAGTGTGACTATACCCCACAGTAAAAAATAAATGATGAAGAAATGAATTCATGGATGGTTACAATTATATTTGAAGGAAACAAAAGAAGTTGTCACAGCAAAGGTGTGTGTGTGTGTGTGTGTGTGTGTGTGTGTGTGTGTATCTGTCTGTGTTTGTGTCTGTAAACAGGAAAAATATATATATAAAGACAAGAGAGTGGATTTTATGGTAGAAGAATAAGTGGTTAGACAGGCAGGCCGGGATCAGAGTTAGTCTGTGTGCCACACAAAGGAATTAACATTTCATCTTGTAAGTCTTGTGTGTGATTGGCCATTTGTTTCAACACAGGATGGTAATTTTAAATCCATGCTTTGAGATTTGATTATAGAAAGTAAAGAATGTTTCTCTTTTGTTTAAACAAAACAAGCTCTTTGGTTACAATTTATTTTTATGAACTAGACTTTAATTAACATAATGTTTTATGACTGCATAACTATATAATTGCTAAAAGAACATTTTATTAGCAACAGCTTTAAAGCATGTTTTATTTAAACATAAACATTAAAAGAGGTGTACATCAAGCACTGATAACTCAATTATGTACAAACTTAGAATTTATTTTCTCCTGACTGAGGTCAACTTCCTGCGCCCCCTTGTGTCTGGGTAGTGAACTTGTCAACATCATCATTACATCTAACATGTACTGAGTGTTTCTTACATTCAAGACACTGTTCTAACTCAGTAAAATTTCTCAGAAAACCTCGGTGCAGGGACGATTAACTGTTTTAGGTCTCATAATTTGTCAATGGAGTAGCCAGGCTGCGAACACGGCCATTTGGTTTGAAGCCCATGAACCACTGCTTCATGCTGACTCAGTCCTTCCTGATGAATTCAGCTCTGCCCACTGAGCTTCGTCCTCTGATGTTATGAAACGTGTCCCGTAGAGCTATACATCACCTTCTCATGACTTCCTTCTCTACCTCCCTGATTTTCTCTCCCCATCTCCCATCCTGTTTCTCTCCTTGGACTTCGGCTACTGATGTCATACGCTGGTTTGGCCCCAGGAATTGGAGCTCCTGAGCAAAGACAAAGTCACAGTGAGGTCCTTTCAGAGGAAGGAGAGACAGTCAATCAGATTCGGTCAGATGCCAGTTGTCTCCACTGATGTGGGGGCCTCCATAGCAGTGGCATGTGGGATTTTCTTAGCCAATGTGCATCTCTCCAAGGCCCTCACCAGTGGTGCACAAGCTCTTCCGCTGAACCACAGTCTAAGTGGCTCCTGTCCCTCTGCTCAGGTTTGGGCTCCTGCAGGTGGAACCCTGAGCACTGGCTTCCATGCTGTCTGGGAACAGCGATAAGGTGGCCCTCACGCCTCCTTTTCATGGCACCTTATGCCACCCGACACTCTCCTACCCTGCCAGCCTCCTACTCCAGTGAACCCCTCATCAGTGTGTTTCCTGTCTTCAGAAATCTCCAGATGAAAAGTGAACAACATCCCCCAGTTTTTAGAAGCTTTAACTGCTGGATGCTTCACCTTTTGGCTGTCAGGTGCAGTGGCCAGCTGGTAAAGCGTTGGTCCGGTAAATCAGAGACCATGGGTTTCAACCCTGTCCGTGCCTATTCTTGAGGTTGGGTTTGGTAATGGGGGACTTGACATCTCCATGTGTACTACCTGTTTCCTCTGCAATGAGGCATTTGGGCTTCCCTGGTGGCTCAGATGGTAAAGAATCCACCTGCAATGCAGGAGACCTGGGTTTGATTCCTGGGTCAGGAAGATCCTCTGAAGAAGGGCATGGCAATCCACTCCAGTATTACGGCCTGGAGAATTCCAAGGACAGAGGAACCTGGTGGGCTACAGCCCATGAGGGCACAACGAGTTGGACATGACTAACTAACACTTTCACTTTTTTCAGCTTTCAGAATATGCAAGTCTAGTGCCTCTTCCAATTTGGGGATTGGGGATTAGCTTTACGCTTCAGGAACTATGTTCTCCAGGAGGGTGGTCACTTCTCTGTCCCCTCACCCAAGGTCCTGTGGGAACCCACCACTTTGCAAGCCCAATGGTAGAATAATATGGGATTATGGAGTAGGGGACATTCATTGTGCTCAAAATGTGAGCTCATAATATCTTTTGATCTCCATTATGAGTTTAGGAAGTCCCACATACCAGTCAGTAATGCCACAGGATTACTGGAAAGGATCTAAGTTAGTACATCATATCCTCATGTCCGTGTTAGCACATTCATAATACAAAAGCACCAAAAGAAAGTGACATCAACACCACTGGAATAGTCATAAGGAATTACAGAGACTTTACAGGGTATTAGTGACTTTTGATTATAAACACATCCCATTACACGCTCAGATCAAATAAGTTAGCATTAAAACCACCACATTTAAAAGTCAAGAACAATATGAGTTGAGCTTTTTCTTTTTGTAATAAATTGTACAATTTACTTTTGAAGGATTAATTTTTCTACCAAATATAAACACCAACAATTAACTTTTCTTAGACAATATACAGTTTTAGTGTTTTTACAGAATTTCAAAATAAAGTTAACCATGTTTTATANTTTTCTTTTTGTAATAAATTGTACAATTTACTTTTGAAGGATTAATTTTTCTACCAAATATAAACACCAACAATTAACTTTTCTTAGACAATATACAGTTTTAGTGTTTTTACAGAATTTCAAAATAAAGTTAACCATGTTTTATATCAATTCTGATCATATTTATTATGTAAATATAGTGTGATGATCACATAATTAAGTATAAACATAATGCTTGGTGTGTATGAAGCATTATACAGAGCATTTCAAATTAGCATTTTTCTAATTGAAAAATGTGGTTGGCACTGCCTGTCTCATTAGGGTCATGCATGTACATGCATGTTATGTTGAATCCAACTCTTTATGACCCCTGGACTGTAGCCCCTAAGGCTTCTCTGTCCATGGGATTCTCCAGGCAAGAATACTGGAGTGGATTGCCATTTCCTCCCCAAATCTTCCTGACCCAGGGATCAAACCAGTGTCTCCTGCTTTGTAGTCAGATTCTTTACCACTGAGCCCCCTGGGAAGCCCCCATTAGGATCATAGAGAAACCTAAAGGATAACATATAAAACACAAGACAGACACTTAGGACATGATAGTTATTATTTTGTCTTCAGTATTGCAATATTTTACCCATAATTCTTTGTCCTTGATTCAAACACTTTCAGTTTTCTAAAAAAAATGTTAATCAAGAGCAACGTAGTATGTTCTCTGTGTAATATAAATAGAATTATCACTCATTTTAAAAATTCTTAGTGTTCAGGGGCCTACTTATTATGACCAAGTCATATTTGTATTAATGGAGCATCCTAGGTGGCATTAGTGGTAAAGAACCCGCCTGCCAATGAGGAGACATAAGAGACACAGGTTCAATTCCTAGGTCAGGGAGAGCCCTTGGAGAAGGAAATGGAAGCCCAGTCTAGAATTCTTGCCTGGAGAATCCCATGGACAGAGAAGCCTGGTGGGCTACAGTCTATGGGGTCACAAAGAATCAGACATGACTCAAGCGATTTAGCATGCACGCACGCTCTAGGATGGTGTGGTCAGTCACACGGAGCCAGACATTCTGGAGTGTGAAGTCAGGTGGGCCTTACTGCTGCTAATAAAACTAGTGGATGTGACGGGACTTTCAATAGAGCTATTCAAAACCCTCAAGGAGGATGCCATCAAGGTGTTGCATTCAATATGTCAGCAAATCTAGAAGACCCAGTAGTGGCCACAGGACTGGAAAATGTCAATCCTCATCCTGATTCCCAAGAAGGGTAATACTAAAGAATGTGCTAACCATCAGACAATTACATTCATCTCCCATGCTAGTAAAGTCATACTTAAAATCTTGCACGCTAAGTTTAAGCATTATGTGAACCAAGAACATCTAGATGTCAAGCTCGGTTTAGAAAAGGAAGAGGAACCAGTGATCAAATTGCCAACATTCTCTGAATCATAGAGAAAGCAAGGGAATTCCAGAAAAACATTTACCTCTGTTTCATCAACTACACTAAAGCTTTTGACTGTATGGACCATAACAAACTGTTGAAAGTTCTTAAACAGATGGGACTACCAGACCATTTTACCTATCTCCTGAAAAACCTCTTTGCAGGTCAAAAAGCAACAGATAGAATCCTGTGTGGAACAACTGATTTGTTCAAGATTGAGAAAGGAGTACGGCGGGGCTGTCTGCTCTCACCCTGTTTGTTTNAATATATTCTAATTATGGGTTTAGGAATTAATTGCTATTGACCACTAAATTTATCTGAGTATATAAAATTAGAGTAAAATAAAAGAGTTGAGTAAATTATAAATAATGACCATATGCAGCGTTATTGAGTTAACTTATAGTTTTATTCATGTAATAAGCTGAGTGATAAGATTAGCACATTTTTTGAGCTTATATTACTTTCACTACCAGTTAAATAGAACTTTTGTGTACATTAAAGTTAAACTTCACATTTTCTTGCTATTAGAAACCATAGCTAAAGCCTTTGATTGCACTAACTCCTTTCAAATAAAGAACTCACTCATAAAATGCTAGTGACAAAAATGTGATTTTTTTAAAAAAATTTCAGAAAGCATGTGCTTCTGTGAGAGTCATAATCTTAAGAAGAATTTGAAATAACTCCAGTTATTGATCTTGCCCATCATTTCATAAAAACTAAAATTTCAATTTAATAACATACAAACTAAAACTTCAATTTAATAACATGTTATTGCTTTTAAATAACATAACTAACAAGGATTTTTGTGTCCACCAAACTGAACAATAGAACAAATCCATCTCTTTAAGATATTATCTAAAATTTTTCCTTAAATTTATAAAGGTAGACATTTTTATTTTTTAATGATAACCCTTCATTGGCCTTCTAGACAGTCTTATCTTTGCATTTTGGTATATTGCATTAAGAACATCTTGATGTACCTTTTGGTTTAACTAGGTATTGTTAAAGGTGACCCTTTGGTTTGATTGTTTAGCTGACGTTGGTGGTAATAAGATAAAGAATGAGGTGTCTAATGAAACTTGTGTATGGAAATAATGATAGATGGCTTATTTGGAATTCTACAGACCTGGCTCTGGCAGGCATGCTGAGGAGTCTTCGAACCTAACTAATTTTAGAGAGAGGGTTTATAGATTACACAGAGACAGGGCACATTTTAATCATTTTTACCGCACTGCATGGCCTGGTGTACCAAAATCTATTAAACAAGGATTATAAACTTTGTTTTAAACTGAATCCTAAATTGTTTCTTGATGTATAGTCAACAACAGCACTGTAAGATCAATCACAGTTACTGAGGCATATTAAAATCAACTTGTTTAATTTTAATTGCTCATATGCCTGACCCTCTGAGGTACAGCTGTTCAGGAAGCTAAATTACTTTTCTCCCAGATAGGGGTTTCATTTTTGTTTACAACTGCAATCACTTCTTTACTAAAATCAGCCACATACTCTACTTTTTACACTTCTACTTTTAATTTACTCTTTCTATCCTTAAAAATGTACTGAAAATTATGCCATTCATGTCATTCTCTACACTTTACAATCTTTCTAGGGAATTTCTATTCCCTAGGAAATAATGAGTTGAGTGTTAAAATATATTATGCTACTGATACTACAGTAATATGCTATTCTGATACTACACACGGGTAGATATGCAAACATTTCATGTGGCTGTATTCTTATAGAATCTTAATAGTTTAACTAGAGTACCTTACACCTGGAAGCAAAAATATTTTTTCATGAGAAGTGAAGTTGCTCAGCCATGCGCGACTGTTTGAGACCCCAAGGACTGTAACCTACCAGGCTCCTCTGTCCATGGACTTTTCCAGGCAGAGTACTGGAGTGAATTGCCATTTCCTTCTCCAGGAGATCTTCCCAACCCAGGGATTGAACCCAGGTCTCCTGCATTGCAGGCAGATGCTTTACCATCTGAGCCTCTAGGGAAGCCCAAAATATTTTTTAATGGCATGTAAATTGTCCAGTTTTAAAAGGTTACTT
>SJYV01036893.1:321953-332781 GCA_006410875.1 Neotragus pygmaeus | reverse complement strand
CCTCTAGGGAAGCCCAAAATATTTTTTAATGGCATGTAAATTGTCCAGTTTTAAAAGGTTACTTCTGTGTTTGATATATTACATAATTATAAATATACATCTTAATATTTATAAAATATGTCAAAGATTATAAACCAATATCCATATTTTATGATGTATGAGAGAAAGAGGGAGAGGAAATAAAGAAGTGAACATAACTTACCTGGGAATAGAATACTTTAACAGTCAGAAGATCTGAATTCAAGATCTGGGTTCCCATTAAATAATTATGCAACCAGTAAGCTAGCTGATATCTTTGGGCCTCCATTTTTACATCTGTAAAACAAAAATAAAATAGAAATAAACATAGGGAATTTTGAATATTGTTATGGCAATATATATACCTTGATACTGTTTTATTAAATGTCCATTATTACTGTCCATGTATAAACACACACATACACTGACTCATATGTATAATCTACTCAATTCATCAAAGATTTGACAAATGGACAAATAACCATAATAAGGAAAGAGGTGATAGAACAGAGTGCATTATGGGGGGGACAGAATTCATCTAATTTTTAAATTATCCATTTTATGTTAAAATTAGCTACATGTGTTTTCAAGTTGTAGGTTTGAAATAACTAAACCAACACTTAAATTGTCAGTCTTGCTAGGTAGTAGCGAGCTAAACACTAAGGTTGCATTATTATAAAATATATTCATTACATGTGTATATAATCAAACTTTAATTATTCTTTGTTTCTCTATCTTGAACACAATAAAGATGTTTAAAAATTGACTTCAATGTTTTGAATTTCAAATGAAGTTGACTACCACTGCTGGTGACATTTCCTTAAATATATATTAAGTGAGAAAATTACTGGTATTATCACATTGAGTAATATGCATATTACCTCATTTCTTGAATATCAAAGTGTTCTCACTTATGCTTCAGTCATATGGTGAGTCACTGATTATTCTGATCAAACAAACTGCAAGAATGAAGTGTCAACATTAGACCCAAGTTTTCCCACTTTTCAGTCTTTAAATGCTTTGTAAGGCATCATCAGTAAAACACTTTTTCAATTTCCTCAAGGAAAGAAATAAGTATATCACGACATGGTGTATCAGCTAGTGTTTGCTAATTGATAACGATCCACACCAAAATGTATCATGTTGTCACACAAATACAACTTATAATTTCTCATAGTGTTTATGGTTGATTAACTCTCCTGATCAGAACCAGCTCAGCTGAGCCTGGACATCTTGATCCCCTCACTCACATGTCTGGGGCCTCAGCTGGAATGGCTGGTGACTCTCTCCACCTGCTCCGTCATCCTCCAGCAGGTCAGCTGAGGCCACTTTCCATGATGGCAGAAGTATTTCCAGGAACAAAAGTGGACAATTTTCAAAGTGTAAGAACTTTTGAAACTTCTATTTATGTCATCTTTGCTATTGTCCCATTTAGCAAGTCACTTGGCCATGAGTGTGGGAGGGGACTACCAAGGGATATGGGAACAGGGAGGAGGCAGGAATGGAGGTCCAGTATGACACAGTCTATCACACAAAAGCGGAATGTGGTGTTCTTACAATGTTTTATAGACTCACATGCAATAAATACTGCTGGTGCTCACTCACATCCCTTTCAACAGATTAGCATCCTTTTCCTCAGCTGAAGTGAATAATGCCTGCTAAAAGCTTGGGCTTTTGATTAGTTGGTTTGATTCATTGATTTTTTAATTATCTGCAACCAAACTTATCTGTTATACTATTATCTGTTTATCTGCTACACTACTATTCTACAATTCTTTCTTTATAAAATAATATACAATCAAAAGAATTCTAACTAAATATTCTATTATTTCTGCTATTCTTCCTTTATATAAGTAGATACATGATAAAAAAGATTCTGATTAGTACTCTATTATTTCTTATTGCTTTATATAAAAATTAATACATAATTGCCATAGAGTCTATCTTAAACATTTAGTATACTATCAGTTGTTTTAAATGTATATAAATATTTACTATCTCATTTTATTTCTCTTATTCTATTTTTGTATATATTGTTTATTCTTAAGCAGTACAGTGGGTCATATTTAGCTGTATTGTGACAAATCAGGAAAGTAAAAACAAAATTCTTGCCAAGACCAAATGATGAAGAAAATTGGTACCAAGGAACTAAGAATATATTTTAAATACAGTGATTAAGAAAAAAATACATATTTAAAAATAGAAATATGATAGCACTGTCATAGAACTCAAGCTTAAAATAAAACATAAATTTAAGCATTAAAAAATTTAAACATGATTTTCCAAAGTAATATTTTATCATAAACAACTAAGAAATTTAAAGAAAATACTACAGTACATGCAGCCTTTTTAGTTTCTCGGGTATAACTGCAAAGAATGGATATAGTGATAATGCAGTACTCTAGTTACTTCTATTTTGCTGTAAAAATCTCTTTCCCTT
The DNA here is from genome assembly GCA_006410875.1 of Neotragus pygmaeus. Taxonomy (NCBI): domain Eukaryota; kingdom Metazoa; phylum Chordata; class Mammalia; order Artiodactyla; family Bovidae; genus Neotragus; species Neotragus pygmaeus. Next base: position 330,323 of record SJYV01036893.1, on the reverse strand, counting down.
TGAGACTCTTCCATTCCAGTATCAACTTCATAATATATACAGCTCACATAAGATCTCACTCTTCTGCATTTATTTATTCAATTTTAGATCTTCATAGATCTATCTATTTGTATATCTCTGTGTTTTAATCAAATTTGTCCAACATTGTCTTGAAAACTTGTCACTTGAGATAATTCTATTTTATTTTAAATAAACCAAGAATCAGTCAGTTCAGTTCAGTCGCTCAGTTGTGTCCGACTCTTTGCGACCCCATGAATCACAGCACACCAGGCTTCCCTGTCCATCACCAACTCCCGGAGTTCACTCAGACTCGCATCCATCGAGTCAGTGATGCCATCCAGCCATCTCATCCTCGGTCGTCCCCTTCTCCTCCTGCCCCCAATCCGTCCCAGCATCACAGTCTTTTCCAATGAGTCAACTCTTCGCATGAGGTAGCCAAAGTACTGGAGTTTCACTTTTAGCATCATTCCTTCCAAAGAAATCCCAGAACTGATCTTCTTCAGAATGGACTGGTTGGATCTCCTTGCAGTCCAAGGGACTCTCAAGACTCTTCTCCAACACCACAGTTCAAAAGCATTAATTCTTCAGTGCTCAGCCTTCTTCACAGTCCAACTTTCACATCCATACATGACCACAAGAAAAACCATAGAAAAGACCTACAACAAAGTGTGAGCTATCCTAGGTAAACAAGACTGATTTAACATTCAAAAATCAATTAATATAATCCATCACATAAATATGCTAACAAAGAAAAATCATATCAGTAGATGCAGAAAAAAAGCACGAGACAAAATATAATGCATATTCATGATAAAAACTCTGTAAGCTGGGGACGGAAGGAAACTTTCTCAATGTGATTTTTTAAAAAAAGAAAATCTACANATTTTAAGCATTAAAAAATTTAAACATGATTTTCCAAAGTAATATTTTATCATAAACAACTAAGAAATTTAAAGAAAATACTACAGTACATGCAGCCTTTTTAGTTTCTCGGGTATAACTGCAAAGAATGGATATAGTGATAATGCAGTACTCTAGTTACTTCTATTTTGCTGTAAAAATCTCTTTCCCTTTGAGACTCTTCCATTCCAGTATCAACTTCATAATATATACAGCTCACATAAGATCTCACTCTTCTGCATTTATTTATTCAATTTTAGATCTTCATAGATCTATCTATTTGTATATCTCTGTGTTTTAATCAAATTTGTCCAACATTGTCTTGAAAACTTGTCACTTGAGATAATTCTCTTATTTTATTTTAAATAAACCAAGAATCAGTCAGTTCAGTTCAGTTCAGTCGCTTAGTTGTGTCCGACTCTTTGCGACCCCATGAATCACAGCACACCAGGCTTCCCTGTCCATCACCAACTCCCGGAGTTCACTCAGACTCGCATCCATCGAGTCAGTGATGCCATCCAGCCATCTCATCCTCGGTCATCCCCTTCTCCTCCTGCCCCCAATCCCTCCCAGCATCACAGTCTTTTCCAATGAGTCAACTCTTCGCATGAGGTAGCCAAAGTACTGGAGTTTCAGCTTTAGCATCATTCCTTCCAAAGAAATCCCAGAACTGATCTTCTTCAGAATGGACTGGTTGGATCTCCTTGCAGTCCAAGGGACTCTCAAGACTCTTCTCCAACACCACAGTTCAAAAGCATTAATTCTTCAGTGCTCAGCCTTCTTCACAGTCCAACTTTCACATCCATACATGACCACAAGAAAAACCATAGAAAAGACCTACAACAAAGTGTGAGCTATCCTAGGTAAACAAGACTGATTTAACATTCAAAAATCAATTAATATAATCCATCACATAAATATGCTAACAAAGAAAAATCATATCAGTAGATGCAGAAAAAAAGCATGAGACAAAATATAATGCATATTCATGATAAAAACTCTGTAAGCTGGGGACGGAAGGAAACTTTCTCAATGTGATTTTTTAAAAAAAGAAAATCTACAAAAATCTGACAACTATCATCATATTTATCAGTGAGAAACTATAAGTTTTCCTACTAAGATCAGGATCAAGGCAAGAATATACCCTCTGGACATTCTTTTTCAACACTGTACTTGAAGTCATAGCTAATACAATAAGTCAAGGAAAGGAAACGAGACATACAGAAATATAAAACTGTCTTTCCCCACAGGTAACAAAATTTTATATTTAGAAAATCCTAAATAATCAACAAAATCTCCTGAAACTAAAAAGCAATTATATAGCAAGATTTCAAGATCAAAGGTAAAATATACAAAGGTCAAATATACAATCACTTTCTCATATACTAGTAACAAACAAATATATTTTGAAATTTAAAAACACAATTCCAGTTAAATTAACACCCAAAAAGTAAAATACTTAGTAAACTAACTAACTATATATATATATAATAGTTATGAGAAATATTAAAAAATGTTGATAAATTAAAGGAAAACTAAGTGCTAAGCTGCTAAGTCACTTCAGTCGTGTCTGACTCTGTGCGACCCCATAGACAGCAGCCCACCAGTCTCCCCCATCCCTGGGATTCTCCAGGCAAGAACACTGGAGTGGGTTGCCATTTCCTTCTCCAATGCACTAAAGTGAAAAGTGAAAGGGAAGTTGCTCAGTCATGTCCGACCCTTAGCGACCCCATGGACTGCAGCCTTCCAGGCTCCTCGATCCATGGGATTTTCCAGTCTATACCCTTGCGTTGGAAAAATCAGTACTGTAAAGCTCTGTTTTTTCCGTTTCAACCTATATCCCCAATTCCAATCAAAATCGCAGCATATTGTTTGACAGATAGGGAGAATCTTATTCTAAAGTTGATATGGAGAAGCAAAATCCCAGAATAGCTAACACAATGTTGAAGAAAAATAACAAAGTTAGAGGATGGATACTACTTAACTTCAAGACTTAATCTAAAATTACAGTAATCAAGATGTTATAGTACTGTGAAAGAAGAGACAAATAGATCAATGGATCAGAATAGAAAGCCTAGAAATAGATGCATATAAATACAGTCAACCCATCTTTGATAAAGGAGTAAAGGCAATAAAACAGAGCAAACAGCCTTTTCAGCAAATGGTGCTGAAACCATTTCCATATACCAGACATCCACATGCAAAAAAAAAAAAGCACTCTAGATACAGACTATTCATCTCTTTCACAAAAATGAACTCAAATTGATTACAGGGAATTTCCTGGTGGTCCAGTGTTTTCACCAGGTTCAGTTCCTGGTCAGGGAAGTAAGATCCCAAAAGCTGTGCAGTATGGTCAAAAAAAAAAAAAGATTACAAACCTAAATACAAAACACAAAATTCCTAGAAGATAACATAGGAGGAAAACCTAGATGACTTTGGGTTTTGTCATAAAACACCATGTGCACAGTCTTAGCAAATGGGATTTGATTAAAATTAAAAATTTACACTTTGTGTAAGACATTATCAAGAGAATGAGAAGACAAGTCATAGATTGGGAGGAAATATCTGCAAAAAAATATCTGACGATGAACTATTATCCGAAACATACAAAGAACTCTTAAAACTCCACAATAAAGAAATAAACATAGACTGGTGATTCGTTTCTTACATAATAGTATATATGCTTGGCAAACCCAATAGAGTATTGTAAAGTTAAATTTAAAAATAAATAAATAAATAAATTTTTTAAAAAAAGAAAGAAATAAACAAGCCAAATTTAAAACAATGAGCCAAAGGCCTTAAAAGACACCAAATAATATGTACATATGACAAATAAGCATATGAAAAGATGCTCCACATCATATGTCATCAGGGAAACGAGGTGCCACTACACAACCACAGCCTACCTGAACTCGTGCTTTGCTTTCCTGAGCAGAGAATGCATTTTTACAAATTGAATGTTTCTGGTAATCCTAAATTGAGCAAGTCTACTGATGCCATTTTTCCAACAATATCTATTCATTTCACCTCTCTATGCTACATTTTGATAATTCTCACAGTTTTTCAGCCTTTAGCATTATTATTATATTTGTTATAGTGATCTGTGATCAGTGATCTTTGATGTTACTATTGCAAAAAAATTGCATCTTACTGACGGCTCAGATGATGGTGTAACATTTTTTAGGCAATAAAGCATTTTAAAATTATGGTACATACATTGTTTTTTAGACATAATGCTATTGTACACTTATAAACTACAGAATAGTATAAACATAACTTTCATAAACACTTGGAAATCTAAAGGTGATTATGACCTGCTTTATTGTAATGGTCTAGAACTGAACCTGCAATATCTCCATGGTATGCTTGTATTAGAACAGCCAACATCCGGAACACTGACAACACTGAATGTTTGGGAGATGTGCAACAGCAGGACCCTCTACTCATTGCTGGTGGGAATGCAAAATGGGACTCACTCTTTGGAAGGCAATTTGGAGTTTTCTTACAAAACTGAAATACTCTTACCATAAGATCCAGAAATCACATTCCTCAGTATTTATTCAAAGGAAATGAAAATTATGTCCACACAAAAACCTGAACATGGATGTTTATAGCAGCTAAATGAGTGCAATCAAACTTGAAAGCAGTCAAGATGTCCTTCAGTAGGTGAGTGGATAAATAGTGGTACATCCAGATAATGGAATAGTATTCAACACTAAAAAGAAATGAGTTTTAAAAAAACGGAAATACACATAGGAAACAATGCATATTACCAAGTGAAAAAAGCCGATCTGAAAAGACTACATACTATATTATTCTAATTATATGACATTCTAGAGAAGGCAAAACTATGGAGACAGTAAAAAGGTCAGTGGCTGCCAGGATTTAGAGGGGAAGCCTAGATAAGCAGGCACAGTACAGAAAACTTTTAGGGCAATGAAACTAGTCTGTATGATACCATAATAGTGAATCATCATAATTTGTCCAAAGCCAAAGAATGCATAACACTGAAAATGAGCCCCATTGTAAACTATGGACTCTGGGTGATAAAGATGTGTCAGTCAGGGGAGGTTTATCAGTCCTAACAAATATACGGCTAAGTTGTAGATGTCCATAATGGGGAGGCTACCCGTGAACAGGGGCAAGGGGGCTGGGCTTCCCTGGTGGCTCAGTGGTAAAGAATCCACCTGCAAGCAGGAAACGCAGATTCAATCCCTGGGTCTTAAAGATCCCCTGGAATAGGAAATGGCAACCCACTCCAGTATTCCTGCCTGGGAAATCCCATGGACAGAGGAGCCTGGTTGATACTGTCCAAGGGGACAAAAAGAGTCAGACATAGCTTAGTGACTAAACAACAACAAACAGTGCATTCATGGGGGCAAGAGAGTTAATGGGATATCTCTGTACCTTCTACCCAGTTTCGCTGTAAGCCTAAAACTGCTCTAGAAAAGAAAGTGTAATTTTAAAAGTCAAAAGCTTTAAAAAAGATAATACAAATTTTTCTTTAAGATCGTTTGCCCCATTAAGCCAAGTCGTGCCACTGTGTTGCAAATTAAAATTTCTACAGTGAATAACTTCATGATAATTTTGGTTGGAAAGCAAATTTGTTAGGAAATAAAAATCTTCAATTTTCACAGTGTTTTTATGAAGGCCATTTTACTACACGCAGAAAGTTGGCTAAATACAAAGCAAATATATCTGTACTAAAGCCTCCCAGGGAACTTGGAATGTTCAACTTAATTTGTTTCCAAAACTAATGAGAACAAGAGGATTAAAGTTCAATTAAAACTACTGTAAGATAACACTTCTGGACCTATGTCTCTAAAAAGACTTTAAAAATTATTTTTCTTCAAATTTAAATTCTCTTAATATACAGCTTGTAGGTGTCTGGGTGTGTGTGCTCAACCATGCCTGACTCTTTGCAACCCCATGGGATTTTCATTTCCTCCTTCAGGAGATCTTCCTGACTCAGGGATCAAACCTGTGTCTCCTGCATCTCCTGCATTGGCAGGCAGATTTTTTACCACTGGGCCACCTGGGAAGCCCAGGGAATAAATGTCAGAACTCTAGGTTATCAGCTAAATCCAGCCTCATGCAGTTGCCTGGATAGTCCCCCACCAACTATTGTTTTATCCTTTTATAATCACCCCTGAAAGCAGAGACATTACTTTGCCGACTAAGGTCCGTCTTGTCAAGGCTATGGCTTTTCCAGTGGTCATGTATGGATGTGAGAGTTGGACTGTGAAGAAGGCTGAGTGCCAAAGAATTGATGCTTTTGAACTGTGGTGTTGGAGAAGAGTCTTGAGAGTCCCTTGGACTGCAAGGAGATCCAACCAGTCCATTCTGAAGAAGATCAGCCCTGGGATTTCTTTGGAAGGAGTGATGCTAAAGCTGAAACTCCAGTACTTTGGCCGCTTCATGTGAAGAGTTGACTCATTGGAAAAGACTGTGATGCTGGGAGGGATTGGGGGCAGGAGGAGAAGGGGATGGATGACAAAGGATGGGATGGCTGGATGGCATCACTGACTGGACGGACGTGAGTCTGAGTGAACTCCGGGAGCTGATGATGGACAGGGAGGCCTGGCGTGCTGCAATTCATGAGGTCACAAAGAGTTGGACATGACTGAGTGACTGAACTAACTGAACTGAAGGACACAAGAGACAAAGCCTAGAAAAAGTCAACACTGTTGTACTTTTTTTTCCTAGTCTAGAAAACAAATGTGCACATGAGGCTAAGATCTCAAGGACCTGCCTTGCCTACCCTGGATATAATTTATATAGCTACAAGGGTGCAGACCTGCAACCTGAACTTGAGCTCTCCCATCTCTCATCCAGGACACTTCTAAATACATTGTGCTGACTGGAGTGATTGGAAAGACAAATCCCAATGACATCTGAGTAGCATCTCCTCGGTTGACTATTCTTGTCCTCTTTGACTTCCTGGATACACCTGCTCTTTCTTCCTCTGCACTCTCTCTCCCTCCTGACCAAATTCATCACCCTCAAAACTCTGTCCTTCTTTCAGGTTTTGTATTCTTTTTCTCTATTGCTACCACGTAAAAAATCACCTACAATTTCAATTATCACCAATTTGAAGATTACTCTGAAACTGTTACTGGAAATAGACTTCTCATCTAAGCTTTAGGACCATATGCCAAACTATTTCCTCACTGGTGACTAAGACATACAAGAAGGCTTGAGACAATGTTTTAACTTATAGATCTCTGACATGCAGCATAACTCCTGGCACATAGTAGGTAGGCATTTATTCAATAAATTTACAGTGAGTGAGTGAATGAATGAATGTACAAAAAATTAATCTGATTTCTGTATTATATGAAGAGAAATACTACTGGAGAATCTGATTTAGTTTAAACTCTCCAATAATGATTCAAATAGGAGGTGATGAGGCTCTGCAATAGGACACTGGGTATAGGAACAGAATAAAAAGGATCAAAAGAGCAATTGTTAGAAGAGAACTCTTAAATGCCTCCTTTGTGGCTTGTGGCTTTTGCCTTTGCCTCTGGAGAGCTCAATCTCTTTTCCTCCCCCTCCCTAAATTATTCCAGTCCTAGAAACAGAGATTTAAATCCAGTTTTTCCATTACATATAGCTGCTTAAAGGATCTCACATAATTATTTTCTTCTCTGGACTATATATATATATATATATATACACACATAAACTATATATACTACATATATATATATATATAAACTATGTATACACACATATAATATATATTCATTTCAGAAAACAGATGCAAATGTAAAACTTAGCCCCATGAATCACTACTGTCTTTGGCTCTAGGTAAATATTTAGTATTTCCAAGACACACTGTCTTCGTATCCTACAAGATTATTGTCAGGGTTAAAATTAATAGGATAGTACATAAAATTCATTTTGCATAAAAGACATAGAACCTTCATGTCTACTGTACTTAAAATGGAATTCATACACATTGGCATTTAATTTTTATTCAGATATTTCAGTTTAAGCAGATTGAAGTATTTAATGAAGGTCCTGTAGGTGTTTGTAGTCTACACTAGTTGAGTTCAGTCGCTCAGTCGTGTCCAACTCTTTGCAGCCTCATGGACTGCAGCAGGCCAGGCTTTCCTGTCGATCACCAACTCCCAGAGCTTGCTCAAACTCATGTCCATCGAGTAGGTGATCCCATCCAACCATCTCATCCTCTGTCATCTCTTTCTCCTCCTGCCTTCAGTCTTATTCAGCATTAGAGTCTCTTCCAGTGAGTGAATTCTTCGCATCAGGTGACCAAAGTATTGGAGTTTCAGCTTTAGCATCTGTCCTTCCAATGAATATTTAGGCCTGATTTCCTTTAGGATTGACTGGCTTAATCTCCTTGTAGTCCAAAGGACTTCAAGAGTCTTCTCCAACACCACAGTTCAAAAGCATCAATTCTTCAGTGCTCAGCTTTCTTTATGGTTCAGCTCTCATATCATTTATCAG
>SJYV01036893.1:293897-320986 GCA_006410875.1 Neotragus pygmaeus | reverse complement strand
GCAATCTTGATTCCAGCTTGTGTTTCTTCCAGTCCAGCGTTTCTCATGATGTACTCTGCATATAAGTTAAATAAGCAGGGTGACAATATACAGCCTTGACGTACTCCTTTTCCTATTTGGAACCAGTCTGTTGTTCCATGTCCAGTTCTAACTATTGCTTCCTGACCTGCCTACAGATTTCTCAAGAGACAGGTCAGGTGCTCTGGTATTCCCATCTCTTTCAGAATTTTCCACAATTTATTGTGATCCACACAGTCAAAGGCTTTGGCATAGTCAATAAAGCAGATTTTTTTTTTCTGGAACTCTCTTGCTTTTTCTGTGATTAAGTATGTAGTCTACATGTTATACACTTCATGCTTCTGTAATTATTATTCTGTAGCTACATAATTAAACCCAAAACTTTTAAACATCAAGACAAGATAAAGTTGATGTGAAAATGATTGTTTTAATAAAAGATGGTAAAATAACCTAAGTAGAGTTTTTCAAAATTCCCAGGAAGTTAGTATTTCAATAAAATATTCACATCCAATGCCAAGAATTTTAAGTATTTCTTATGACACCAAACTGCAGAAACTATTATAATGCATGTTTGAATTTTGCTATAAAGTATAAATTGTCTTCAGAAACCTGAAAGTTTCTGATTTTTCCTAAGGATATGATGCTCCTATTCGTCTCTCTTCTATACTAGAACTCACTCATAAGATTAAACTTCTAGTGAGTCAGAACCATGTTTTAATGCATTTTGTCAGATTGTTCTTTGCTAAACATATAGAGAAAGGTATGAAGAGGCTTTAGTTAATAAACGGATGACTAAGTTTAAAAACTGCTCAATTACAGTCACATTTTTAAAGAAACACCAGGCTTTATTATGTTTTACTCTTTGCTATTTGGATCTTTCTTAAGTCAGAAGATGGTTGTATGAAGCTCTGTGAGTCTGCTATTAAGACTTCTGTAGAGGAATCACCCAGGTGAAAAACTGAACCATCTGCTTACTGTCATATGATTTTCATTAGCTGCTAACCTACATTGCCTGAAATACACGGCACTGCCACACATTTCCTGTCCTCCTTCTCTCAAAAATTCAGCTTTTTCTAAGCATTAAATGGTATTTATTGAAAGTAAGGCCTAAAAGAACCATAAACTTGAGAACTTTGGCCAGCATGAAAACTATGGCAGGAGGACATTGGCTGACCTGGTGCCAGGCCCATGCACCCTGCTTCCAGAACTGAAAGCTCACTGTTCAACAGCTAATGAGAAGGCCCAAACTCAAAATACCTGGAGAAGGCACCAGAAAGATATTACATGATTCTGATCAGAATTTCTAAATAAGATTTTAACTGTACAACTAATATTAATAAGAATGTAAAATTGAAGCTGCTATATAAATATCTTTGGTGCATTCAAAAGCAAAAGTATTAGAATATCAATTAATGAAGAAGATGAAGAGCTTAAGTTTTGGGTATATGATATATATCACATTTTAAAAATAATCAAAACTCATTCCTGCTGGTACAGGGAAATAAGAATTTTCAAGAAAAAATTTTACATGTTGCTAAACAGCATTTTTAGATTGTTTAGCTATTCACCAAACATTTATTAAAGCACCTATAACCTGCAAGGTGCTGTGTTACATGCCCAATGGCAAGTCTTATAGACAATGACCCTGCTCTTGAACTTGATGTATATCAGGAAAATTAATTTTAGTGACTGATATTACAAAAGAATAAACACTAAGTGTTGTAGAAGTAAAGAACAGGGAACCATAACATACTTGTTATCCTTTGCTAATTAAATCAGCTATAAAACACTTTTATGTAAGTTTTGACACTTATCCTAGGAAGGAAGGCACAACCATCAGTGGGAAGGATGGCATACAACTTTGGTCAGACAAAATGTCCAAATCAGATCTGGTAATCAATATGCTAGAAGTAGTTTCAGGCAGCACGTTAAGAGATTTAGGGTTGTCAGAAAGCAAACTCAGAAAGGAGAAGAGAGACTATACATTCATTTTGTTAATGTCAAATAAGGATTAAGTGGCACATTCAGTGAAAATGTCCATGTGAAATTTGGGGTTGGGTGCATCCATGCTGCTGCTAAATAACTTCAGTTGTGTCCGACTCAGTGCGACACCGTAGATGGCAACCCACCAGGCTCCTCCGTCCCTGGGATTCTCCAAGCAAGAACACTGGAATGGGTTGTCATTTCCTTCTCCAGTGAATGAAAGTGAAAGTGAAAGTGAAGTCGCTCAGTTGTGTTCAACTCTCAGCGACCCCATGGACTGCATCCCGCCAGGCTCCTCCATCCATGGGATTTTCCAGGCAAGAGCACTGGAGTGGGGTGCCATTGTCTTCTCTGGTGCATCCATAGTAAGGCTTAAAAGAAGGTTGGAAATCAGGATGTAAATTTAAAAATACTGTGAACAAATAAGTGATGAGGTCACTGGTGATTATAAGAGACGAATACAAAGAAAAAGGAAAGCTGAAGATAGCTCTTATATAAGTACTACAAAAGGAAAAGGACATAATATTTTCAGGTAAAAGTCCCTTATACCTAACGTGCTCCTACTGAATATGTATAATCATAATTTTAGGATACTACTTCTCTATTCAGTAATCATCAAAGTTTAAAAGTGGTGGCTCAGACGGTAAAGCATTTGTCTACAATGCAGGAGACCCGGATTTGTGCCCTGGGTCGGGAAGATCCTTGGAGAAGGAAATGGCAATCCACTCCAGTACTATTGCCAGGAAAATCCCATGGACAGAGAAGCCTGGTAGGCTACAGTCCATGCGGTCTCAAAGAGTCGGACTGAGTGACTTCACTTACTCACTTAAACACTAGTTTAAAAAAACAATATCTGTTTCATAATAAATGCTATTTCAAACTCTAAAAGTAAATTCTAATATATTACTGCCTGGTAAATACCTATCAATCAAGTTTATAGAAAAGACATACATACAAATAAATATATCCTATATATTTACAGAAATAGCATAATAGCATTGAAAATTCACAAGACTTGGTCCAACTGGCTGCACAGCCCGTTCAGTTCAGTTCAGTTCAGTTCAGTTGCTCAGTCGTGTCCGACGCTTTGCGACCCCAAGAATTGCAGCACGCCAGGCCTCCCTGTTCATCACCATCTCTCCGAGTTCACTCAGACTCATGTCCATCGAGTCGGTGATGCCTTCCAGCCATCTCATCCTTGGTCGTCCCCTTCTCCTCCTGCCCCCAATCCCTCCCAGCATCACAGTCTTTTCCAATGAGTCAACTCTTCGCATGAGGTGGCCAAAGTACTGGAGTTTCAGCTTTAGCATCATTCCTTCCAAAGAAATCCCAGGGTTGATCTCCTTCAGAATGGACTGGTTGGATACTTTTTCTATTTCAAACTACCAATGAGCAGTTTAGTTTGAAAAATGAATATGAAAAGTGAATACATGGTGTATCATATTGATTGATTTCTGTATATTGAAGAATCCTTGCATCCCTGGAATAAACCCAACTTGATCATGGTGTATGAGCTTTTTGCTGCTAAATTCTGTTTGCTAAAATTTTGTTGAGGATTTTGGCATCTGTGTTCATTGGTGATATTGGCCCATAGTTTTCCTTTTTTGTGTTGTCTTTGTCTAGTTTTGGTATCAGTATGATGGTGGCCTCGTAGAATGTGTTTGGAAGTGTTTCTTCCTCTGAAATTTTTGCAAAGAGTTTTAGAAGGATAAGCACTAGCTCTTCTCTAAATGTTTGATAGAATTCTCCTGTGAAGCCGTCTGGTCCTGGGCTCTTGTTTTGGGAGATTTTTTATCACAGTTTCAATTTCAGTGCTTATAATTGGGTTGTTCAAAATTTCTATTTCTTCCTGGTTCAGTCTTGGAATGTTGAACTTTTCTAAAAATCTGTCCATTTCTTCCAGGTTATCCATTTTATTGCCATATAGTTGTTCATAATAGTCTTTCATAATCCTTTTTAGTTCTGCATTGTCTATTGTAACCTCTTTTTTTTTCATTTCTAATTTTGTTGATTTGATTCTTCTATCTTTTTCCTTGATGAGTGTGACTAAAGGCTTGTCAATTTTGTGTATCTTCTCAAAGAACCAGCTTTCAGTTTTATTAATCTTTACTATTGTTTCTTTCATTTCCTTTTCACTTAATTCTGCTCTGACCTTTATGATTTCTTTCCTTCTGCTAATTTTGGGTGGGTTTTATTCTTCTTATTCCAGTTGTTTTAGGTTGTCTATTCGATGCTTTTCTTGTTTCTTGAGGTATGACTGTATTGCTATAAATTTCCCGTGTAGAGCTGCTTTTGCTGCAACCCATAGGTTTTGAGTTGTTGTGGTTTCATTGTCATTTGTTTCTAGAAATTTTTTATTTCTTCAGTAAACTGTTGGTTATTTATAAATGTACTGTTTAATCCCCATGTGTTTGTGTTTTTTAGAGTTTTTTTTTTTCTTGTAATTGATATCTAGTCTCATAGCATTGTGGTCAGAGAAGATGCTTGATATGACTTCGATTTTCTTAAATTTACTGTGGCTTGATTTGTAACCCAAGATCTGATCTATCCTGGAGAATGTGACACACCATATTAACAAATTGAAAGATAAAAACCACATACGATAATCTCAATAGACGCTGAAAAAGCCTTTGGCAAAATTCAGCACACATTTGTGATTAAAACTCTTCAAAAAACGGGCATTGAAGGAATCTACCTCAAAATAGTAAAGGCCACGTATGAAAAGCCTACAGCAAACAGTATTATCAATAGTGAAAAAGTGAAAGCATTCCCCCTAAGATCAGGAACAAGATAAGTGTGTCCACTTTCACCACTATTATTCAACATAGTTCTAGAGGTCCTAGCTACAGCAATCAGAGAAGAAAAAATAAATTAATTAATTAAAGGAACACAGATTGGAAAAGGAGAAGTAAAACTCTCACTGTTTGCAGATGACATGATACTGTATCTAGAAAACCCTAAAGATAGTATCAGAAAATTACTAGAGCTAATCAATGAATTTAGCAAAGTTGCAGGATACAAAATCAATACACAGAAATCACTTGCATTTCTATATACTAACAATGAAAAATCAGAAAAAGCAATTAAGGAATCAATCCCATTCATCATTGCAACAAAAAGAATTAAATGTCTAGGAATAAACTTTCCTAAGGAGACAAAAGAAGTGTATACAGAAAATTGTAAGACACTAATGAAAGAAATCAAAGATGACAAAAACAGATGGAGAGATATTCCATGTTCCTGAATGGGAAGAATCAATATTGTTTAAATAACTATATTACCAAATGCAATCTACAGATTTAATGCAATCCCTATCAAACTACCAATGACATTTTTCACAAAGCTAGAACAAAAAATTTCACAGTCCATACAGAAACACAAAAGAACCCAAATAGCCAAAGCAGTCTTGAAAAAGAAAAATGGAGCTGAAGGAATCAAACTTCCTGACTTCACATAATACTACAAAGCTACAGTCATCAGGATAGTATGGTACTGGCATGAAAACAGATATATAGCCCAATGGAACAAGATAGAAAGCCCAAAAACAAACCCAGGCACCTATGCATACCTTATTTTTGACTAGGAGGTAACAATATACAATGGGGCAAAGAAAACCTTTTTAATAAACAGTGCCAGGAAAACTGATCAGCTACATGTAAAAGAATGAAATTAGAATACTTCCTAACACCACACACAAAGATAACCTCAAAATGGATTAAAGACCTAAATGTAAGACCAGAAAATATAACTCTTAGAGGAAAACATAGGCAGAACACTCAGTGATATAAATCAAAGCAAGATCCTCTATGGCCCACCTCCTAGAGTAACAGAAATAAAAACAAAAGTAAACAAGTGGGGCCTGATCAAATTTAAAAGCTTTTGCACAGCAAAGGAAACTAAAAGCAAGGTGAAAAGACAACCCTCAGAATGGGAGAAAATAACAGCAAAGGAAACAACTGACAAAGGATTAATTTCCAAAATATACAAGCAGTTCATACAGCTCAATGCCAGAAAAACAAGCAACCCAATCCAAAAGTGAGGAAAAGACCTAAATGGACATTTCTCCAAAGGAGACATACAGATGGCTAACAAACACATGAAAAAATATTCAACATTGCTCATTATTAGAGAAATGCAAATCAAAACTACTATGATATATCACCTCACACCAGTCAGAATGGCCATCATCAAACAGTCTGCAAATAATAAATGCTGGAGAGGGTATGGAGAAAAGGGAATGCTCTTGCACTGTTGGGGGGAATGTAAATTCATATAGCCGCTATGAAAGATAGTATCAGTTCAGTTCAGTTCAGTCACTCAGTCGTGTCCGACTATTTGCGGCCCCATGAATTGCAGCACGCCAGGCCTCCCTGTCCATCACCAACTCCAGGAGTTCACTCAGACTCACAGCCATCAAGTCAGTGATGCCATCCAGCCATCTCATCCTCTGTCGTCCCCTTCTCCTCCTGCCCCCAATCCCTCCCAGCATCACGGTCTTTTCCAATGAGTCAACTCTTCGCATGAGGTGGCCAAACTACTGGAGTTTCAGCTTTAGCATCGTTCCTTCCAAAGAAATCCCAGGGCTGATCTCCTTTAGGATGGACTGGTTGGATCTCCTTGCAGTCCAAGGGATTCTCAAGAGTCTTCTCCAACACCACAGGTCAAAAGCATCAATTCTTCAGTGCTCAGCTTTCTTCACAGTCCAACTCTCACATCCAGACATGACCACAGGAAAAACCATAGCCTTGACTAGACGGACCTTANAGACCACCAAGCAGTAAAGGAAAGTGATGTCTGAATATCTCAAAACAAATGAGGTAAACCCTACTTAAAAGCTTCCTTGGTGGATCAGTAGTAAAGAACCCACCTGTTAATGCAAGAGGCACAGGTTTGATCCCTGGGTCTGGAAGATCCCCTAGAGAAGGAAATGGTAACCCACTCCAGTATTCCTGCCTGGGGAATCCCATGGACAGAGGAGCCTGGCGGGCTATAGTCCATGGGTTCTCAAAGAGTCAGTCACAATGAAGAGACTAAACAACAAGCCCTACAAAAGCTTCATCTGAATGCCTAAAGATACTGTCCAGGCCCAAAACAGTCCTAGATTTGAGGGGTATTAAGCTAAAAGTTCAGGGAGACAGAGGCAGAAAGAATTCCCAGAACAGAGTACCAGAGAGGAGAGAGCTGCAGAGAAAGAAAACACTGGAGATCTGCAGAGTGTCTCCCGTACGTCCCCAGCTTGGTACTGATAAGTACATGTGTTCAATGAAGAAACTGTGAGGTTATGGAAAGAACCACAGGCAAGAATTACAGAGAACGGTACTGGGAACCTACACAGGGCTAAGAATAGTACCTGTTCCCACCAACCAGACCATGAAAGCTCAGGATTCGTGGAGGCACCGAGTAGAATGCAAAGAAGGGTCTTGCTTCTTAGTAGTAGGAAATAATTAGCCCTAGTCTGAGCACTGCTCCAATCCTACATTAAAAACAAACAAAAACAAAAAACTTAAAAGACTTGAACGAACTATTTCCAAGTAACTTAACCTCATCCCAGAAGCAAAGTAGAGAACATTTACAAGAATGCAGATCTTCCCCAACTTACATTGGGGTTACACTCTGATAAATCCATCATAAATTGAAAATACCATAAGCCAAAAATGCAGTTAATACACCTAATCTATCAAAAAATCATAGCTTAGCCTAGCCTACCTTAAATGAGCTCAGAACACTTACATTAGCCTACAGTTGGGCAAAATCATCTAACACATGGCTTATTTTATAATAAAATATTGAATATCTCAGAGGATGAGATGGCTGGATGGCATCACCAACTCGATGCACGAGTCTGGGTGAACTCCGGGATTTGGTGATGGACAGGGAGGCCTGGCATGCTGCGATTCATGGGGTCACAAAGAGCTGGACACGACTGAGCAGCTCAACTGAACTGATTGAATATCTCATATAATTTATTGAATATTACACTGAAAGTGAAAAACAAAATGGTTCTAAGTACCAGATATTTATCTTTGTGATTAGATAACTGCCTAAGAGGTATGGTTCACTGCTACTGCCCAGCATCAAAGAAAAGGTCAAAATTCAAAGAACAGTTTCTACTACATGTATATTGCTTTTGCGCCATTGTAAAGTCATAAGTCAGACCATCATAAGTTAGGAATCACCTATACAAAAGTAGCCAGCACCCAACAAAGTAAAGCTTACAATGTCTAGAATCCAATAAAAAAAATACCAGGTATCTAAAACTAGGAGGATGTTATCCATAATGACATGATATAACAATCAAAGTTGACTCAGAACTGACATATACATGAGAATTAGCAAATAAGGAGATCAATATAGTTATAATATACATATATCTTATGTTAAAAAAGCTAAAAACAAAAAAGATATTTTTAAAAAACACCCACATGATAGTACTACAGATGAAAACTAAGATGAATGTATAAGCTAAAAAAAATTCTAAATGGCATTAAGAGCAATTTTAACTTTGTAAAAGAAAGGATTAGTGAACTTGAAGATATAGGAATAGCAAGCATTACGACTTAGCAAATGAACAACAAGGTGAAAAACAGAAAAATTTTAAAAATGAACAATGCATGAGTGAGCCTAATAAAAGTTTAAATGGAGTTCCTGAAAAGGAAACAGTGGAACATAAAAATATTTGAAGAAATAANAGGATTAGTGAACTTGAAGATATAGGAATAGCAAGCATTACGACTTAGCAAATGAACAACAAGGTGAAAAACAGAAAAATTTTAAAAATGAACAATGCATGAGTGAGCCTAATAAAAGTTTAAATGGAGTTCCTGAAAAGGAAACAGTGGAACATAAAAATATTTGAAGAAATAATGTCAAAATTTCCAAATCTGACAAAAATTATAAATATAACTACACAAATGCAAGCATTAAAAAACATACACAAACATAAGAAACATGAAGAAAGCTACACAAAGGTACATCATAATCAAATGACCGATAGAAAATTTTAAAAGCAGCCATAGAAAGGTTAAAAAAAAAAAAACCCCACAGAGGAACCAAGATAAGGGTAAGATCACATTTAAACGTCAGAACAGAATTCTATACTCGACCTCAGGTTTAACCTTAGGGGACTAGAGAAAGGTGAAACTGAAAGAAGAAAGAAGTAATAAATATCAGAGCAGAAATCAATAAAATAGAAAATAAATAAAACAAAAAAAAATGTTGAGGTCAATAAAATTAACAAAACGCTAATTAGATTGATCAGAAAAAAATAGAAGACACAATTACTAATATCAAGGATGAGAGACCCAGATACTGGTTCTACAGATACTGAAAAGATAATAAGGAAATTAACTTTAGGCTAGTAAATGGACAAACTTTTTAAAAGACTCAAATGACCAAATCTTGTGTAAGAAGAAATAGACAACTTGAAAATTCTACATCTATTAAAGACTTTAATTTGTAGCTAAAAACCTTGCCAGGCCTAGAGAAGGAAACGCCAAGCCTAGATGGTTTCACTGGTGAATTCTACCAAACCAGTGGGGAAAAAATAAAATAAAAAGAACCAATTCTACAAAAACTTTTCAAGAAATGAAGCCAGCATTATCCTGCATCAAAATGAAGCAAGGATATTACTAGAAAACTACCGACCAATATACCTCATGAACACAGATGCAGAAATTCCAAGTAAAATTTCAGTGAACCAAACCCAGCAACATATAAAAAGTAGAACACAGCATACTAGAGTGAGATTTATTCCAGCATGCAGAGTTAGCTTAATGTTGAAAAAACAATCAAGTAACTCACCATGAACAATAAACTAAAAAAGAAAACTAAAAAAAAGCAAAAACAAAACCAGTGGTCATATGAACAGATGCAGGGAAAAAAAGACAAAAATCTAAAATCCATTCTTAATAAAATCCCCCAGAAATTAAGCAATAGAAGGAAAGTTCCTCATCCTCATAAAGGGCATCTATGAAAAACCTATACCTAACATTATACTTAATTGGTGAAGACTGAATGTTTGAAGGTCCACTCTCAACATATCTGTTCAACACTGTATTGGAGGTTCTACTCAGCAGAATTAGACAAGAAAAAATAAAAAGTATCCAGATCGGAAAGAAAAAAAGTAAAACATACTTTACTTGTAAAGAACATAACTATATTTAGAAACTCCAATTCGATCTACAAAACATCTACTAGAATAATAAGTGAATTATCATTGCAGGATATGAGGTGGTGGTGGTGGTGGTGTAGTCGTGAAGTCGTGTCTGACTCTTGCAGCCTCATGGACTGGAGCCTTCCAGATGCCTCTGTCCATGGAGATTCTCTAGACAAGAATATTGGAGTGGGCTGCCTTTTCCTTCTCCCAGGATACAAAGTACAAAAGTCAATTTCTATATATTGATAACTATCAGAACTAGATTTTTTTAAATATCATTTATAATATCATTGAACAATATTAAATTCTTAAGGAAAAATCTGACAAAGGATGTATAAGAAGTTGAATACTACAAAATTTGGCTTCAAGAAATTAAACAAGATCTAACTAAATGGAAAGATATACCTTGCTCACAAGTTTAAAGACTCAATATTCTTAAGATGTCAACTCTCCCTAAATTGATGGATCATAGACAAGCCAAATAAAAATTCTAATAGGTTTTCTTGTTGAAACTTACAAAATCACTCTGTTAGGTAGTTAGAATAGGAGACAAGAGTCCAAAATGGAGGTGGCTAAAAGACAAGGAAGGGAAAAGCCCACGAAAATAGAACAAAGGAAGGTCAAAGGAAGGTCCGAGNGAGCCCCCAAAAAATAAAGTCTGACACTGTTTCCACTGTTTCCCCATCTATTTCCCATGAAGTGATGGGACCAGACACCATGATCTTCTTTTTCTGAATGTTGAGCTTTAAGCCAACTTTTTCACTCTCCTCTTTCACTTTCAGTCAAGAGGCTTTTTAGTTCCTCTTCCCTTTCTGCCATAAGGGTGGTGTCATCTGCATATCTGAGGTTATTGATGTTTCTCCCAGCAATCTTGATTCCAGCTTGTGTTTCTTCCAGTCCAGTGTTTCTCATGATGTACTCTGCATATAAGTTAAATATACTCCTTAAAAAACTAGAAATGAAACCACCATATAATCCCACAATCCCACTCCTAGGCATATACCCTGAGGAAACCAAAATTGAAAAAGACACATGGATCCCAATGCTCACTGCAGCACTGTTTACAATACCTAGAACATGGAAGCAACCTAGATGTCCATCGACAAATGAATGGATAAAGTAGTGGTACATATACACAATGGAATATTACTCAGCCATAAAAAGAATGCCTTTGGGTCAGGTCTAATGAGGTGGATGAACCTAGAAGCTATTATACCGAGTGAAGTAAGTCAGAAAGAAAAAGAGCAATATCATATTCTAACACATATATACGGAATCTGGAAAAATGGTACTGAAGAATTTACTTACGGGGAAGCAATAGAGAAACAAACATAGAGAATTGACTTATTGACATGGGGAGGGGGAGGAGAAGGTAAGATTACCGTATGTAAAATAGATAGCCAACAAGAATTTGCTGTATGGCTCAGGAAACTCAAACAGGAGCTCTGTATTAACCTAGAGGGGTGAGATGGGGAGGGAGATGGGAGGGAGGTTCAAAGGGAGGAGATATATGTATACCTATGGCTGATTCATGTTGAGGTTTGACAAAAAACAATAAAATTCTGTAAAGCAATTATCGTTCAATAAAATTTAAGAAATACATCGAATATAAGGGGAAAGTACATAAAAAGAAAAAAAAGAAAGAATATATTTAAAACTGCCTACAGTTATACTAATAACAAACATAATCTTTATTGTAAGCTTTATAATAAATTATGAAATGCATAGACAGTAGGGTGAACACTGATCTCTGAGAGCACTTTGTGTGATCCTTAGAGGTATCCAGACTGAGCATATGGCAGAGACTCAGCTATGACTTTATTGCAAAACAGTCAAGCTCATAATCTAGCAGAATTTAATATCTTTTGCTACATTTTGACAAATATTGCTTGGTATATGTTTTATAAAAATTCTGGTCTTGTAGATTGAATAAGAATGTGTACAATCACATTCTTAAAGCTTTACATGTTGCCCACTTGCCCCAAATCCCAGAGACCCCAAATCTTTGATGATCACTAAGCCTTAGTGTCATCATTTGTTTTAAAATGATCAGAAACCCATAAAAAGTTGAATATTGGAGAAAAATTAACTCACTAGGTAACTATTAAGAAGTGCTTCATCATCTTCACATAGTTGATCTACTAGCTTTTCATACTTTTTTCATGAAAAGAAAGAAATAGGAAAGTAGAATGATACATAATGACAGGCAAAATGTATGAATCTATCCACTTTTTACTCCTCCCAACACTTTTTAATCCAATTTATTTGTACTTTCTTAATCTTGTGTTTAATATTTCATTTTCATTATTATTTAGAGGCTATTTGGTAAGTAATTAATTGGTTCTTTAGGAGTCCCTCTAATCATGTCAGATTGACAATTGCTTCAAAATATTATTGTTTCCTTTCACTAAATGCTTGTCATTGCATTTGTAGTGTGTAAGCTTTATGTCTAGGTAAAAATTATGTTGTCACTCATATAAATTGCTGCAAAAGAAAAATTTTTAGATAATATATGAAACAATATATAAATCCATTTAGAAAAGTGTATATGCATTTGATTAACTCTGAGACTGACCGTTTTTGACTTCCAGTCAACACAAACTACTCCTATATAAAGAGTAAAATTGAATTGTATTTTCCTTCCTTAGGTTTTCAAATTCTCTTAAGCTAGTACATTTAAATAAAACCATTGTTTTAATTTTTTCTGTTAATGTAATCACTTGGAGCTCCTCAACCACAGATTTCTTTTTAATCA
The DNA here is from genome assembly GCA_006410875.1 of Neotragus pygmaeus. Lineage (NCBI taxonomy): Eukaryota > Metazoa > Chordata > Mammalia > Artiodactyla > Bovidae > Neotragus > Neotragus pygmaeus. The sequence continues at coordinate 308,075 of SJYV01036893.1, read as the reverse complement.
TGTCTTACACTGATAAAACCTAAAAGTGGCCAGTGACATTGAATGTTCGGTTGATTTAAAAGCTGAATTAATTATTTCAATCCAAGATCTAGCCTGAAGCACATTTTTAATGAATGAGCAAAAGTTATAGGGGTAGAGGGGAATTATCTTGATTCCGAATGGTTCACTTTTATAACTTTAAATAGAATGGCAAATAGTGTTGTCTTAATAAGTTTATATGCTTTCTTTTTAATATTATGAACATTTTAATGGGGTGAAGAAATAAGTAAAAGGTCTTAAAGACAATAACCTTCCAGAATATAGTTTTAACGAATATCAGACTACAGAAAGGCAAAGAAACAGATTTACTAATCATAGTTAAAGTATAAATAATTTCTCAAGGAGCTTATTTTAATTACACCTCCAGTTTCCTTGACAGTCCTCATGAAAGGTAGTTGTTTGCAGAAGAATCACAGCCTCCTGACTTTCTAGGCTCAGTCATTGCTTGAGCGCTTTATCTATTAATAGTCACTTCAGTTATTCTCATTACATCTTCCCAAAGTTGGATTCTGCCAGCAATCTCGATCTGTTGTGGGTCGCCCAAGGACAATGGCACCATTAATTGCTAAGTGATCTGAAAAACAATTAGAGAGCCTCCAGGCTCAAGTAGGAAAGAACAGTCAGAACTGTTAGCCTAATCAGACACGGTTGCACTAGGCTGTGGACCAGTTGGACTCCTTAGAAATGTCCTCCACATCTGTCACTTTCCCACTTCTCACAATAAGCACATGCCAAGCCTTATAATTGGAAAAGTTTGTTTTCTAAGTCTTTGTACATATGTGTGAGCAAGAATCATATTTAGTTTTGTCAGGGGAGTTTGTAAATTTCCTCAGTTCGGTCTTGTCACAACAAAAATTTGAAGTGACAGACGGACCTGTGTTACAGCCCCATGTAATTTCCTCAGATGGACCAGTGTTACAGTTCCCTGTTACAGCTATTTTATTTAGAAAGCAAAGGAAAATACATCCTCGAGGCATGAGGGCAGGCCAACCCCAAAGATGCAAAGAGAAGAGAAGCCCCCAGCTCAGTTTTGGCTCCTCTTTTTATATGTTTTTTCTCCTTCCCCTGAACCTGCCCTGTGTAAATGGGGCTAGCCAGGAGGGCTGTTTGTTCTACCTGAGGTTCCCACTCAGGTCCTCCGACCTTCCTTTGTTCAATTTTTGTGGACTTCCCCTTCTTTGTCTTTTAGCCACTGCCATTATGCACTCCTTTTTCCAATTCTAACTACGTGAAGAGCTACAAGACCTTTTAGAACTAACACCCAAAAAAGATGTCCTTTACATTATAGGGGACTGGAATGCAAAGTAGGAAATCAAGAAACACCTGGAAAAACAGGAAAATTTGGCCTTGAAGTACAGAATGAAGCAGGGAAAAGGCTAATAGAGTTTTGCCAAGAGAACGCACTGGTCATAGCAAACACCCTCTTCCAACNTGAGTCTGAGTGAACTCCTGGAGTTGGTGATGGACAGGGAGGCCTGGCGTGCTGCGATTCATGGGGCCGCAAATAGTCGGACACGACTGAGTGACTGAACTGAACTGAACTGAATCTCTATTAAAGTCCTTTCCATCACACAAGTTCACCACTAATTAAGTTACTATCTTTGTCCTTTTTCTTAACTTTATTAGAATTATATCAAGTCATAAAAATAGAGACACAATAATATTATGTTCCCACATATATAAGCAGCATTGCCATATCTCTCAACAAATTGTTTTAAAGTAAACCATATATATTGCTTCCCTGGTGGCTTAGATGGTAAAGCAACTGCATGCAATGCAGGATACCCGAGTTTGATCCCTGGGTCGGGAAGATCATCTGGAGAAGGAAATGGCGACCCACTCCAGTACTCTTGCCTGGAAAATTCCATGGATGGAGGAGACTGGTAGGCTACAGTCCATGAGGTCAGCAAGAGTTGGACAGGACTGAGTGACTTCACTTTCACGCTCATACACATTGCAGCATTCCATTGTAAGTAGTTATTCCCCAAATATCATTATCACACATAAATAAAATAAATATAATTCATTAATATCATTTGATACATGTTTAACAAGTTTCCCTAATAATTGTTTTTATGATTAGCTTGTTCAAATCAGAATTGAAAAAAGATATACATTTTTCTTCTTGCAATTGCCTTCTTTAATACCCAACAAATCTTCTAGGTCTTCAGTCTTTCCACTATACTACTTACTTTGTTAATAACCTGAATTTTTCCCATTTCCTCAATTCACACTTCCAACAGTCCATTTGTTCTAATACAAGAATGGCCAATACCCTTATGATTATTAGACTATCTTGCTATGCAGTTGGAATCCAATATATTTAGTCTGGGAATATGTCCTGTTACTGCTAGAGTGAATAGTAATGTGTTATTTGATGATCATTCTTAACTATTACTTAAAGAGTTATAGATCTTTTATGCACACTGGTCAATTATTTATCTTCCTAGATCAAACCCTCCAATCTATCAAGATAAGATTATTCACTGAGGCTCTAGTTTTTTTGCTTCAATAAAAACGTTTGTAGTAATTTAAGTGCTCAAGAATAAATAAGAAAATATTAATTTAATTGCTCCAGCCAGTTCAGAGATAACTACAATTGTCATTTTCCTATAATTTATTTTCATGGGGCTTCCCAGGTGGCGCAGTGGTAAAGAATCTGCCTACCAAGCAGGAGACATGGGTTCTATCCCTGGATCAAGAAGATCCCGTGGTGTAGGAAATGGCAACCCACTCCTCCAGTATTCTCACCTGAAGAATTCCATTGACAGAGAAACCTGGTGGGCTATAGTCCACATGTTGTATAGAGTTGGACATGACTGAACAATTGAGCACAGCACATTTTCTTTCTCATGTACTTGCAAAAGAAATGGAGAGAGATGTATGGAGAAAAAAATACTGAAGAATTATAGGATCTAAGGGGGCAAGATTCAGATAGAACTAATTCAAATCCCATTTCTGATAGCTTCTTAACCTTCAAATCTTAATTTTTCCGATGTTTCCTCACTCCAAGAAGTGAAAATAATGTTTCTATTATTGTTTGTTTAAATAAATGTTGTATGGCAATTAAGAATATTGGTCCATTCAATATACTGCATAGATTTGAATCTAGACTTAATCATTTACAAACTGTACAATTATTTATGCCTTCCAAGTGTGAATTTCCTCATATGTAAAATAAAATTGATAATAAGATAAAATGGACATGTTATTGATAATTTGAGAAAGACTGTGACATTTTTTAAAATATTAAAAAAGAACTTTTAAGAGTATTTTCATTTGAAATGTATACTCTTGTTAACAAATATCACATACTTTAATAGCTATGCTTCAACCAAATATTCAATAGTGGAAAAATATTCAATATGTATGGAACCTAATGATACAAAGAGCTCTTCTTACTAACTCTGTTCACTTAGTTTATAAATGATTATTTTTACCCAAACTAGTGATCCATTTGACCTTCTAAAATATAGCTGATGATAATTATTTAGTAATAAGGATGCCCCTGTCATCATGTAAAATAAATATACATCACTGAGGTCCTAACTTGTGGATATAAAAATATTTCTCTTCATTTTTGAAGCTATTTAGATTCAAATAAAATATCTGAGATTTTACACAACTTATACCACTTTCAGACTTAAATGTCCCATTTTTGTCCCTCCAGAAGAGAGAACCAAGAAGCTTACAACAAACAAATTCTTCATTTTTTTTTTTAATGTAAGCAGTCAAAAGACTCCCTTTGGGTCAGAAATAAATTTTTCCATAATCCACAAGAATATTCCTTCTGTCTGCTCTAACTGGAAAAAAATTATCAGATTCTTGAAACAAAAATAGACATTTATTTTTAGGGTTTTAATCTATGTAATTGTTTCTATATTAATACATACCTANAATGTAAGCAATCAAAAGACTCCCTTTGGGTCAGAAATAAATTTTTCCATAATCCACAAGAATATTCCTTCTGTCTGCTCTAACTGGAAAAAAATTATCAGATTCTTGAAACAAAAATTGACATTTATTTTTAGGGTTTTAATCTATGTAATTGTTTCTATATTAATACATACCTATAAATAACCATTATTTCAAATAATTTTAGATGTGATCTGGAAGAATGAAATAGTTTACTTATAAAAGGATAACCCCTCAAGAAAGGAGTTTAAATACACTCAAGTTTGTTGTTATTGTTGTTTTAATGCAACTTCAGAAAGCAATTCAGTTTTCCAGGAAAGAGAATTCAGGTACTCCTTTGGGAGGAACCCAGATATGACACCTTCGGTTTCCACCTGGATGGTTCCATTAACACATCTGAAACACAGGAGCCTCCTAAGAGACTTGGTGCAGCATTTGGTCTTGCTGACTTATTCTTTCTATATGACAGTCACATTTTGAGATCTAGGCCTGGGATTTGAGCTACAACATATTAGTTATATTAACTGTGAAATGATAAAGAATGGACTTTAGAGTAATTAAAATGTGTAATATAATTAATAAATCCAAAATACTTCTAAAGGAAATTAAAAGCCTGGTGACTTGAAATTAAAGCAAGCATTGTCCCAGACAAGCATCTACACATGTAGGACTGAGCTGTGCAAGAAGCTCATGCAAAACAGAGATGTTAAGCAGTGGAGAGGAAGTCAAGAGAAAAGTCTGCTTCGTGGAATTAGCCAGGCCAGTGAGAAACTTTCAGAGATAGCGGGGAAAGCAGACGGTTCATATGGCATCCTAAGAGCAGGAATACAACATCTAAAAGTCAAACTGATACTATATGCTCTTCCCCTCTTGATTCAGTCCAAACTGTCCAGGCACTTTTTGACATCGTTGAGATGCATATGCACAAAGTCTATGGAAAATATTACAAGACCTTCTTTCCCCATCCACAAGAAAAAGACTAGAAATTTTTCATTAGAAAATAACTATTCTGACAATTAGAAAATTCACATTTATTTTCAAAGACATGTACAAGTTACTAAATAATGGTATGTGAAATTGAGGATTTTCTAATTCATTTCACTTAATATAGATTGTTATGAGTTATCAAAGAAAGTTTTCAGCCTGGGACTAGGAAGGCTTTTTTTTTTTTTTTTTGAGTCTTTTCCTTGTGGGAATGAAAAATGAAAACTTTTTAGAATTTTCTCTAAAATTAACACAGTCATTCTATGTTTAGTTCTGACATATACACAGAATGATGCCATTGTAGAATAATGGTCTACTCTTTATATGGCCCTACCATATAAAGTTTTCCCTCAGAGACTCTTTCTCACACTTCTCTGATCATAAAATAAATTTCTCTGAAGCACAGAAAAACAAGTAAAATATCTGCCGCATTGGCATTTGCTTAAGGACTTTATACCTGTGTGTAATAACTTCTACTTGTTTTTATTATGCTTCTGTACATCCAAGCCACATATGACTCAAATTGCAGATCTACTCTGAAAAGCAGTATGATTTTTAATCTATGTATTACACACACACAAATAAAATCATGATCTATGTATCCATGTCTAGAAGTTAGAAAATGAATAGAAATTAAATTAAAATATAGAATAAAATATAAAGTAAAAACAAAGTAATTTTTATAAAGCAAATATACAGTAAATAAAATTTAAAACTGTTGGCATTATCTATACTTATAACTATATGTCAATGAATTTAAAATTTTACATGAACCAGAAAATTTTCCAGAGAAATGGTTTACCAAAAAATGAATAGAGAAAATATAAGTGATTCAGTGACTGTTACATATCTACTTAAGTCATCTTTTCAAAATCCTCAGATCCAAATTTCCTTACCAGAAAATTCTCCCAAATATTTAAGTGACACCATACATAAAGTGTTCCAGAAAATAGAAAAAGAAGTAATTTTTAACTTATCTTCAGAATCCCTACAATCTTCATATAAAAATATGATGAAGATATATTAAGAAAGGGAATCTATAGACCAATGGCTTTTCTGAATAAGAATGAAAAAAATTTTAAACAAAAATATCAAAGCAAGTCAAATAAAATAAATTAAAATTTCATACTTACATTGAGAGGTTTTTGTGACTAGGAAATNCCTGTCTCTTATACACATCTTATATTAAGAAAGGGAATCTATAGACCAATGGCTTTTCTGAATAAGAATGAAAAAAATTTTAAACAAAAATATCAAAGCAAGTCAAATAAAATAAATTAAAATTTCATACTTACATTGAGAGGTTTTTGTGACTAGGAAATCAATGGCCACTAGAGAAATAAGAATGTTTGTCTAAAATGATGATTGAGCCCAACTGAAAATATGTTTCAAGTATAATCTGATGGTTTATACTTATAAATTAAGCAATAGAACTCTGAAAAAAAAATCTGGGCAAATATTGCCAATATTCTGGCCATATGTGCAACATATTTTCTGATGTAGCTTACCTCACAGTTCTTGTGACCATAAAAATAATTAAAGATTATATAGATATATAATAAAAGATGTGCTCTGCAGAATTCTAGTGCAAATTTTCAAGATAATAAACACAATTTCTTTCCTAATTTAAAATAGCCTTGTTAAATAAAGCTGTGTAACAATAAGTGAAATAAAATCAGTATCTTTTTATTTAAAAAAAAAAAAACGAAGTACATTTGGAGCTTCAACACTCCAAGAAGAAAACATACTGGAGTTTCCAAAATTTATGTAATCCTAGAACTACATCTCCTTTTTTCTCTCATACTGTGGTGTCTTCTGAGTAATTCCGTTTTAAGCAAACTTTAACTAACAGTGATGATTCGAAGAATCTTTTGAGGCAGGTACGCCAAGTATTATACAAGTGTGCAATACACAAGTGAAGAAACTAAAGCTCAGAAAAGTAAAATCTATCTAAGGTCATTGGGCAAGCAAGAGGGAGAAAATCTACATACCGCCCTGGTGGTGCAGACGGTAAAGCGTCTGTCTACAATGCGGAAGAACCGGGTTCGATCCCTGGGTTGGGAAGATCTCCTGGAGAAGGAAGTGGCAATCCACTCCAGGACTATTTCCTGGAAAATCCCATGGACAGAGGAGCATGGTAGGCTACAGTCCATGGGGCTGCAGAGTCGGTTACGACTGAACAACTTCACTGCACTTCCAAAGTCTCATCTAGTTCATATGTAAGTCTAAGATGCTATTTTCTTCATTTAGACTATGCCAATTCTGTCATATCCTTTAAAAATTTAATCATACTTCATCAACTCTTGGAAAGTACATTTTAAATACTTAATCCTCTTATCATAGCATGCAAACAGTGAAAGGGAAGAGATGACTGACAAACTCCTATTCATATGAAAGTAAAAGTCTCTCAGTCATGTCTGACTCTTTCCCATCTCATGGAGTAAAGAGTCCATGGAATTCTCCAGGCCGGAATACTAGAGTGGGTAGACTTTTCCTTTCTCCAGGGGATCTTCCCAAACCAGGGATAGAACCCAGGTCTCCCACGTTGTGGATGGATTCTTTACCAGCTGGGTCACAAGGGAAGCCCAAAAATACTGGATTGGGTAGCCTATCCCTTCTCAAGCAGATGTTCCTGATCCAGGAATCAAACCGGGGTCTCCTGCATTGCAGGCGGATTCTTTACCAACTGAGCTATCAGGAAAGCCCAAGCCTATCTATATACTTAACTCCATTTTCTCACCTACAACACCAGATCACTGACAATGCTATGGTATATACCCAGCTTTCTGATGCCAGTTTTTCTTATCTATTTGAATCTTCCTGTATTCATTTCCTTTTATCCTTTGACTTTAAACATCTGCCTTGCCAATTTCCAACCATGGTCCAACCATGGTTTGTTTGTCTATCTTCTTTTTTCTTTTTTGCAGGCTATTTAGAATATACTGCAGTACATTTGATATTCTTATACAACTTTTTTGCTATGTTTTAAAAAATACATTAATACAACAATCCCACTTCTTCCAGCTCTTTAATCACCTACTACCAGTAGAGTGTTCCAAACATAAGTTTCTAAAGTTACCCAGCAGATATCCTTGTTTCATACTATGAGGAAATAGAAACCATCAGGAGCACATATTTTCAAACATCTACTCCACCTCAAGGTATATCAAAATTGTACTTAAATTGGTTTCATTTGCTCTTTTCTCAAAGAAAACCATGACTCTCTTTCCCAAATTTATCTATCAATTATCATTATCCTACTCAACTTTTCTTAGAAGAGATGTTTATATTTTATACCTCCTCTTTTTCACTGCCATTCAATCTTCCACTCATCACAATCTACCTGTCCTCTGATTATTCCACTGAAAGTGTTCTTGTGGGAAAATCCTATTGTTTTTTAAGTGTGAAGTCTAGTAACTTGTTAATGTCCTCATCTTTCTTGACCCAAGCCTGGTTTTTCTGAAACTGACATACTATGGTGTTGGAGAAGACTCTTGAGAGTCCCTTAGACTGCAAGAAGATCAAACCAGTCAATCCTAAAGGGAATCAGTCCTGAATATTCATTGGAAGGACTGATGCTGAAACTGAAACTCCAAAACCTTAGTCACCGGATACAAAGAACTGATTCATTGGGAAAGACCCTGATGCTGGGGAAGATTGAAGGTAAGAGAAGATGGCTGGATGTCATCACCAATTTGATGGACATNGAAGGACTGATGCTGAAACTGAAACTCCAAAACCTTAGTCACCGGATACAAAGAACTGATTCATTGGGAAAGACCCTGATGCTGGGGAAGATTGAAGGTAAGAGAAGATGGCTGGATGTCATCACCAATTTGATGGACATTGAGTTTGAGCAAGCTCTGGGAGTTGGTGATGGACAGGGAAGCCTGGCATGCTGCAGTCCATAGGGTCACAAAGAGCTGAACGTAACTGTGCAACTGAATTGAAATGAACTGACATTCTGTCTTTAAAACTTTCTGCTCCTTTACCTTCTATTTCACTTCTTTTTCATAGCATAACTAAATCTTTTGTTATACCTCATCTTCTTTACCAACAAGTTGCCCCCTTCTGCTATGTAAATACTAGAGTCTCCCAGAGATCTATTACTATTTATAGTGTCTTACTTCTATCTTCATATGCAGGGTAATCTATGATTCACATGAATTTAATTATCAATTGCATCATCAGAATCCTCAAGCCTACACCTCCAGTCCTGAGTGTCAACACATTTCCAAATAGCTGCTTTATCTAAATATCCCACTGTACCTCCAACTTTGCCAATTCAAAACTGAATTCCTCATTTTCCCTTTAAAACCTGCTTCTCCACTTGTCTTTCCATATAAAAAGAAATAATCATTTACTCCAGTGCCACACCTAAAAATCAGCCACTCACAAGTTATCCTTTCCTAATTTTTAATATTAGAAAAAGCTTTTGAGTCTTATTTTCTTAAATTACTTCTGAAAGATGATGCTGTGAAAGTGCTGCACTCACTATGCCAGCAAATTTGACAAACTCAGCTGTGGCCACAGGACTGGAAAAGGTCAGTTTTCATTCCAATCCCAAAGAAAGGCAATGCCAAAGAATGCTCAAACTACCGCACAATTGCACTCATCTCACACGCTACTAAAGTAATACCCAAAATTCTCCAAGCCAGGCTTCAGCAATATGTGAACCGTGAACTTCCAGATGTTCGAGCTGGTTTTAGAAAAGGCAGAAGAACGAGAGATCTAATTGCCAACATCTGCTGAATCATCGAAAAACCAAGAGAATTCCAGAAAAACATCTGTTTCTGCTTTATTGACTATGCCAAATCCATTGACTGTGTGGATCACAATAAACTGTGGAAAACTCTGAAAGAGATGGGCATACCAGACCACCTGACCTGCCTCTTGAGAAACCTATATGCAGGTCAGGAAGCAACAGTTAGAACTGGACATGGAACAACAGACTGGTTCCAAATAGGAAAAGGAGTCCGTCAAGGCTGTATGTTGTCAGCCTGCTAATTTAACTTATATGCAGAGTACATCATGAGAAATGCTGGGCTGGAAGAAGCACAAGCTGGAATCAAGATTGCTGGGAGAAATATCAATAACCTCAGATATGAAGATGACACCACCCTTATGGCAGAAAGTGAAGAAGAACTAAAAAGCCTGTTGATGAAAGTGAAAGAGGAGAGTGAAAAAGTCAACTTAAAGGTCAACATTCAGAAAACGAAGATCAGGGCATCTGGTCCCATCACTTCATGGGAAATAGATGGCGAAACAGTGGAAACAGAGTCAGACTTTACTTGGGGGGGCTCCAAAATCACTGCAGATAGTGATTGCAGCCATGAAATTAAAAGACGCTTACTCCTTGGAAGAAAAGTTATGACCAACCTAGATAGCATATTCAAAAGCAGAGACATTACTTTGCCAACAAAGGTCCGTCTAGTCAAGGCTACAGTTTTTCCAGTAGTCATGTATGGATGTGAAAGTTGGACTGTGAAGAAAGCTGAGCGCTGAAGAATTGATTCTTTTGAACTGTGGTGTTAGAGAAGACTCTTGAGAGTCCCTTGGACTGCAAGGAGATCCAACCAGTCCATCCTAAGGGAGATCAGTCCTGGGTGTTCTTTGGAAAGAATGATGCTGAAGCTGAAACTCCACTACTTTGGCCACCTCATGCAAAAAGTTGACTCATTGGAAAAGACTCTGATGCTGAGAGGGATTGGGGACAGGTGAAGAAGGGATGACAGAGGATGAGATGGCTGGATGACATCACCAACTCGATGGACGTGAGTCTGAGTGAACTCTGGGAGTTGGTGATGGACAGGGAGGCCTGGCATGCTGCAATTCATGGGGTCACAAAGAGTCAGACATGACTGAGTGAATGAACTGAACTGAACTGAACTGAACTGAAGGATCCCATCCCCTGTATTTCCTCATCATCATGACCATTTGTAGAGTCTGTGATCTCCTTCATCCACTTTCTCTCACAACAAATATACTGCTTACCTTGCTACCAGAGTTCTCTCTTTCAGTATATTATTTTATTATATTCATCTTCCATTTTAAAAAATGTTAATTTTCCCCACATTCTATAATATGTAGTTAAATAATAGTTTATTCTATTCTCAGTATCAGAGAAGGCAATGGCACCCCAGTCCAGTACTCTTGCCTGGAAATTCCCATGGATGGAGGAGCCTGGTGGGCTTCAGTACACGGGGTCGCAAAGGGTCAGACATGACTGAGCAACTTCACTTTCACGTCTCGCATTCATATATTGGAGGAGGAAATGGCAACCCACTCCAGTGTTCTTGCCTGGAGAATCCCAGGGACGACGGAGCCTGGTAGGCTGCCGTCTATGGGGTCGCACAGAGTCAGACATTACTGAGGTGAATTAGCAGCAGCAGCAGCATTCTCAGTATAGAGTTCAAGACTATTTGTTATGTAGCCTCAAATACCTATCTACTCTCACTTCCAATTGATGCCTCATTCATTCCATGCTCCAATCACACACAATAACTCATAGTTAATATATGTCATTACCATACCTGCAGGCCAATGTGCAAGATACATCTGCAATGCGAGGTATTCTTCATAATTTGCGCTTTTAAAATCCCACTATTTTTTATTCCTAGCTTTGTTTCATTAGTGCTGGCTAAAACACATGTGTTGTCAAGACCAAATTAAAATGCACGGAAATTATTTTAAAAAATCGTACTCAACTCCTCCCTGTTTATTAAAAAAGAATTACTTTATCTTTCATCTATAATTACATGGTCTTTAGAGAGACTTCTTATGTTACATAACTTGTGAAGTAGTGAAAATAAAATTATATATCATATGGGAAGTCAGAGATATCTTATTTTTAGCTCACACCTTTTTCTTAAAGCTATGAAACCTTAGAGATGCCATTTTCCCCTCTGAAAATTAGCTATGAAACCTTAGAGATGTCATTTTCCCCTCTGAAAATTAGCTCCCTATCTGTAAAAACAGGAATAACATAGATATGTCAGGGATGTTAGAAATATTACAAACACAGTGCCTACAACATTAATTGCTTGACTTAATTTTGTTTTCTTTAATAAAAACAATACCAACTATACTAAATTAATATCTTTTCGGCACATGCTAATGTTTTAGGTACTTTATATGTATTAATTCACTTAATTCACACAATAATCATAGATGATTATTAGTATAATTTTTGCATTTTATATAAGAGGAAACAAATACTCTAAAAGATTAATTAAACTGACTGTGTCACAGATATAGTAAATAGGAGAGTCAGAATTTCAACCCAGAGAGTCTGGTTCCAGACTTTCATTTGGTAATAAAGGCAATCTTGTAACATGGTGCTTATACTTTTTTAAATTGTCTTCTATTCTGTTTGCAATCAGCACCAATTCTGCCCCATCCCATCCCAGATTCACCCACGTGTTTATTTCTGCCTTTGATCTCTGACTTTGGAATTTAGACTCAGGCACTCCAGTTTCTGAACACCAGCTTACTCAAACTCAACAGATCCTGTGTTTATAATCATTAGGCATTTCTAATAAACTTCAACCAATTCACCGCCACCAAACATCACTGATTCCTCTCAAAATCAGTGTCCCACTTCATTTCTAACAATCTCACTTGTGATGAAATAACCACTATTTATGTAGGTCACTGCCTCTCAGGTGGGGAGACATTAAGATAGTTCTTCATAAAAACAAAACAATAGCAAAAATGAAACAAACAAAAAACAAGTCAATTAAAAAACAGACAGAGGCTCAAAACAGACATGTCTCCGAAGAAGACATACAGATGACCCGTTCAGTTCAGTTCAGTCATTCAGTCATGTCCAACTCTTTGCGACCCCATGAACCTCAGCATGCTAGGCCTCCCTGTCCATCACCAACTCCTAGAGTTTACTCAAACTCATGTCCATTGAGTCAGTGATGTCATCCAACTATCTCATCCTCTGTCATCCCCTTCTCCTCCTGTCTTCAATCTTTCTCAGTATTAGGGTTCTTTCAAATGAGTCAGTTCTTCGCATCAGGGGGCCAAAGTATTGGAGTTTCTGCTTCAGCATCAGTCCCTCCAATGAATAGTCAAGACTGATTTCCTTTAGAATGAACTGGTTGAATCCCCTTGCAGTCCAAGGGACTCTCAAGAGTCTTCTCTAATACCACAGTTCAAAAGCATCAATTCTATGGTGCTCAGCTTTCATTGTAGTCCAGCTCTCACAGCCATACATGACTGTTGGAAAAACCATAGCCTTGACTAGATGGCTATTGTTGGCAAACTAATGTCTCTGCTTTTTAATATGCTGTCTAGGTTGGTCATAACTTTTCTTCCAAGGAGAAAGTGTCTTTTAATTTCATGGCTGCAATCACCATCTGCAGCGAATTTGGAGCCCAAAAGAAGACAGTCTAACACTGTTTCCACTGTTTCCCCATCTATTTCCCATGAAGTGATGGGATCGGATCTTAGTTTTCTGAATGTTGAGCTTTAAGCCAACTTTTTCACTCTCCTCTTTTACTTTCATCAAGAGGTTCTTTAGTTCCTCTTCACTTTCTGCCATAAGGGTGGTGTCATCTGCATATCTGAGGTTATTGATGTTTCTCCTGGCAATCTTGATTCCAGCTTGTGCTTCTTCCAGCCCAGTGTTTTTCATGATGTACTCTGCATATAAGTTAAATAAGCAGGGTGACAATATACAGCCTTGACGGACTCCTTTTCCTATTTGGAGCAAGTCTGTTGTTCCATGTCCAGTTCTAAGTGTTGCTTCTTGATCTGCACACAGATTTCTCAAGAGACATACAGATTTCTCAAGATTTCTCAGGTGGTTTGGTTTCCCATCTCTTTCAGAATTTTCCACAGTTTATTGTGATCCACACAGTCAAAAGCTTTGGCATGGTCAATAAAGGAAAAATAGATGTTTTTCTGGAATTCTCTTGGTTTTTTGATGATCCAGCAGATGTTGGCAATTTGATCTCTGGTTCCTTGCCCTTTTCTAAAGCCAGCTTGAACATCTGGAAGTTCATGGTTCATGTATTGCTGAAGCCTGGCTTGGAGAATTTTGAGCATTACTTTACTAGCATATGAGATGAGTGCAATTGTGTGGTAGTTTGAGCATTCTTTGGCATTGCCTTCCTTTGAGATTGGAATGAAAACTGACATTTTCCAGTCCTGTGGCCACTGATGAGTTTTCCAAATTTGCTGGCATATTGAGTGCAGCACTTTCACAGCATCATCTTTCAGGATTTGAAA
>SJYV01036893.1:269472-293405 GCA_006410875.1 Neotragus pygmaeus | reverse complement strand
TTTCTCAAGAGGCAGGTCAGGTGGTCTGGTATTCCCATCTCTTTCAGAATTTTCCACAGTTTATTGTGATCCACACAGTCAAAAGCTTTGGCATGGTCAATAAAGGAAAAATAGATGTTTTTCTGGAATTCTCTTGGTTTTTTGATGATCCAGCAGATGTTGGCAATTTGATCTCTGGTTCCTTGCCCTTTTCTAAAGCCAGCTTGAACATCTGGAAGTTCATGGTTCATGTATTGCTGAAGCCTGGCTTGGAGAATTTTGAGCATTACTTTACTAGCATATGAGATGAGTGCAATTGTGTGGTAGTTTGAGCATTCTTTGGCATTGCCTTCCTTTGAGATTGGAATGAAAACTGACATTTTCCAGTCCTGTGGCCACTGATGAGTTTTCCAAATTTGCTGGCATAGTGAATGCAGCACTTTCACAGCATCAATTTTTAGGATTTAAAAGAGCTCAACTGGAATTCCATCACTTCCACTAGCTTTGTTCATAGTGATGTCTCCTAAGGCCCACTTGACTTCACATTCCAGGTTGTCTGGCTCTAGATGAGTGATCACATCATTGTGAATATCTGGGTCAGGAAGATCTTTTTTATACAGTTCTTCTGTGTATTCTTGCCACCTCTTATTAATATCTTCTGCTTCTGTTAGGTCCATACCATTTCTGTCCTTTATTGAGCCCATCTTTGCATGAAATATTCCCTTGGTATCTCTAATTTTCTTGAAGAGATCTCCAGTCTTTCCCAGTTTATTATTTACCTCTGTTTCTTTTCACTGATCACTGAGGAAGACTTTCTTATCTCTCCTTGCTATTTGGAACTCTGTATTCAAATGGGTATATCTTTCCTTTTCTCTTTTGCTTTTGACTTCTCTTCTTTTCACAGCTATTTGTAAGGCCTCCTTAGACAACCATTTTGCTTTTTTCCAGTTCTTTTTCTTGGGGATGATCTTGATCCTGGTCTCCTATACAGTGTCATGAACCTCTGTCCATAATTCATCAGGCACTCTGTCTATCAGATCTAGTCCTTTCTATCTATTTTTCATTTCCACTGTATAATCATAAGAGATTTTATTTAGGTAGGTTATACCTCAATGGCCTAGTGGTTTTCCCTTCTTTCTTCAATTTAAGTCTAAATTTGGCAATAAAGAGTGCATGAACTAAGCCACAGTCAGCTCCCAGTCTTGTTTTTGCTGACTGTATAGAACTTCTGCATCTTTGGCTGCAAAGAATATAATCAATCTGATTTCTGTGTTGACCATCTGGTGATATCCACATGTAGAGTCTTCTCTTGTGTTGTTGGAAGACGGTGTTTTCTATGACCAGTGTGTTCTCTTGCAAAACTCTATTAGCTTTTGTCCTGCTTCATTCTGTACTCCAAGGCCAAATTTGCCTATTACTCCAGGTTTTTCTTGACTTTCTACTTTTGCATTTCAGTCCTCTGTAATTAAAAAGACACATTTTGGGGGTGTTTGTTCTAAAAGATCTTGTAAGTCTTCATAGAACCATTCAACTTCAGCTTCTTCAGCATTACTGGTTGCATCATAGACTTGAGTTACCATGATATTGAATAGTTTGCCTTGGAAATGAACAGAGATCACTCTGTCATTTTTGAGATTGCATCCAAGTTCTGTGTTTCAGACTCTTTTCTTGACTATGATGGCTACTTCATTTCTTCAAAAGGATTCTCACCCACCATAGTAGATATAACGGTCATCTGAGTTAGATGACCAACAGGTACAATAAAAGATGCTCAACATCACTAACCATCAGGGAACTGAAAATCAAAACCACAATAATTTTATCATCTCACACCAGTTAGAATGGCTGTCACCAAAAAGACATGAAATAATAAGAGAGGGTATGGACTGCACTGTTGGAGAGAATGTAAACCAGTGCTTCCTTTTGGAAAAGAGAATGGATGGTCCTCAAAATATTAAAAATAGAACTACCTATGATTCAACAAGGCTACTTTTGGGTATTTTTTTCAAAGACAAAAACACTAACTTGAAAACATATCTGCTCCCCCATGTTCACTATTATTTACATTAACCAAGATATATAAACAACTTGTGTATTCATCAAGAGATGAATGAATAAACAAAATGTGAGATATATATATATTTCAAAGTATGATACACACTTGAATACACACAATTGAATATTATTCAGCCATGAAACATCATGAAAATTTGAAATTGGGAACTAGATGGATGAACCTTGAGGGATTTATGCTAAGTGCAATAAATCAAACATAGAAAGATAAATACCATATAAACTCATATATTATAGAATCTTAAAACAAACAAACAAAAAGAAAACCAAGCTTATAGATACAGAGAACAGATCAATGGATATCAGAGGCAGGTAAAATGGGTAAAGGGAATTAAAAGATACAAACTTCCAGTCATCAAACAATCACAGATATAATGAACAGTGTAGAAACCATAGTTAAAAAACTGTATTGTGTACTTGAAAGCTGCTAAGAGAGCAAATATCAAAGTGCTCATCACAAGGAAAAAAATTCTGTATGTTGATGGATGTCAACTAGACTTCTGGGGGTGATCATTTTGCAACATATACAAATATTGAATTGTTACATTGTACACCTGAAACTAATATAGTGTTTGTCAATTGTACCTCAATAAAAAGAACAATTTTTCAATATAATGATTCTCATTTTTTAAAAAAGAAAATTTTAATTGAATTTAGGTCTTCAAATTCCCAGTGTCTTAGCTGACCATAATTTATGTTTTGCATAACAGAGTTTCATAACTAATTGCTTGCAAACATGATTTCCTTTTATTAAGACAAGCCTCACAAAATTTCATTCTTCCTCATCTTCTGAATATAATCCTTCTACTTACCACATGAATTGTTTATAAACTTAGATCTTCATACACAGCTCTTTCCCATTTTTTATATTATCTTCTTGGAAATATTTAAATATTACCAGACAACCCTAGTACTATACCAATGACCTTAAAGTATTTTCTTTCTTTCCTTTTTTAAAATTTTGAATTGTTTCAAATAAATCTACAAGATAAGCTGCATTAGAGTTTTCTTAATTGCAAGTAATTCTGGGTATAAGATGGTTTCTGCTGTAGCTACAGCTACAAAGCATTAGAAATACAAATAGATAAAGATTAAATAGACTAAAGGAACACACAACATTTTGTTTTAATTTATTTGCCATGAATAAATTTTCAACAGGAATCATTAATCCAGTAATCCAAGTAGTAAAATTGAAGGGGTTGTAAATTAAAGTATTTATTAATCTATAAGGACAGATACTCTGCTTCCTTGGAGTTGTGTAGAAGAAACACAAGATCTACAACAGGAGTCTAAGAGACTGAATGCCAACATGCCTAACAAACTTTTCCTATAGTACCTTCACCCTGCACTGACATGTTCTAAAGATTACACATTGATGGCAAACAAAACAAAGAAATACAATCTGTTGATTTTTTTTTAATGGGGATATAGGTATTGCTTGAGATTCTGCTTCAGTGTCTAGGAACAAAAGAAAAGGTAACATTTTGTGGCTCACTGACCAAAAATTGACTGTAAGAATCAAATACTCAGAAAGGCCAAGGATATATCTAGAGGTAAAGCATCACAAACATCAGGATTTCACCCTTTATGGGTATTGACTGTGCAAAGAAGAAAGTTACTTCTATTAATCTATGTCATAGAAGAAAATATTTCTGCAAAAAGAAGTTGATATTAATTATGGCAAATTTCTACAAAAGAGCCATAGGTTTTAGGGAGATCAATCTGAATTTAATATGATCTTTAGTTGGAAATATATAAGGGCCAAGCAGTAAATCCATATTAGAAACCAAGTTTAAAATATGTGACCACTGGATTCACAGTAGTAAACTCTCACAGTAGCATATTTTTCGTCTTGTATTGTTAACACTGTAACAGTAAGACTGTCAGCGTATAGGGAAAATTAATAGCTAGACCTATGTTATAGAGAAGAAAAATGCTTATAACTGGGCCACAATATTCACATAAACTACCTTGGTCTATATTTAATCAGTGTCATTTTTCAGCCTAAGAAATCTTCATCTTTATTTGCAACTTCTACCTTGGGGAGCAGAATGTTCATGGTCTGTTTCCCTTGGGATGCTTTCAAAATACCTTTTTAAAAAATGAGCATTTTCAACACATTTCCTATACCAAAAAGAGAGTCTTCCCTCTAGTAATAAACCATCTTCTCTAAGGGCCCACTAAAGTCTAACAATCAAAGTAGATTTTAAAATAAGAAAATAAGTAAACATTTAAAAGAAGGAAACATTTACTTCCTTCCGTGCAGGAGATAAAGAAGTTCTACTGGGACTTTTTTCTTCTATTCTCAATCTATTGGTGAAGGAAGCAGATTCTTTTATCAAAAGAGCTCATTGTTGTCTCAGAGCTCAAAGAGCAAAGCCTTAGGGTAATAGACAGGTAACTGGACTGTAGACAGTGAGTTGAAAGTTGGGAGTTGGGGATCCAGGGCAACAGCCTGCACTTCAGGTGATAGAGCATTACCAAAGCAAGCTTTGGATAGCAGACCTCTGCCATAGTTGCTGAATTCAGTCCTTTAAATGTAAAGACTTTGTTTTTCTTTTTCTTTCTTTCTTTTCTGCTGGCCATAGAGAATTGTGATTGGAAGTCAAAAAAGGATGTTCCTGCTGGCCTTTAAATAAAGAGAACACCCATCATGTGAAATGCAGACAGCCTCTAGGAGCTGAGAGTGAACCACAGCTGACACCCAGCAAGGAAATGGGGACCTCAATCCTAAAACCGTAAGGAATTAAATTCTGCCAATAGCAAGAATAAGCCCAAAGATAAATATTTCTCCAGAGCTTACAGATAAGGACTCAGCCAGGTCAACACCTTCATTTTAACGGTCTGAGAACCTTTGCAGATAACCCAGCTTCTCCATCTTCTGTTTGTTGTTTGTTTTTTTTTCCTTAGAAAATTATGAGCTAACAAATTAAATGGATATTATACTAAACTGCAGCAATAGAAACTGATAGAATTGGGGAAGTGACAGTGATGATATTAAGAAGCAACTATAAAGAACAGAAAACCCACTCCGGCTGGCATTGTATTTCAAGACTAAAGGCAATATCTTATAGGACTTCAAAATCCTCTACAGATATCATATTTCAAATTGGCAAGTTGGAAGCAGGATCCATAAACAAGGTAGAACATAAAAGCAAAATATAATTGAGTTCCTGAATTTGGACTTTTTATGGTGTTATCCAAAACAGTGAGACAGGATAGAAGAAGGCAGAGCATTCAAAGAATGCCATAGCCATTGAGCATGTGACAAAAAATGGGTTAGAGCCAATTAAGCCCAAGATGACAGAAGATTCAACTTAAACCTCATTGCACACTCACTGTAATACATTAGCTAAATGACAAACCCACAGGTACCATGGCAGTTCCAAGGCTGACCGTAAAAGGCTGAAAGGTGGGCAGTGGCCCAGTTTCTGTAAATCCCCACTCTTCTCCAAAACGGTTGGAATAATCCTCTCATTGATTAGCACATGATGTTACTCAAACCATAAAAACTACCTACCCCATATTTCAGGACCATTCTCACCTTCTTAGACTGCATTCTGCCTATGGAGTGTGTATCTCTCTAAATTAAACCTGCTTTCACTTTATCATGGCTCACTCTTGAATTCTTTCCTGAGTGAAGCCAAGGACCCTCACTTGAAGGCTTGATCCAGTGATTTAACTGAGACTTGGGACATGACCATCCTCTCATACCCTCTTTTCTGGCAAAATAAGAGAAAAAAAAGTGGCTCAGTTTTTCTTCCCTATGACTGAAGAGAAACATTCTATAGAACAGCTACACATTAGAATTGCCTGGGGAGCTTTGAATACTTAACAGGTTGAAGCTATTCCCTATTTGAGTTAAATCAGAATCCTCAGTGGTGGGGACCCAGGCATAAACACGTTCTTTTTAAACTGCCCAGATGTTCCATCCAGCAAGCAGGCCAGTTTGGAACCAGTGCTATAAAGCCCATAATTCAAAAACTGAAGACTTTATATTCAAATTCAATTTAGAAGGAAATGCAAGTGAAAACTAGGATTGGATTTTCATTTAGAAAACAATAATACACCATAAGTACTTTTATCTACATGTGTTAAGATTTTGCAAATGTTAACACAGTTTATCCTTAAGAAACANATGCTGGGCTGAATGAAGCACAAGCTGGAATCAAGATTGCTGGGAGAAATATCAATAACCTCAGATATGCAGATGACACCACCCTTATGGCAGAAAGCGAAGAAGAACTAAAGAACCTCTTGATGAAAGTGAAAGAGGAGAGTGAAAAAGTTGGCTTAAAGCTCAACATTCAGAAAACGAAGATCATGGCATCTGGTCCCATCACTTCATGGCAAAGAGATGGGGAAACAATGGAAATAGTGACAGACTTTCTTTTCTTGGACTCCAAAATCACTGCAAATGGTGATTGCAGCCATGAAATTAAAAAACACTTGCTCCTTGGAAGAAAAGATATAAACAACCTAGACAGCACATTAAGGAGCAAAGATATTACTTTGCCAACAAAGGTCCATCTAGTCAAAGCTATGGTTTTTCCAGTAGTCATGTATGGATGT
The DNA here is from genome assembly GCA_006410875.1 of Neotragus pygmaeus. Classification (NCBI taxonomy): domain Eukaryota; kingdom Metazoa; phylum Chordata; class Mammalia; order Artiodactyla; family Bovidae; genus Neotragus; species Neotragus pygmaeus. Next base: position 286,781 of record SJYV01036893.1, on the reverse strand, counting down.
GACAGCTGGACTATAAAGAAAGCTGAGTGCTGAAGAATTTATGCTTTTGAACTGTGGTGTTGAAGACGACTCTTGAGAGTCTCTTAGACTGCAAGGAGGTCCAAACAGTGAATCTTTAAAGAAATCAGTCCTGAATATTCATTGGATGGACTGATGCTGAAGCTGAAACTCTAATCCTTTGGCCACCTGATGTGAAGAACTGACCCATTGGAAAAGAACCTGATGCTGGGAAAGACTGAAGGTGGGAGGAGAAAGGGACGGCAGAGGATGAGATGGTTGGATGGCATCACCAACTCGATGGACATGAGTTTAAGCAGAAGTTGGTGATGGATAGGGAAGGCTGGCGAGCTGCAGTCCATGGGGTCGCAGAGAGTCAGACACAACTGGGTGACTGAATTGAACTGAACTGAATCACGATCTACCTTTGTAACTGGTAATGGGACCAACTTTCCCTGTATCTCATGGGAGTGCAGGATATTGATACCTGAAAAAAAAAAAAAAAAAGAAGAAGAAGAAACCATGATTGTGTTAGACATGAAGAAGTTGAGAAATGGGAGCAGAGACTATTATACTGCACTTATAAACTGGGAACCTTTGATTAGGAACAAGTGAGCACAGCCCTGAAAGCTGTGTGCTCTGCTGGAGCAGACAGCCTCAGGTCAATCTCCCCACCAGTTCAACAGCATTCAATAGCAACAGCAAAATGATAACTCTTAGTCCCTAACCTGGTAACTTGCAATATATGGAAGTGATTGTGTGACTAAACAACCCACATATTGGACTTAAGCAATTCTAGATAAAATAGAAGCTTATTAAACTCATCTTCGCAGTCACATAAATTTTTAAAAATGATACTATCTAGGCCAAGACCTTTTTCTTTTTTCCTCCGTAGAATAATGTTGAGGATCAATTTCTCCAGCTTAACATCACCAGCCTTGGCAGCAGCTCATATTTGGAATATAAATGATGTCATCTGGTTGGCCTTTTCCCATCACAAACAGTAAATCTCTGAATCTGGAGAGATCTTTTATTTGGTTACACATATTGTACAGCATCAAGGGGTTAGAACACATGTGCTGGAGATTATTAAAATCATCTGGAGGAGAACAGCTTATGATTGGAAAGCCCAGAACTTACAACCCTTTCATGTCTGGTATCTCCATCAACTCTTCTTTTACTTCTGCCTCTTCAAAGCAACAATTGCAGCTTATGGACTCATGATCCTTTGTAGACTAAAGTTTTGCCAGTGCATCATGTTTCCTCTCTAGAAAAAGATATGCCTAACGTAAAATAGGGCAAGGAAGATAAGATTAAGTCAGAAAGCCAGCCTCAGCTCAACAACATGACAAATATATGGCTTTGGGAAAGCCACTTAAACTCTCTTAGCTTGTGTTCCTCATCTGTAAAATGGAGATAATGATAACCAGCTTCACAGCACTGTTTGAGAGGAATTGTAAACAATTACTGAATGCTTGGTTATCACTTTATAATTTTCTAAATTATTTAATTACTTGCATTAGACTTATCCTGTATGGGGAAGACACTCTATAGATATTTGTTGAATGACCAATAACTAGGTGATAATCTGATTTGGTGGACTCTGAATCATCAAGTTATTTCACATCTCTTAACTTAGTTTTCTCCAGTTATAATGTGTATTCAATTTTAACCTTCCTTTTAGAGTTGTCTAAAAGAATAAACAAAATAACATATATGAAGTATTCAGATTGTCTGGCACATCAGTGTGTTTGAGAAATAGAGTTCCCTTTTCTCCATTCCCTTCCTCTTTAAAACCTTCATGTTTCTCATCCCACAGAATTGGTAATAAGACTAGCAGCCTATCTACTGAAGGACAGAGATGTGGAGCAGAAAGAAGAGCAAGGCCAGCCTTTGCTTCTGGCTTTCGAGCTTTCTGGTTATGTTCCCTTTGGCAGTTTCCTCAGGGTCTCTGTTCTCCCATCGGAAAATAAAGGAACTGGCTAAAATTCTTAAGTTTTAACTCTTAAATTCTCAAACTTGAAATTTATAGATCAAACAATAAAACCAGTGTAATCACAAACCAGAAGCCTGACATAGAATTCAAACTTTTGACTTGATAAATATTTAGATCCTTTTCAGAGAACTGGCACTTACCATTACAATCATTTTAAATAAAAGGATCCAGGACATCAGAAAAGAAGGAAGAGCAAAATTATAAGATACAAGGCATTTCTTTAAATGGAATGAGTTAACTTTATTTTAAAATGGCTGAATTTTCCCATTTTCCTCATTTTTCTTTTGTTTCTCCAGACTGGAAAATTTTTTTCAGGGCCAACAAGGACCTTTAGAATAGCATCGGGGAACCACAGTCTGTTTCACCTGGAAGGTTTCTTCTAGCATGAATGTCCTGTGATTCTTTCATGATTCTATCATAGTGAGAGGTGATGCTTCTAAAACAATAGTTTATTGGGATAAAATTAATCCAGAGAAGAAACATACCTAATAATCTATTTTGATGAACTGTATGATTCTTTTAAAAATGTGATTACTGCTGATTTTTAATTTTTTTCAGTCCCCCTCCCCTGCTCCCCCACACTGGCTGCACCTCGTGGCATGAAGAACTTCCCCACCTGCACCCCCTGCAGTGGAATCACAGAATGTAAATCGCTGGACCAGAAGGGAAGTCCCTGAACTCTATGACTCGGAGTCTAAATAAAGAGTTTAATTTAGCTGAATGATTATGTCCCACAGGTCCTCAAGACACGACAATGTTCCTAACACCAATCCTTCTGTCTGAGGCTTCGTTCTTCACTGACTGGAAAATGGTGATGAGCACACTTGTACCCACCTATGTTGAAACATGAGAGAGATGAGGGCAGACCAAAGATATTCAAAGTATTCATACTTCAGGCTCCACGTGTCCATCCTGAGGTGAGCTTTTCTAATAGCTTTCACTCTTAATTTTAGGCCAGAAAAGATCTCTGAACTCTACCATGAAGATCTCAAATACCCTGCACCAACACCACATATTTTATGACTGAGTCTACATAGAGACTGGCTCATTCATAGTCAGCACTCGGTTTTAGCAAGCTCAGTTAATTCAGTTTTTCCCAAACTGGAAATAGACAAGCAGAAGGGAGAGAGAAGAAGCTTATTCAGACAGCTCTGTGGTTGAGGCTCTGCTTCACCTCCCAGAAGGAGAGAAAATCAAAACACACAAACAGAACTGAATTACAGCTACTTAGAACAATAGTAGGTGTTTGTAACTGGCTTACTGCTACTAAGAACACTAGTAGATGTTTGCAAATTTGATTCTATTAATAAGTCATCAAGAAGAAAAACAAATATCATATATCAAAGCATATATTTGAAATCTAGAAAAAAACATACTGATGAACCTATTTGAAGAAAAGGAATAGAGATACAGACTTGTGGACACGAAGGGGTGGAGAAGAGAGAGTGGGCAAATTGAGAGTGGCATTGACATATATGTACTAACATGTGTAAAACAGATAGGTAGTGGGAAGCTGCTGTATAGTACAGAGATCTCAGCTTAGTGGTCTGTGATGACGTAGAGGGGTAAAACAGGTGTGGGGTGGTTGGGAGGGAGACAGTAGAGGGAAGGGATACATGTATACATATAGCTGTTTCACACTGTTGCACAGCAGAAAACAACACAACATCATAATTATTTTACCTCAATTAAAAAAAAATAAGAAAAGAAAGATCTAAAATAGTTGCCACTGGGAAAAAATAAAAATTTAAACTTTAATAAGCTTTTGATGTTGATTACAGACATTGCTAATTCTATTGAATTCAAATTCATTGAAATAGATGCTCAGTGGGGTACACCTCAGCTCTCAGGTAAGTGGATGCTAATTCTCCTATGAATCCAGATAAATGAACTAGTAACAGCAATAGGAATGAACAGACATGACTTGCTGTTGTATTGTAATTTAGCTCTAATGAAGTGCTCTTTACAGTCATCTTCTCATTTACTATTCAGATCAACACTCTAAGGGAGAAATGATAATTATTAGTATCAACTCATTTCTCTAAATGAGGAAACCAGTAAACTCAGTGTGGTTAAGTAGTCTGCCCAAGATAGTAGAGTTCATAAGTGGCAGGCTATACAAACCCAGAGCTTCTGACTCTATGCCCAGCACTTTTCCCACCCTCTGCTCCTCTCTCATTCTTATAAATAACTATAATACTAAGAGGTCCAAAGGAACTTCCTTCTGGTTCTCAGGCCCATGATAAATGCCACTTGCCCTAAGGAGGAAAATAAAGTCCATCCTTTTTGCTGGCCTATGTGCTAAGTCATTGGCGCCCAGAAATAACCTCTTGGAGACTATGGGCCTTGTGTTTACCACAAAGCAGTGGGTAAATAACTAGTTGGTGTTTTAGTGTTTTGTGGTCATTTAATCTGTTGTGTTCCTTCCCAAGACTCTGAAGGTTTCCTTTTTCAGTTAATTTTTATTTATGTTTCTGAGGTCTGTGTTGTTTGGGGTTTGGTTCATTGGATGTTTTTCTTGGAATGTGTTGCCATTGGCTTCAGGATATTCCTGCTCTGCTATTTCATGGAATTTTCCCGGAGTGTGGATTGCTGTGTATTTCTTCAGGGCAGTGAGCCAAGGTAGTGCTGGTATGTAATCTGTTTCTCTGGCCAGAGGACTTCTTGTCACCTATCCACATGGTGCTTGATTGTATTTCTCCGCTGATAATTCTCCTCCCCTCTGTCAATGTGCCACGACCTTGGAGTCCAGCCATCTTGTGTGTTGTGTGTTATTGGCTCTGGATGAGACAAGCCCGGTTGCTTCTGATACAGACTGTGTCAACTGATTCTCCTAGTTTGTCCTCTTAGCCCAGAGTTGAAGGAGATACACTCCAAATGTTATGAGAAGAGTGGAGAAGGCTCATAGGGTTAATCTTACAGACAAAGTCAGCATGTGATTGAAAACATCCAGCCCTTTGCAAAGCTCTGTGCCCCAGTAGGAGATAGATCATGAATGCCAGGTGCATCGCAAGCACCACAGGCTCCCGTGACCCTCAGCAAGTCTTTTTTCCTTTGCCTTTGACAAGTCCATAAATGATGTGCCAGAGAAAAATAAGAATTTGTTCCATATCAGAAAGTTTTGTCCTTTATATATTTTCTTTGTGGGTAGAAAAAAAATAAGAAAGATCAAGTAGTGTTTTGTCATTAAAATGGTATGTTTCTCTCAAGGCTTTCAGCCTAAGACGCAAAGCACGCATTGAGATAGAAAGTTGTCCTGGATAAATCCTTTCTTCTGCTGTTTTATTTATTGTATTTCACTCCATTGTTTTGTTTATGTACTCTTTACCCCTGTTCTTTTCACAAAGACTTTGGGAGAGCTTACAAAAACCTGTCAATACAAAATTAAATATTTCTAAATCATTAGGAGAAGCAGAGTGAATGGGTAACATTAAAGACAGGCCTAAGACTGGTGTTTAGAACTTTATGGCAAATACCATAGTAAAAACAATTTACCAAAATGACTCCCAAAGCCTAGCATTTATCACTTAAATTGTGCAGTGGCTCACAAATCTGTTCTCTGAACTTAATTTAGTTTTGGAGTTCTGGGAGGACAGCTTCAATCCCCATGATAACTTCAGGTACTCTGCACACCTCTGAAGGCCAATACTTTTCTTATTTGCAAGGATATAAAATGAAAACTACTCTTTATAAGTTATCTAAAATATACTAAGCATTGTTTTAGTAACTTGACATTTAATAATCCACTGAATTCTCTCAGCCTTCTATGATATAGGAATTATTTCTTTCGGACAGAGGACATAACCAAAGCTGAGCACCTTGCCCAAGTCCACCCAACTATCAGGGTAAAAGCTAAATCAATACAGGGATGTTTGACCTCAAAGTCAGTGTTATTCTCATTTCATTTAATGATCCACCTGAATGACAAGTTAAAAAATTGCAAAATATGCTTTTCTCACTTGATGGACATTAAAATATCAAACAAAATTGGTTCATTGGAAGGTTGCCCTGAAGTTGTACATTGACCAGGAAATAACTACAAGCTAAAAGAAGATTACGGGACTTCCCTGGAGGTCCAGTGGTTAAGGATCTGCCTGCCAATGCATGCCACATGGGTTCAATCCCTGGTCCGGGAAGATCCCACATGCCACAGAGGAACTAAGCTTGTGTGCCACAATTGTAGAGCCCATGATCCATAACTACTGAGCCCACATGCCTAGAGCCTGTGTTCTGCAATAAGATAAGCAACCACAAAGATAAGCCAGCATACCGAAACAGAGGAAGCCAGCACACAGCACCAAAGACCTGGCATAGTCAGAAATAAATAAATAAACTAATTTTAAAAGTGTATTTTAAAAGATTACAAGGTCTGGTTAAGTCAACAAAAGGAGTATCTATGATTATCTGTGGGCACTGACACTGTCATGCAAATGACCTCCCACCAAATCAGAAAGAACATGTCTCAAAAGCCCCTCCAAACTATAGGCCATAACAAAATACAAAGAGTAAGAAGCTATGGTTTTAATGGGCTTCCCAGGTGTCTCAGTGGTAAAGAATCAGCCTGACAATACAGGAGACGTGGATTCTATCCCTGGGTCAGGAAGATCCCCTGGAGAAGGAAATGGCAATCCACTCCAGTATTCTTGCTTGGGAAATTCCATTGACAGAGGAGCCTGGTGGGCTATAGTATATGAAGGTCACAAAAGTGTTAGACACAGCCTAGCAACTAATTAACAAAAATGTGGTCTTGATATAGAGGGAGTGGTCCCACTAATCAGAGACAGGATGGCCACTGGTGTGTGTTGGGTTGGAAAAGTCATTTTCAAAAACAAAAGAAACAAGAAAAATAGCACTGTCATTTGTGATAATAGCTGCCACTTACTGAGTGCCCATTAGGTGCCAGATACCCTCTGTATGTTTTATAACCAATCTTCATGATGGGTCTCTCTGGGCACTGTTGATTACTGTCTGCTTTCTTTTTATCAAATGAAGAAACAGAGGCTCAGAAAAGTTTTATTGATGACTGTGGCAAGATCACTAATAAGGTGTAGAGCTAAGATCTCAAACATAAGCCTGTCTAGCTTGAAACTCACACACCCTCTACTGTGCTTTGCTGCTGCTTTAGACCAGTCAGGTCAACCTAAAAGACTAAGGCAAATTGAATAACACTGATGCCTCATATCAGATTTTGAAGAGCTGCAGGTGTTGCTGAATCTTCTAGGCATCAGAGATGTTTACAGCAGCAGTAAACATTGATGGCCTCTGGGGTGGACATACCCTCCAGTCCACAGCCAGAGAAAGGAAAGAGCCTTGAACAGGGACAGCTGAGAACTTTGAGGTTCTTAGAAAGGGAGAGGAAGATATTTTCCACTTTCTTAATTTAGTGACTCTATTAAGCTTCAGTTCAGTTCAGTTCAGTCATGTCCGACTCTGTGACCCCATGAATTGCAGCACGCCAGGCTTCCCTGTCCATCACCAACACCCAGAATTCACTTAAACTTACATCCATTGAGTTGGTGATGCCATCCAACCATCTCATCCTCTGTCATCCCCTTCTCCTCCTGCCCCCAATCNGAAGTTAAATAAGCAGGGTGACAATATACAGCCTTGATGTATTCCTTTTCCTATTTGGAACCAGTCTGTTGTTCCATGTCCAGTTCTAACTGTTGCTTCCTGACCTGCATACAGATTTCTCAAGAGGCAGGTGAGGTGGTCTGGTATTCCCATCTCTTTCAGAATTTTCCACAGTTTATTGTGATCCACACAGTCAAAGGCTTTGGCATAGTCAATAAAGCAGAAATAGATGTTTTTCTGGAATTCTCTTGCTTTTTTGATGATCCAGTGAATGTTGGCCATTGGATCTCTGGTTCCTCTGCCTTTTCTAAAACCAGCTTGAACATCTGGAAGTTCGCAGTTCACGTATTGCTGAAGCCTGGCTTGGAGAATTTTGAGCATTACTTTACTAGCATGTGTAACCATAAATAAATAAATAAAATTACAAAATATGGTAAATAAATAAAATTATGCAAAATGATTTTTATTTTATAAAAAATAGTTTCATATTTAAAATCTCTCTATGCTCCTCTATTTATTTTAAAGAATGTATTTATGCTTCTCTCTCCTCTCTCCAAAATGGATGCTGATTACAGAATTATATGTAAACTGAGAGAACAAAATATACAAAATAAAATTATATATAGGTAATTATTTCACTTACAATGGTTTTGTTCAGTGAAAATGAGTGAACAGCATTTATCCTCATAGACTATGGCCTTACCAGGGCTTCAGTTTCTTTGGATGTCACTGCATTTTATATTTGATCACCAAACACTGTAATGACTAGCAAAGAAGTTGTATTTAACTGCCTGAGAATTAGCATTTTATTACATTCACTTGTTAATAGCATGGCTTTCCTCTTCTACAGAACCAAGACTTCTGTTTGATTTGTCACTTTATTCCTCAAGCTTGTCATATATTTCATGAATGAGTAAATGGGGATAGTAAAACTCTTCAAGGGAATTGGAGCAATTGATGCTATGAAGACAACAAACATGAAATGCATAGAATCACAAATTTCAAAGACATTTTGTTGGTTTCAAATCATATTTCCATTGTTCTTGCTGTGCTCAGTTGCTCAGTCATATCTGACTCTTGGTGATTCCATGGACTGTAGCACACCAGGTTTCTCTGTCCATGGGATCTTACAAACAAGAATACTGGAATGACATGCCATTTCCTACCCAGGGGATATTCTGGGACCAGGGATCAAACCTGTGTCCCTTGCATCTCCTCCACTGGCAGATGGGAAAACTGGTTTTAAATCAGACTATCAAATCATTGTTATGAAAGTTTCTGAGAACTGCAAAAAAAAAAAAAATCCAGATTTTCAAAATTTTAAAATTGAGGAAAATTCCTTTTATTTTGATGAAATTTAATATTAAAAAATAGAAATTAACTAACCTTAATGAAAAGTACCTAGATTATAAAACAAAATTTAGGAAAACCTAGGTTGGAAAAAAATCCAATCCATTTCCACAAAGATCAAGTCATTAGCTACTGCAGTCATTGACACAGTATACCCTGAAAGGAATTCAGGATAAAAACCAGGTTGAAGTGCTTTGTGTTTTGGATATATAGGCCTTAGATAATTAAAATGCACATCCAAGGAAGAATTTCAGTGACTCCAGGTTCTTGCATCTTCCCATACACAGATAGGCACGAAAATCATTAAGTTGATCTGTGTTTTGTGACTTTATTGTTGTTGTTCTGTTGCTAAAATGTGTCATACTCATTTGGGACCCCATGGACTGTAGTCCACAAGGCTCCTCTGTCCATGGGATGTCCCTGGCAAGAACACTAGAGTGGGTCACCACTTCTCTTTCCAGGGGCTCTTCTTGATCCAGGGATTGAACCTGCATCTCCTGCACTGCAGGCAGATTCTTTGCCACTGAGTCAACAGAGAAGCTATGTTTGTGACTTGTATCAATCTTTCACCAAGATGTACGCTTGATTACATATATTTCTAAGCACCTGTTGTCCTTGCTCAACCCTGCAGTAAACTTTCTCTTCTCCAAAATCTGATGTTTCAGTTTGCTTGGCCTCACTGCCTCGGGCACATGAACTTGTCTTCAGTCACAGTTCCTTACATCAAATAGCATAGTATTTGCATATAACCTCTGTAGTAGTAGTAGTAGTGAAAGTCACTCAGTCATGTCTGACTCTTGCAACCCCATGGACTGTAACCCGCCAGGTTCCTCTGTCAATGGGATTCTCCAGGCAAGAATACTGGAGTGGGTTGCCATTCCCTTCTCCAATAACCTCTGTTAATCGTCTCAAGTACTTTAAACCATCACTAGATTACTTGCAATATCTAACACAATGTAATTATATATAAATAATTATTGTAAGTACAATGTAAATGCCACATAAACAGTTGCTAGCATGAGGCAAATTCAAATTTCGCTTTTTGAAATTTTCTGGAATTTATTTTTTAATATTTTTTATCCACAGTCAGCTAAATCCACAAATGTGGAACCTTTAGATATGTAAGGCCAACTGTTTAAAAATGGTAATGGAGCCTTCTTCTGGTCAACATGGAACTACTTTACCCTTGTTGGGGGCAGGAAGAAATTTTCCTCTAGACTTCTAGCTTCTTCTGGTTGATCTGAACAGGATGCAGATTAATAGGAGAAAAACCACACAAAAGTTAATACATTGTATATAGAGGAGAAACCCAAGAAAACTGGGTAACACCACAAAGATCAAAGCCCTCAGCTTAAATTCCAGCCTCAGCTAAAGACAAAAAGAGGATATTGAGCGTGCAGAAAGTCAGATATAGGCAGTAATCAGGAAATGCACAGAAAATAAGAGTAAGATCATGACATAAAGTCATTGCCTTCTCCATTGATAAGAGTTGTTCTTCCTCTACTTCCAGGTATAATAGCGGAAACAACCTTACAAAGGGAGATTTCTCTTACAAATATAAATGTTTCACAACTCCTACTCATTTTTGGAGAAGGAAATGGCAACCCACTCCAGTATTTTCACTTGGGAAATCCCATGGACAGAGAAGCCTGGTAGGCTATAGACCAGGGGGTTGCAAAGAGTCAGACACAACTGAGCAACCAAACAATAGCGATAAACAAAACCTCTTTTTTTAGAGTTTTCCCAAGTCTGCTGCTTCTTAGAAAATCACCAGCTTAAAATAAATACTATACCAGAGAGACATATTTAGGGTAATAAATTCTGATCCCCTAAACCCTTCTACCTAAAACAAGCAAAAATACATGAAAAATACCTTTCCAAGAAATGGGCCCAGGCAACAGTGACAATGATTGCTGAGGGAAAGAACACAATACAGGTGAACACCAGGATCGTCTGAATGAGCCTGGTAGGCTACAGTCCCCAGGGTTGCACAGAGCTGGACATGGCTGAAGCGACTTAGCACACACGCATGATGTGCAGAAAGTTTCCACGTGGTGTGCGAGGAGGAGAAGTCAGAAATGAAAAAGACAGACGGAGAAGCTTGCAGGAGCCAGTGCAGCTGGGGTTCATAAGAAAGAGTGTCAGAGAGCAGATGACAGCGCGACGGCAGCACTGAGGACACCCAGAGGGCCGTGGGGCCCTGCTCGAGTCTGAGCGGGGTGCTGCTCATCACATTCACTGAAAGAAATCACCCTTGCTCGGAAAAGAAGCACTGGGAAGGATAAGAGGGAACAAAGAACATTACTTGGGGACTGCACACAGCTAAAAATATTTCCTGTTCTGACCATCCAGAGTAGAACACAACTGATGGACTTAGGGGAGGAGTAGTTAGAAGAGTTTTATCTCAGAGGAGGGAAAATTAGACTAAATGCTGTTCTGGGCTGCCGAGCAAAGCTTAGGTAAGACCTGAAAGGATAAAGCTAGCTTTTATTCCAGAAATATAAGTTTGGTTTAAAATTTTAAAAGCAATAAAATCTAATGTATTAAATAAAAACAGCAAAGGAGGAGAATTACATGATCATTTCAACAGATGCAGAAACAAAATTTTTAATTCAATATATATTTCTTTTTTAATTTATTTATTTATTTTAATTGGAAGATAATTAATTTACAATATTGTAGTGGCCTTTGCCATGCATCAACAGAAATCAGCCATGGGTATACTTCTTAAAAGAACACTAAACAAACCAAGAAAAGAACTTCCCAAACTTGATAAGCAATATTTATGGAAACTCTATATCTAATACACTTAATGGTAAAAGACTGAATTTGTACCCCCTAAGATCTAGAATAAGGCAAGAATCTCCAATATCATCACTTCAATTAAGCTGTTCTAGAGTCCTAATTAGTACAGTAAAGCAAGAAAATAAAATAAAAGGCAGACAGAAAGCAAAATAAAAATCTGACTCTCAGATAACATGATTATTATATAAAACTGCTATAACATCTTAAAAAATGCCACAAGAACTAAAAAGTTAATTTAAAACTATGGAACACAAGATCATATAAAAATCTACTGCATGTCTGTATAACAACAGGAAAAAACTACAAATTTAAATTTTGAAGTTTTCATTTACGAAGCTTCAAAAAATGATACAATGCCTCTGAAGAAAAACTATGTAAGATATGTGAACTGAAATCTACAGGATTTAGCCAATGGAAATTAAAGAAGTCAAAAATAAATTGGGAAATACACTGTGTCCATGGGTTAAAAGGCTTGATTTCATTAAGCTGTTACTATCTTCAAAATTGAACTGTAGATACAAAGCAACCCCAATCATAATCGCTGCAGATTTGTTGTTGTTGTTGTTTGGTGTTTTTGTTTTTTGTTTTTTGTTTTTTTTGTTTTTTTTTTAGAATTTACTAGTTGATTGTAAAATTTATACGGAAATGCAAAGGACCAAAAAAAGCCAAACAACTTTGAGAAAGAAAAAAAAAAAAATTGAAGAGTCACACTACCTTACTTTAAGATTCATTATAAGCTACAGTAATCAATTGGAGAAGGCAATGGCACCCGACTCCAGTACTCTTACCTGGAAAATCCCATGGACGGAGGAGCCTGGTAGGCTGTAGTCCATGGGGTCATGAAGAGTCGGACACTTACTGAGCGACTTCATTTTCATTTTTCTCTTAATACAGTACTGCTAAGATAAACAGACTAATTGAACAGCAATGAGATTTCAGAAATATACTCAAACATATATTAACCATTGATTTTTGGCTGAGGCCATTCAGTGGAGAAAGAATGGTATTTTCAACAAATAGTTCTGGAAAAAAACCCATCAGTTCAGTTCAGTCGCTCAGTCATGTCTGACTCTTTGCAACCCCATGAATCGCAGCACGCCAGGCCTCCCTGTCCATCACCAACTCCCGGAGTTCACTCAGACTCACGTCCATCGAGTCAATGTTGCCACCCAGCAATCTCATCCTCTGTCATCCCCTTCTCCTCCTGCCCCCAAGCCCTCCCAGCATCAGAGTCTTTTCCAATGAGTCAGCTCTTTGAATGAGGTGGCCAAAGCCATATGGAAAATCATAAAGCAAAATTTAACCCATATTACACACCATGTACAAAAATGAATCAAAGTGGGTCACAGACCAATATGTACAGCCTAAAACTATAAACTTCTAGGAAAAAAACACAAAAGTATAATTTAGTTTCAAAAGTTACCTACTTCATAAAATTTTAGAACATCTTTTCTTTGAAAGATACTATTAAAAGAATGAAAAGACAATACACAGATAAGAGACACTATTGGCAAATCACATATTTAATCAGGAATTTGTACTGACAATATTTAAGGAACTCTCTATGACTCCATAAGAAGAAAACAAATCACCTAATAAAAACTGAGCAAAATATTTGAGAAGATACTTCCCAAAAAATGACATATAGACAGCAAATAGGCATATAAGAAACATACTCAAGATATCATTATTCATTGGGTAAATGCAAATTGCACTCATCTCACATACTAGCAAAGTAATGCTCAAAATTCCTTAAGCCAGACTTCAACAGTACTCATGAACTTCCAGATATTCAAGCTGGATTTAGAAAAGGCAGAGGAACCAGAGATCAAAATGCCAACATCTGTTGGATCATCAAAAAACAAAGAGAATTCCATAAAAACAATTACTTCTGCTTTACTGACTGCACCAAAGACTTTGACTGTGTGGAATACAACAAACTGTGGAAAATTCTGAAAGAGATGGGAATACCAGACCACTTGACCTGCCTCCTGAGAAATATGTATGCAGGTTAAGAAGCAACAGTTAGAACCGGACATGGAACAACAAAATGGTACCAGATTAGGAAAGGAGTAGGTCAAGGCTGTATATTGTCACCCAGCTTTTATAACTTAAATGCAGAGTACATCATGCAAAATGCTGGGCTGGATGAACCACAAGCTAGAATCAAGATTGCAGGGACAAATACCAATAACCTCAGATATGCAGATGACACCACCCTTATGACAGAAAGTGAAAAGGAACTTAAGAGCCTCTTGATGAAAGTGAAAGAGGAGAGTGAAAATGTTGGCTTAAAGCTCAACATTCAGAAAACTAAGATCATGGCATCTGGTCCCATCACTTCATGGCAAATAGATGGGGAAACAATGAAAACAGTGACAGATTTTATTTTCTTGGGTTCCACAATCACTGCAGATGGTGATTACAGCCATGAAATTAAAAGACACTTGCTCCTTGGAAGAAAAGCTATGACCAACCTTGACAGCATATTAAAAATCAGAGATGTTACTTTGACAATAAAGATTCATCTAGTCAGGGCTATAGTTTTTCCGGTTCTCATGTATGGATATGAGAGTTGGATTATAAAGAAAGCTGAATGGTGAAGATTTTATACCTTTCAACTGTGGTGTTCGAGATTCTTGAGAGTCCCTTGGACTGCAAGGAGATCAAACCAGTCAATCCTAAAGGAAATCAGTCCTGAATATTCATTGAAAGGACTGATGCTGAAGCTAAAACTCCAATATTTTGGCCACCTGATGCGAAGAACTGACTCACTGGAAAAGACCCTTATGCTGGGCAAGATTGAAGGTGGAAGGAGAAGGGGAAGACACAGGATGCGACGGTTGCATGGCATCACCGACTTGATGGACATGAGTCTCAGAAAGCTCTAGGAGTTGGTGATGGACAAGCAAGCCTGGCCTGCTGCAGTCCATGGGGTCACAAAGAGCCGGACACGACTGAGCCACTGAACTGAACTGAAACAGAAATTAAGTCACTTCCATAGTGGCTCTGATAGTATGGAAACTGTCTGAAATGCAGGAGACCAGGGTTGAATCACTGGGTCGGGAGGATCTCCTGGAGAAAGGAATGGCAACCAACACCAGTATTCTCACCTGGAGAATTTCATGGATAGAGGAGCCTGCAGGCTACAGCCCATGGCATCTCAAAGAGTCAGAAACCACTGAACTACTAACACTTTCACTGTCAAATGCAAATTAAGACTTCAGTAATATACCACTAATCATCTATTAAAATAGCTAAAAAGACTAGCAATACCAACTGTTGCAAGAATGTGAATCAACTGGAACTCTCATACTCGGTAGTGGGGATGTAAAATGGTGCAATCACATTGAAAAATAATTTGACAGGGTCACAAAAATGCCAGTATGCAACTACCATATGACTTAGCCAGTCCTCTCCTGGGTTTCTCCTCATGGGAAAAAAAAAATACATCAAATTTTATGTATTCTTATATTTAAGATGTGCCTCTTATGAGTCACTCATCGATTCAATTCAGAAGATAATGATCAGCCTATGAAAGACATTCATTCCCACCACTTGGTCCACACTTGGAAGAGTTGTCCTACAAGAGGAATTAAAAAATGTCCTATCAACAGCCAAATATCATCCCCATCCTCACCTAACACAAAAAGCTGTGTCATTTATTTTAGAAAGACACAGTTGCTTGATAATATCTGTTACATCCTCATCAGGAAGTTATTGTTTGCATAGAGTAGTACTGAGTGGAAATCATAGCACCCTGTCAATTATTACACATAAAATACCAAAACAGAGAGGGGTCAGCTGTCACTACTTATGCCCTGCAAAATGTGAAATGAATATATGGAATGCCATTTGTTTTACTTTTCTGAATCATCACCTCCATTCTTAGAAACATCCTCTGCAAAGTGGGTAGAGGTCAAGAAACTGAATGACAAATGCAGATAATAATAGTGGTCTTACTATTTCTAAGATCCAGAACATTATTTTGACTTTTAAGGTAGCAGTTATCACTTGTTGCTTAGTTGCTAAGTCATGTCCAACTCTTTATGATCCCATGGACTGTAGTCTGCAAGGCTCCTCTGTCCGTGAAATTTTCCAGGCAAGAATACTGGAGTGCATTGCTATTTCCTTCTCCAGGGCATCTCCCCCACCCAGGGGTTGAACCTGTGTCTCCTGCAATGGCAGGCAGATTTGTAACACTAAGCCACCTGGGAAGCCCAGTTATCACTTAACATTTCAGTAATCATTTTTCTATGAGCAGTCTCACAAACATGTCTCCCTGTGGGTTAATTTCTAAATAATGTTTTCTAACTCAGTGTCATTGGAAACAAAAAAAAAAACTCTTAATAACACTTTTAATCACTTTTTTAAACTATTAAATCATTGATATCATTTTTCCTTTCCCTTGTATTAATTACATTTCTATTCCCAGGAATCTATGTAGACATCTGTTTAAAGAAAAATCAAGGTCCTAAAATTTAGGTTATTTTAATCTAAAAATGTTACCAACTGAGTTACAGTGAGTCTGAGGCCAAACATAGTACAATAACATTAGAGTCATTGACCTAAGCCAAACAGTACTTTTCTCAAAATGTTTAGCATATTGGGACCATTCTTCACTAACACTAATAATAATTGTAATTACCTGTATAGATCTGACTAGATTGAAAAAGAGTACTATTGAGTTCAGAGAGAAGTGGCAAGAATACAAAGAAGAACTGTACAAAAAAGATCTTCACGACCAAGATAATCATGATGATGTGATCACTCACCTAGAGCCAGATATGCTGGAATGTAAAGACAAGTGGGCCTTAGGAAGCATCACTATGAACAAAGCTAGCGGAGTTGATGGAATTGCAGTTGAGCTATTTCAAATATTAAAAGATGATGCTGTAAAACTGCTGCACTCAATATGCCAGCAAATTTGGAAAACTCAGCAGGGGCTACAGGACTGGAAAAGGTCACTTTTCATTCCAATCCCAAAGAAAGGCAATGCCAAAGAATGCTCAAACTACTGCACAATTGCACTCATCTCACATGCTAGTAAAGTAATGTTCAAAATTCTCCAAGCCAGATTTCAGCAATACGTGAACCATGAACTTCCTGATGTTCAAGCTGGTTTTAGAAAAGGCAGAGGAACCAGAGGTCAAATTGCCAACATCCACTGGATCATCAAAAAAGGAAGAGAGTTCCAGAAAAACATCTATTTCTGCTTTCTTGACTATGCCAAAGCCTTTGACTATGTGGATCACAATAAACTGTGGAAAATTCTGAAAGAGATGGGAATACCAGACCACCTAACCTATCTCTTGAGAAATCTGTATGCAGGTCAGGAAGCAACAGTTACAACTGGACATGGAACAACAGACTGGTTCCAAATAGGAAAAGGAGTACATCAAGGCTGTATATTGTCACCCTGCTTATTTAACCTATATGCAGAGTACATCATGAGAAATGGTGGACTGGAAGAAACACAAGCTGGAATCAAGATTGCTGGGAGAAATATCAATAACCTCAGATATGCAGATGACACCACTCTTATGGCAGAAAGTGAAGAGGAGCTAACAAGTCTCTTGATGAAAGT